>BQMZ01000320.1:0-343700 GCA_036984285.1 Chlamydomonas sp. KOR1 | reverse complement strand
TCTGTATGGGGACCAGGGGTCCCGGTTAGGCCTTGGGGCCTTCGGTGCATGGAAGACTCGTACGTGCGCCGCTGCCTTGTTCACGGTGTCGTACGCGCTGGCAGTCATCAAACGCGATGGGGCATACCAGGACAACCAGGAAGAACGCAGGGGATAGGTGTAGGCAGGATGTAAGCGAGTACGCGGTAGGTGACTGCATGGCTGAGAAGCCCGTCATCACCAGGCCTGGGCGCCTGAGCGCACTTGAGACCTGGCAAAGCCGTGGGGTCAACGAACCCGAGGGCTAGCTGCCCTACACCTCGGTAGGGGTTGCACCTTCCCCTTAAGCTATGGTATAGTGTCCATTTGTCCAACTTGCTCCACACGTGTTGTTACACTGCCTGACCCGCGGGTCGCAGCCTCACGAGTCCTTGGTAACCAACGCATGCAGACCTTTACGAGATGACCTCTTGAGCAGAAAAATCTTTCGCAAGGGCAAGTTTGCGACTGCGGCGAGTTCACCGTGGCTTGGCCTAACGATTGCTGTTGTGGAAGGGCCCGCCGTTCGCGCTGAGTCGTTTTGGCGCAGCTCGCGGAGGCTCTGCTCACCGCCATGTCAGCGCACGAGTGCCTCGGCTGCTGCGAAAGCTTTCCATGCAGCGAGCTGGTGACTGCCGGAGATTCTACAGTGAAGCATGATACAGGCCGCAGCACCAGCAGCAGCGTCCTCTCCCGTCTCTTCACCTGTAAACCTTTCCACAGAAAAAAAAAAGCGTTGGCAAGGGCTGCGGCCACCGCTTCTGTCGGCCCTGCCTTCGGACGTACGTGACAGGGGTGCTGCGTGTCCGGACCTACCCTGTGCCGTGCCCCATGGGCGCGTTGGCGTGCGGGCACGTGTTCGAGCATGACACGCTGGCGGAGCTACTAGGGCAGGGCAGCCCACAGCTGCGACAGGTGCGTGTCTCGCAATCAAGAGTACAGGTTTCGTGCACTTGAGTTCGCCAGAGAGCATGATCGCCCTTGACAGCCACCACGCCCTTTGTTCGTCCAGTGACAGCTAGCAGAGCGGTAAAGTGCCCCTGCACAAAGGTTGGTTGGCGTGCTAGGCGAGCCGTAGCCCTCCTCAGCGTCCTCCCCAGGGGTCGCAGCCCCAGCGGCTGTACGTTAACATGGTATGAGCGACACTGTACCGCGCATTGCGGTCCAACCACACAGCCTTGGTAAACAAGCTCTGCGTGCACCTTCTACCCTGCCCTTCGTCTCAGGAGCTGGAGCGGCTCGAGGCAGAGGCGAGCATCGCTCCAGTGCTGCTGACTTTCTGCCCCCACAAGGACTGCTCCGAGCCCGTGCTTCGCACAGAAGATGGGGAACCCCTGCCTCCGGACCAGCCAGCCACGTGCCCTGCCTGCCACCGGGCCTTCTGCCCGCACTGCGCGATGCCCGGCTGGCATGAGGTAGGCGGTACAGAGTGGAACGTTGTCCAGGGCAACAGCCTGCAGTGCTATATTCTCTTGTACGGCAATGCGGCAACAGCACGTGTTCGGTTACACGTGCTGGCATGCTCGGCAGTATGCATGTGTGCTCCAACCGCCGTTTCGGTCCCCTTCTAGAAGCCCAGGCCGTACCGGCATATACACAGGGCGGGTCCCGCCCATCGAGAACATGGGTCTACCACACTTCCGGCAGTACGGTGGCAGCAGGATCCCTGGGATCCCAAGCATTGTACGGCCCCGGAAGACGCGCCTCTGGGTTAAGCCACCTTCGCCTGCTCTCAGGCTCACGCTCCGCATGCCGCCTCCCGTGTCCTGCCCCGCCCCCAGGGCTACACGTGCGCCCAGTTCCAGGCCCTGCCGCCCCACCAGCGCACGGCGGAGGACGCGGCGGTGCTGCAGCTGTCCGCCTCGTAGCGCTGGAAGCCGTGCCCCGGCTGCAGGCACGTGGTGGAGCGGTCCGAGGGCTGCAACCACATGCACTGCCGCTGCGGGACGCACTTCTGCTACAAGTGCGGGGCCGCGTACACCAAGGCCGCAGACGGGCGGAGCAGGGGAGACCCCACCTGCACCTGCGCCCTGTTCGATGTGCCAGGAGAGGGTGAGGCGGCTGCCGGTGAGGCGGCGGACCATGCACGGGCGGCACCATTGCCTGTTGCAGCACCGGCTGGAGCAGCAGATGGGGTGGTGGCCATGGGTGCGGCGCACAGGCGCGTCCGCTTCTTGCTCGAAGCTTTTATTGCAGACTTAAATGTAGAGTTGGAAAGAGCGCTACCAGTATCTCGCGGTCGGCGCGGGCTGGCGGCGCTGGGCGGCGGCGGCGGCGGCAGCGGCGGTGGCGGCAGGCCGTGGCGCAACGGTCGGCAGGTCAGCAGCACGCCCTGCCGCCACTCCGCCTCCATCCACGACTGCCCCCACGGCCCCGGCCGTTGGTTCTGGCACGACGAGGACGGGCCCGCGCCCCCACCGTACAGGGTGAGGCGCGTGTACGACAATTACGACATCGATTACGATTCGTACGGATGCTATGACTCTTCTGGGGAGGTGGAGCTGAAAAGCGTGGGCGGATCCAGCGACAGCTACGACCACTACGATGACAGGTCTAGAGGACAGGGGCAACGCGGGTTAGGGCGCACCTGACGTGGGGCCCGTTGGTAGGCTTTGCGGCCTTGCGTGTGACACTGCTGGTGCAGCTGAGTGCGCTCATGCGTGAGGATGCTGGGGGCGAGAGCAGCGGTGCGGAGGGGCCGGCCCCCTTGGCGAAGAGGACTTCGGCATGCAGCAGCAGTGTGACGAGGTGACGAGGACGCTTCCGGTGATGTTGACGCGTGTCAGTACCAGCCAACCAGCGTGTGTACCTGCCGGCTAATCAGGTTCATGCTATCATGCGGTTGCGTGTTTGCAGTTGGCCTTTGGAAGTGTATAGGAACACTGCACGTGCACGCAGTGAGCGTGTGTGCAAAAGGTGTACTGCTGGAAAGCCTGAGGATGAATATCAGGTTACTGTTACTGTTGTTACTGTTGCGCTGCTTATAACGACCTTCGGTCTAGCAGTGGGCTCTGCTTTGAGCAGGATTTCAAGTCATGGCGGGACACTTCCTGTCCTGTTAAGGTTGGACGTTTTCTTGTTGCTGTACAACAGCAACGCAACGCTACATGATTGATTCCTGATAGGTGTGGTCGGGACCAGTAAGGATCGTGTGGCCACACCACCTCGAATGTAACACAAAATGTCAAAAGCAGGCTACAGGCAGGTGCGCTAGCGGTTGCACTATGTTGCATTCGATGAAGATGTTCTCGGACCACAGAAAAAATTCTCTAGCGCTCCCATACTACAGCAATTTGAGCCGCTGGGAACGTCACACGGTCTATACATGCATATGTACCAACAGACAAATGCTCTTGCCAGCAGGGCACACCCTGTTGGCGACGAGGTGCGGCGACATGTCAGCAATCCACTGCGTCCAGTCCCACTGCGGACAGCTGCGCAACATGACTTCACCTGAACACCCTGTCATTAAGCTGAATATAGAGACATACCGACCTCTGTTGCCTTTCGCGATTCGTATGAGCGCCGTGGTGCGCACCCACGCGGTGCCACGTGCCAGGGTGCGGCCCGTTTCTCCGCTGGCAGTGCATGCTGACATTGCCAAAAAGAGTCGCTTGTGCCGCTTGAGAGTCTATCCTATACTTCCGTATTCATTCAGCTCATGCAGTGACCGCTGCGCTGCGGGGCCCAGGACGGCAGTTGGCCATGTCTGGTGGGACGTTTAGACCGGGGCCTCCTCGCGGGTCTCCTGATGTTCTGAATGGTTCGCGGCTGCACATTGATTTAAAAAATAAAGCTTTTCTGCGGGACTTGGGTGTGGAACGCGTTGTACAGCAAAAATGGCCCAGGCGAAGTCAAGCGCACCGGGCCGATAGGCACTTTTTGAGCTAACAGGCGCGCCGCGCACCTCTGGATTTCCGACATCAGATGAATTTTATAAATCATATGTTCACTTAGCATCTGAGCTCGCGCGGCGGGACGAAACAACGCGGCAGCGCCCCACATGTGTCTTAGCCGAACAAGCTGGGCGCGCCGCGCAAGAGCGCCGCGCGGGACATATGTGTATGGTGGAACAGGTCAGGTGAGAGGAAGGTGACCCGTATTGCGTTGCAGAGCAAGGTGCGAGCTTCTCCCTTCGCCACCCCTCCAGGAAGGGGTTCGCTCCAACCTGTTACGGAATGTGCCCTTTTGCTACACCACAGAACACGTGAGCTTCTCATGTTTGTTGGTCTTGTTGCTGCTATTTCTTGAGTATTCCTATCAGATGCCAACACTGCTCAGAATCCTGCGGTGGGCCCTGCCGGCCGCTGTGCCGACCCAGGAGTGCCTCAGCTGCTGCGAACGCTTTCCATGCAACGAGCTAATATGTGCTGAGAATTCTGGAACACAACACAGAAGAAACGACGGCCCTAGCAGCAGCTGTGACAAGGGCTGTGCTCACCGCTTCTGTTGGCCCTGCCTTCGGACCTACCTGGTGGGGGCGCTGCGCGCTCGGACCTACCCTGTGCCATGCCCATGGCGCGTCGGCGTGCGGGCACGTGTTCTACCATGACATGCTGGCGGAGCTACTAGGGCAGGGCAATCAAGAGGCGGTGCAGGTGAGCGCCAGCACGCTCTGCTTTTCTCCAGCCAAGCATAGGCGTTAGTTGTGCCGAGTTGGTGTCCAAACCATGCCATTTCTCCTAGCCAGGGTTCCATCCTCAACGGTTGTCTGGTAGCGACACGTCACTGACTGCGTTAGACGCAGCCCGTTCAAGGACCCATGGAATGCATCCGCTGACCTGTCCTACTATTCAGGACCTGGCGCGGCTGGAGGCGGCTGCAAGCATCGGTCCGGGCTGGTCCGGGGCTTCTGACCTTCTGCCCCCACAAAGACTGCTCCGAGCCCATGCTTCGGCCTGAGGACGAGAGCGAACTGCCTCTGGACGAGCTGGCCACGTTTCCCGCGTGCCACAGGGGCTTCTGCCCGCACTGCATGGTGCCCGGCCGGGCACCAGGTACGTGGCGCGGTAGGGAACACTGCCTGTAATATGCCCGTAATCCTCGTGTTCAGCTGGACCGCATGTACAGGCATAGGTGCCGGCATGGGCATGCTGCGGCGCGCTCCGAACGCTTTTACCTTGCGCCAGCTAACCCACCTGCCACCCTGGTCCTGCCCCAGGGCTACACGTGCGCCCAGTTCCAGGCCCTGCCGCCCCACCAGCGCACGGCGGAGGACGCGGCGGTGCTGCAGCTGTCCGCCTCGCAGCGCTGGAAGCCGTGCCCCGGCTGCAGGCACGTGGTGGAGCGGTCCGAGGGCTGCAACCTTTTGGCATTTTGTGATACATTCCAGGTGGTGTGGCCACACGCAACCACATGCACTGCCGCTGCGGGACGCACTTCTGCTACAAGTGCGGTGCCGCGTACACCAGGGCGGCAGACTGGCGGAGCAGGGGAAACCCCGCCTGCACATGCGGCCTGTTCGACGTGCCGCCCGAAGCGGACACGGCAGCAGCAGCCGGTGGGCAGGCGCCCCGTGCACAGCAGGCGGCACCACGCCGGCGCATGCTGCAGCTGTGGGACCGGTGCCGGGAGCAGCCGATGGGGTGGCGCCGGCTGCTGCTGCGCACACGAAGTCAGTGAGGCATCATCAGGCATGTTGGCTTACTACGGCATCAAGCACACCCTGGCTCCCTGTCCGACCTGCTGCAGCAAGCTGAGCGCCATGGTAGCAGATGCGGAGGCAGAAGAACCTGTCACCGGTGTCTCAAGGCCGCCGGGGCGGCGCAGGGGCGCTGGGAGGAGGAGGGGCAGGCGGCGGCAGGCCGTGGCGCAACGGGCGCCGGGTCAGCACCTACCACAACTCCGCCTCCATCAGAACAGCCCATGCATATAGCCCTGAACCGCCGCTGCTGGTCCTGGCACGATCAGGACGGGCCCGCGCCGGTGCCGTACAGGGCGGGGCGGGTGTATGGCAGTTTTGTTGACGATTCAAGCGAGTTGTATGACTCACTTGGGGAGGCGGAGGGGCGTTGGTAACTACAGTGACGACCTCGAACTGCTATGATGAACCAGGATACTTTGATCAGGCAGGTCTGTACGACAGGGGCTGCGTGGCTTAGAGCGCATGTTGCCGAGACTGTTGTTCAGTTGTGGCAGCCTTGCGTGTGACGCTGCTGCACGTGCGCTGATGCGTGTGACGCTGCTGCACGTGCGCTGATGCATGGGGCTGCTGGGGCCGGGAGCAGCGGTGGGGAGGGGCTGACCTCCCAGGTGAAGGCAACTGCGTGCGGCAGGCAGGCAGGCAGGCAGGCAGACAGACAGGCAGGCAATGCGGTAGCTGCGGCGGGTGCGCTGACGGCTGCACTACCATGCGGTGCACTCGACCTTATGAAGAATTGCGCACCCCACTCATGCGTCAGCAGGAGGGTGTCGCGTGCAACAGGCGAGGTGACCCCGTACCACTTTTTTATGGGACCGAACAGACGGTGCACCTACCGTTCAAGGTACCTGTGACGCGCAAGGTATGCCATGTGTGCACGCAAGGCCATGCACATGGGTTAGCTGTAAGGCAGGTTGCGATTGAGTTCGTGCAGCGTACCCGGACTGGCGTGGTAATGGAGCGTGCGCCAAGTGGGCTAGGCCCTGACGGATTTCGGGATGGGGGAGCTGAGGGGAGAACCCCAGGGCTGCTACTGCAGGAAAATAAAGCACCTTGTACATTAGGCACGGCGGGCGCCCAGCGCCACGTGTGCGGGCCCGCAATGATTAATAGCGTTGGCTCAGCGCCAGTGGTGTACGTCCTGCGCTGCAAGAATGGGCCGCGCAGTGTACGCAGTCACGCTGCATCCGTCTGGGGCGGCGCCTGGTCGTGTTATGTTTGAGGGCGGCCCGCACAGCGCCCACAGCGGGCGTGTGCCTGGTGCGCCCGTGGCCGCTGTGAGCTAAAGCATGTGCTGGGCGTTGGTCGTGTGTACTCTCAAAGTGTCCAGCAGTGTCCTGGAATTGGCGCAGGATGCCCTTGCCCTGTTGTCCCGCGTCAGCAAACTGACTCTGTGCATGCGGGTAGTCACAGCAGTGCATGTTTCTAATCATCAATCGTTCGCACAATCACACGCACAAGCATTGTGTCCCTGCGTCACAGATCGGCTGATACAAGGGGGGTTCAGCCTCCGCGCGCTGTTACTTGTGATGATTTCGCGGGCCACATGTCGGTTTATTAATGTGCGCCCAGTATACCGGTACTTAGTCCGCTCACTGTCCTGTTGCGTGCCACCATGTGCCACGTCCAGCAGGCCATGGCATGTGCGTGGTCCACAAAGTGGCGCGGTTTGCAAACCTTCGTTCTATGTCCTCAGGTACGCTCCTGGCTTTTTGCGGTCGCATCGGCGCCCGGTTGCGGCTCGGCTGGGCTTTGCTAGCCACCGCAGTGGGCCCCTCAACTGTACGTGAGGAGGTATTGAGATCAACTAGTAGAAGCCGGCTGTGGTAGGTCGAGCCAGGGGAGCTCCCCTGGGCCGAGCAGCGTGAGGGATATAACCGTTGTGTATATAGCTAGTCTATTGCTGCTGTTTATGACGTGTTCCATGGCTGGAACCATTCAATCTGCTGCACTAGGCTGTGGATCGGCAATGGCGGCAGCATGCAGAGGGGCGCTTGCGGCCCCAAACCCCGGCAGCAAGGGACCTGTGTGGCTGGGGGCAAAAGCAACGCCTCCGCTCCAGACTCGCACAGCTGTTGCACGACATTCCATCGGAGTGGAAGGAGGCGGCAGAGGCCTTCAGGAGCAGCCAGGAGCAGGGCGGCGGGGTTGAGGCACCAACAGAGGGGAACGCACTGCTGGCGCTCCTCCCACGTCTGGGCTGGCAGGTGCCGGGAATGGGCAGCGTAGGCAGGATGGGACTTAGGCGCTTACCCGTTCGGTTGGCGACAGTGCTTCAGCTGACGGAGGTTACTGCAGCCAGGAGCGAGCAGCATGCTGCCTTCGTGGAAGCAGCTCTCGAGGCGCCGCTGCACCCGCCTGCAAAGGAAGCGGGCCTGAAGCACCTGCAGGGCGCGCTCAACAGGATGTGGGGCATTCGATGGAAGAATCAGCGTAAGGAGACGTTCTGGCGGCTAACGGTTGATGGCGTCCCCTTGCTTGGAAACTCGCACACTAGGGGGCATGCGCCAGAGGTGTGCTGGTGTGGAGGTTTCGGTGGGCCAGCGGACTGGGGCCAGCAACCCAGGCAGCACCATTTCTGGGACTGCCCGGTGGCTCGAGCAGTGGTGGGGAGCGTGCAGGATGGGTGTCCAGCAGGGGAGGGCATACGGAGGGAGCATGTGTGGCTGGCTAGTGCGCCTTCGGGCGTGCAGCAGTGTGTGTGGGAGGTGGTGGCCCTGGCGGCCCTGGAGGCCATGGAGGTGGGAAGGCAATTCATGCACGCACGGATGCGGGAGCTGAGGGGCAGTGCAGCGGTTCCCCAGTGGCAGTCCCTGGTGTCGCAAGCCTCACGCCGGGCAGTTGCATGCATGTGGGCGCATCTGCGGGAGTTTGCTTGCAAGCGTAGGTTTGCCACGCACAGGGTGGGATGAGGTCGGCACGGCCCACCCCTGGCTCCGGGTGGTGGACGGCGGCGGCCTCCTGTGCACCTGGCCGGAGGCCCTTAACACTAACTAATGCAAGGGCGGATACTGCCCAGGAACTAGTACACGTACTGCGCCTACCCTGTCTTGTTGGCCTGCCTGGTGTGGAGGGGTGCGTGCTTCTGTGCGGGGGGCGGTTATAGGGCACGTGTCGCCTGTGTTCGTGGGAGGCCCTTGGGGTTTCGACGGAGGAGGAGCGAAAGCAGCAACCGGGGGGCCGATACTGGCTAATTCCTCCGTACAGCTGCCTCGTATCCGGTTCCTCCTGGGCAGAAGGGTGGTTGGGAACCGCGACAGGGGTGCTGCGTGTGCTCTGTGGGTGCGTCTTGTGGAGAAGCTATGTGGGGGCGGGACCAGGCTGAGGTAGGGTGAACTTGAGGCCCGCGCGTCGTGGCCTGTACCTCATGGAGCTTATCGCTCCTTTCCGTACAGCGAGAGGGGTGGGAAACCCCGTGTCCCTAATGGCCGGGACCAGCTCTGTGTTTCGAGCGGGATGGGGCTGGGCTCTGGAAGGGGACCAAAACTGTAAAACCAATAAACCATACATACATACTAGGCTGTCGCTCTACAACGTCACGGCTTCGGTATTAGACTGGTACATATACTAGGCTGTAGGCAAAGACATGGGGCACGCACGTCAACGGGCAAGCGCTGATGATGCCAGTCCCCGGCCCCCCACGCAGATCGCCACCGATGCAATGCGCAAGCGTGTACCACGTTTGGCTTGGAGTGAGCAAACGTGGAGTGAGCCCCGTATAAGAATCAGAAGGCGTTTGATGACAGCCGAGCACTTCCATACATTATCCCAAACGCATGTAGTGCTAGTTCCTGGCCCATGGGTCGTTCGTGGAGCATCCAGCGGTTGGCCAGTCCTTGCTACCTGTGACGCAGCCAGCAAGCGGGTCTTCGTCGCCATTTGTCGCATCTGATAATAATCCTGTCACATCATAAATGTTGAGTGCAAGGAACTGGTTTACATTCCTTGCGGCACGCCTTCAGCGCAAGCAGACATCTGCGCGCGACAGCGTTGGTCCCGGGATGGAAGACTCTTTCGCAGACCCCGACGATTTCGACGAATGCTGCATTTGCTTCGAAACGTACGAGATCAAATACCTCTGCTCCGCCAAAGAGACTAGGCCAGCGCACAAGGCCGGGGAAAACCTCCCCGGCATGCACCTGCGGCGGCAGTGGCAGGCCCTGCCCCCACCGCCTGTGCTCGGCATACATGTGGACCTACGTGGCGGGGGCGCTTAAGGATCGGACCTACCCCGTGCCGTGCACCATGGGCGCGTCGGCGTGCGGGCACGTGTTCGACCATGACACGCTGGCGGAGCTACTAGGGCAGGGCAGCCCGGAGCTGGACCAGGTGCGTGCGTGCTGAGAGAACGGGGCACAACACACGCCTTGCAAGGCACATGCATACCTCCTGGTGCACGCCTTTTCTCCTGATGTACAAGGCTAGTGGATTCTAGCAAAGGCTACATACCGGCAGCCGTACGCAGCCCACGGCATATACGGCATGCCAGAACCATTCGGCTGTGGGGCTACATACGGCATGCCAGTCGTGCCATCTGGAGTAGCCTCATCACCACCTACCCGGCCGGCCTGTCCTCCCGCCACGGAACGGATTACCCCTCGTGTGCATGCCCCGCCGCGCGCAGAATGTCATAGCTTGTATCCTTTGCTAACACACCCACAGCTGCAGCAGCTGGAGGCTGAGGCGAGCATCGATCCCCGGCACCGGCTGTACTGCCCCCACAAGGACTGCTCCGAGCTGTTGGCGCGCCCCGAGGACGGCACGGACCTGCCCCGGGACCAGGTGGCCACGTGCCCCGCCTGCCACAGGGGCTTCTGTCCGCACTGCATGGTGCCCGGCTGGCACGAGGTACGTACGCTGGGCTGCAAGGAGCAATGCGTAGAGCACCGTTACTTCATTCCGTGTGTGCGGCGGCTGTGCTCTCGTACCTAGCTATCTACGCGTTGACCAGCACGCAGCCGCGCGCACACCAGGTGCCGTGTTTTTATTTCTTCGTGAGAAGGTTACAGGGCTCGGAATTCGGTGCTTGGCAAGCACATGTGGGCGGATATGAACGCTCCACGGACCACCGCGACCTACTCTACCCAAGACTCGGAGAACTCGTCACACTGCCTGCTCCCAGAAAACTCACGAACAGGGCGAGTGTGTGAAGGGACCCTAGCCTCTCCGCCGAACTCAAGCCACCTGTCCACTGCTGCGCCGCCAAACCCTCCAAGCACTGCATACGCACTGCTCCTGCCCCACGGCAGCAGCTAAGCCCCGCCCCCCTCCCCGCACACTAGTTATAGTACCGCATTACTCGTCCTTACGGCCCCTGGCTCTCCGGACGTGCCCCGCCTCGGGGTCTGTAACTGTAACTGTAACCCAGCAGCTAACACGCGTGCAATCAGCCTGGAGACTGACGGTCAAACTCATCTCCACGTGCATGCCGCCCCCGCCCCCCAGGGCTACTCGTGCGCCCAGTTCCAGGCCCTGCCGCCCCACCAGCGCTCTGTGGCAGATGCGGCGGTGCTGCAGCTGGCGCAGGAAAAAGGGTGGAAGCACTGCCCCGGATGCAAGTACCTGGTGGGGCGCACGGAGGGCTGCAACCACATGCACTGCCTCCGCTGCGGCACGCACTTCTGCTACGCATGCGGGGCGGCCTACAGCGAGGGCCGCCGCCCCACGTGCCGATGCCGCTTGTTTTGACCCTACAGCACCGACTGTATGTCCTGCGGCTCGAAGGTGGCTGCGTGCGTGCGTGGCAAGTAACTGGCGGGAGGAGCGCCTTGCCGAAGTGTTGTGGTGTTTCGCATGCACGGCGGGTAAGTTTCAGGCGACGTTGCCTGCACTCGGCTGTGCGGACTGGCGTGCGTCAGCGCACATGCAAAGCCAGGTCTGTTGCATGGTAGGTCGAGGGAGGGCGGCGTGAGCTTGCCTGGCTGGCAGCCACCGTGCATCTCATCGCTGCGGCTCGGATCTGTCTGGTTGTGGCGTTTGGGGGCGGCTGAGCGGTGGGGTAGGCAATGGCGGGGGTTGGGCGGCTGCGCTACACGCAGGTGGCACAGCAGTACAAACACGCGTACACGGGCCTCCAGAAAGGAGTGCCCAGTGCCGCCGCCATGTAGCTGACACCCCGTATTATAGAGTCTCAAGTATATTTGCGGTGTTTGCACGGGTGTTTGTCAATGGTGCTCTGGTGCTTAGCACGTTTCCGGTGTGCGTTGAAAAATGCCGCTTACCGTACACTTATGACCGGCGCGGCGCCGTCCTAGTTGCACTGCTTGTGTGAACGATGAACCAAGACTGTGAGGGACAAGAATTGTAAAAGGGTTCACTGCTCACATCTTTTCCACAGGGGTGTCCCCTGGTGTCAAGGCGCACAGCCCTACGCTACTCACCGCATGACCACGGGTAGTAGCAGGTGACCCTGCATAACGGTTACTCAGTGGGAGGACGGCACGACAACGGACACCTCGATACACGTCTAATAAAAATGTTGATTGTATTTGCTCCCACATGCAATACCCTTCCTGCACAGCCTGATCGCTCTTGCGACGGACCAACCAACGACCCGTGGGTCAGTGTGAGCCAATAGCCAAACAATACCAGGACGCACGGACCTTGGCAACCTAAGCGTACCCGTGAGACTTTTCCTGCTTTACATGACCCATACCCAGTTATTGCTGTATGTTGTCTGGTGTTTCAGGTCTGCACCTTTTTGGACTCGTGAACGTCGCAAGCTTAACAACCCTAGTTGCACACGTCGGTTAGGCATGCTGCTCGCGACGATTGCCGCTACAGGCTCCCAGGAGTGCCATGGGTGCCGTCAGGCCTTCCCGCCGGCGTCGCTGTACTGTGCGGACAAGCTCAAGTTGCAGCTGTCCAACAGCAGTAACAGGGGCAAGGGCTGTTCGCACGGCTTCTGCAGTTCCTGCCTTCGGACCTACGTCAGGGGAGCAGTGCGCGCTCGGACCTACCCTGTGCCGTGCCCCATGGGCGCATCGGCGTGCGGGCACGTGTTCGACCATGGCATGCTCGCGGAGCTGCTGAGATACGACACCTACACACTGGAACAGGTGGGTTATGGATTCACAGGTAGGTGGTGCAAACGTTGCAGCAGGCACGTAAAGGCACGCCCGGTGAGGGGCATAGCCGCAGAGCGCGACAGGTGGAGGCGTGGCCAAGTTGCCAAGTCCATACTATTGCCAATAATACTGCAAGGCACTTTCCCATTGTAAACTACCCATATCTGGCAGTTGCTTTGGTTGCTCCTCCTACCCTCAGTTGCGGCAGCTAGAGGCGGAGGCCAGCATCGACCACGGGCTGCGCATCTACTGCCCGCACGTGACCTGCTCCAAGCCCATGTCCCGCCTGCAAGGGGGCAGGCTGCTGCCCCGGGACCAGCCTGCCACGTGCCCCGCCTGCCGCCGGGACTTTTGCCCGCACTGCATGGTGTCCGGATGGCACCAGGTGGGACTCCACGGCAGACATTGCTCCGTACTTGTACCTGTCGACAGCATGTGCCGTACCGCCGTACCGCCGTACTGCCATGCTGCCAGTCCCTGCGCTCCGGGCCCAGCATTCCGCCTGGCTGTCATCAGTTGCCGTACCACACTGATTACTGCCTACATCACCTGCCAGCCTGACCCTCAACCGCTGCACTTCCGGTGTACGGCAATGCCGGCCCCCAGGGCTACACGTGCGCCCAGTTCCAGGCCCTGCCCTGCAACCAGCGCTCGGCGGAGGAGAAGGTGCTGGAGCTGGCACAGGTCCAGGGGTGGAAGCACTGCCCCGGGTGCGGAATCATAGTGGAGCGGCTGTCGGGGTGCCACCACATGCAGTGCCGCTGCGGCACCAGGTTCTGCTACAGGTGTGGAAAATCCGGCGGCTGCGGATGCGTCGCCTGAGGGGCGCTAGCAAACGCACATGCTGATGGCGTCGAAGACTGCAGCGGCTAGGCATTAGCTTGACGATGTGTCGGGGTGGACACGTGTGGCAGGATGTTGTCAGGGGACCCAGGGTTAGAGACTTAGATGCTATACCTGCTGCGGGTTAGAGGGGGCGAGGGGCACAGCGTGACGCAAGGAGGTCCGCCCTTACCGTCGGGGTCGACTTGTGAGGCAGTGTCGTGCAGGGCGCGGATGCGTGCGGTAGAGTGCACAGTTTCAGTAACGACAGCAGAAGCATGAACGAGGACACGAGGCCAGGTTGCAAAAAGCGTTCGTATGACCCAGTATGACCGCAGTTCGGAACAGCTGTACCCAGAATGTACTGGTCCTGCCTTGCCCAACGTGTGGGCAATGCAGGCGTGGCGGGGAAGGGCTGGGCCACCTCCTTGGCCTTGTTGCCTGACAGCTGGCACTGCTAGGGATCACCGTAAGATGATGGCAAGCAGAGCATTTGATGCTCCAGTAGACAGCAAGTATTGGTTACTGGGCTTTACGGGTGCCCTTGTGTGCTACGTGCCAGCATGGACACGTGTCACGTGCCACCACCAGGCGTAATGCAGGCGTAATGCAGTACGTACCAACTGACCGCAACGTCGAAAGCAGCTTGTGGGCATGCAGAATCGCAAGGTTGGCGATCCACGTAACTCCAGGACCTGCATTCCCGTTGTCGCATAAATCATCTTGTGCGGTAGTCGGCCCGCACGACTGGCCTGAGCAGACGTTTCGACATTTAGGTCTAGTCGTGTCAGCTGCCTGTCACCAGAACTCATCTCTACAAGCTCTCGTTCATACTTTCCGACCGCGATTGCCAGATGGCTTCAAAAGCGACCACCGACAGCAAGCCCGCAGGCGCGATGGGGCTCCGTAACAATGTCGAGCCGGGCGGCCCTTTCCCTCCTGAAGGTATCATAAAAACTTCTCCACAAATCTCAGCACGCACAATTGCATCCATCCATCCATCCATCCATCCAGATCACCGCGGAAGCAGCCCGGACGCACCACATTCCTGACCCTGCTTTCCCTTCCTCACCTACCTGCAGCTGGCCGCTACCACCTGTACATCGCGTACGGCTGCCCGTTTGCTTGTCGGTGCCTTGCCGTGCTTTATTTGAAGGTGAGAAGCGTGAGGGCGCACAACGCGACTAGCGAACACTGGGGTTCTTGTTGGGCCCCCAACCTGGTGCACCATCCAAATGAGCCTGCTACCTGCCGTGGTGGGGCCTCCGTGTCCCCCCCGACCAGGGCGCCCGGGGCGCATCATACGATATGTCCTACACATCCATACGACAGCCACATGGATATCTTTGAACAAGCTCGCATCACCGTCGGTGTCTTCACACGTGTCATGACAGTCAACGCCAGACGCCCCTTTCCTTATCGCTGCCGCTGCCCCTGCCCCTGCTACCCGCAGGGCCTGGAGGACGTGATTGGTGTGTCCGTGACGCACCCCACCATGCAGCGCACGCGCCCCAACAACCCAGAGGTAGGAAGCCCATCTTCTGCAAGCCCCATGCGACTCCCATTGCCTCTGCCAAGACAGCGTATTTCATTCAACAGACCGTGGCCTAGGCTCTTGGGTGGCAAGACAAGGCAGACAGGTGCTTGTGGCGGCACCCCAGGCGCTCTCCTCCAGGACCTCCACATGCACGAGCCCCTGCCGGCCGCATACCCGTACCACATCGTACCATGCCCGTACCGTTTCCTCACACACGAGCGATGCCGGCCTCGTGGATTGCTTCTTAGCGCTGAACAGGCCGCCTGCTGGCCGCCTGCCCATGCCCGCTTTCTGACACGCGCCGTGCTGAAATCGCTTGCCCGCAGGACAAGCACATCGGCTGGGCGTTTGTGAACCCCACCGACCCCCCACTGCCCAACGCGGACGGCGTGGGCTCCTTCAGCTGCGACGGCTGTGTGCCGGATACCGCCCAGGGCGTCAAGTTCGTGAGGGACCTGTACGACATGGCCAAGGACACGTCGGGTGGGTTGTGGTGGTGACGGTGTGTTTCATGGGCGTGCATGTAGTAAAGAAGCAGTGGGTGAAGGTCAGGAGGGTCGCGCTCCCCTGACCTTCAGAGAGCAGTTAGTGAAGGTCATTATTCTACGCATATGCTCAGCGCCTGTCTAATGGCTGGGGGAGTTGTCTGGTTTGTTAGGTTTGGTTGGTTTGTTCCTGTCTAGAAGGAGGGGGTACAAGAAAGAGGAAGCTACAGCAGGGTTACCACCTAATCTGTATTGAGTACATTTACCTGCGTCATAGACCACCTGTACGCTAGGTGATGGTTGCTTCAAGTGCCCTGGAAGTCGTGTGTACGGAGCTTCGCTTGGACCCACATTTCCCTATCGCAGCCACACCTATGACTATGCCCTTGACCTTGACCTCTCCTCCCTTCCACCATGCGACACGTGCAGGCAAGTACTCGGTGCCTGTGCTGTGGGACAAGAAGCAGCGCACCATTGTAAACAACGAGGTGTGTTCTAGTGCAGCGCGGACAAGGTGCAATGTACTGCAGCGCACTTGCTTCCTGTTGACTGAGAGCACGCCGGTACGTGCCTGTGCCAACATGTTTGTGGTTGTGGGCACAGTGCTACAGAGGTGGTCAGCTGGATCGCCTCCGTGCACCACGCACGTAAAGCATCATACACGCAAAAGCACGCCAAATGACAACTCTCCCTGTGCCCGCCCGGTCCAGAGCCCCGAGATCATGCGCATCTTCAACTCGGCCTTCAACGAATTCGCCAAGAACCCGGGTAAGCAAGACACCGTCAGGCCAGGCCCTGGCGTGACGGAAGGGCATACCGGTGTGCTGCTGTCCGCTCAGCGGCCGCCACCGCCCTGCTGTATCTTCGGTCACGCTCCGGGCGTGCGCTGGTGCGCACAGCTGCAATCGGCTGCATCTCCCCATCCGACCGGCCCCCGCGCGCGCAGGCGTGGACCGGCACCTACGCACGCCTTACCGCTTTGCTACTCCTACTGCATCCGTTTCAGCCCCCACCCCCCGCCCCCACCCCCTCACCCTTGCACCCGTGCAGACGTGGACGTGTACCCTGAGGCGCTGCGCCCCGCCATCGACGAGGTCAGCAGCTGGGTGCAGCCGGGGGTCAACATGGCGGTGTACGGCTGCGGCTTCGCACCCGACCAGAAGGCCTACGAGCAGGCGTGCCAGGTGGGGGGACAGCAACGCATTCACAGCATCAGCACTTGATGCGAACGGGTATGCACCGCACGATTCCGTACGTAGCAGCTGTGTACTGCGGCACCGTGAGGGACCCCAATGATAAATTTCTACGGGTTACGGTGGTGGTCTGGGCTGTTGGGTCCTGGGAGGGGGCACGAAGCTGTGCATGCACCGGGTGTTGTGTTGGGTTTAGGGCAGGTGAGGGTAGGAGCAGGGCGATGGGGGCCGGCCGTGCGATAGGCGCCTCAGCCCACAAACCGCCAAGGGCAACAGGGCCCATGCAGTGCCCGCCTTGCGGTGTTCGCCGCTTTGCAACCCCGTCTCGCATTTACGACAACCGACTTCTAATTTGCGCAGGAGCTGTTTTCCTCCCTGGACCGCTGCGAGGACCTGCTGTCCCGCCAGCGCTACCTGGCGGGCAACGTGCTGACCGAGGTGGACATCAAGATGTTCATGACGCTCATCCGCTTCGACGAGGCCTACTACATCCTGTACAAGGCCTGCAAGTGCGTCTTGCCAGGAAATGTGCTTGGTCTGGGTTGCTGCTGCGTCCAAGCTGTTTGCTGCACGCCAAAAGTGTGTTGTCGCACCCCTCAACCAACCCCCGTACCGTGGAGCTCAGCTAGGGGAGATGCCCCAGCTGGTCTGTGCTGGTTTGTGGCATGGACGGTCTGTGGCACAGGCGGCGGCAGCTTGCTGGTGCGCTTGACCCCGTTCACTCCCACACGTGCCTTGTCAGCACCACATGATAATGCGGGGGTGTTGCCTGCTGGTTACAGACCATTTTCCCTCTCTCCTTCTTCTTGTACCAGAAAGCGCATCCGGGACTACCCCAACCTGTGCAACTACATGAGGGATCTGTATCAGGCGAGTTGGAGTGGGGCCGCACGAGCATGGGACGGGGTCGGCAACGGCCAGGGGTTGCGGGCTGGGACATGGGCGTAGTGGACCGGGTACGCATCCTGGGCGCTGCAGCGGACGGGGAGCAGGGGAACACAGCTACACAGGTATAATGATCAGTCCAAGCAAACAGCCAGGAAGGTGTGGTTCTTGGCAGGCGCTGTGCTTTACTAACGGGTACGACCAGCGGCTCACCTACGTGGCGCATGGGAGGGAACTGTTGCGGTTATCCTACGCACCCGGCAAGCCTAGCGCTCGGCTTGTCAAAGTATAGCCGCAACAGAACCAAAGATGCACTGGTGTCGGGCAGCGTGTCGAGGGTCGAGGCAGGCAGCGGAGGTATTGGTACAGTGCGTGGCACAGCAGCAGGGTTGGGCATGGTGGCGGGAACTACGCATGGACGAGGGTGCCGATGGACATTGGGTACGACTACGGGGTAGGAGCGTACGACCTTTCTTCCATTCCGTGTACGGTATATTGATGGGGCCCGTGCACTTGTGCTGCCATAGGGGGTTGTCTGTTACCAACCGGACCTAGCGAGGCCATAAGAGTTTGTTCGTGAACAGCCCAGTCACCCTCCCTTGGAAGGCGGGCACTTTTTACTGGCTCCCGCTTTAAGGAGCCCTCCATGCTTCGGTTGCCTCCGCCCGTCCCCACTGCCTCCTTACAGCTGCTGCTGCACGGCCACCCCGCCTCGACCGCCTCCGGCTGCTCCCACTCCCTTCCCGCTGCAGCAGCAGCTGCGAAGGCAGAGGGAGCGGCCAGAGGCGGGCGAGGCGGAGCGGGCTCTGCAGCAGCAGCAGTGAGGAGGCAGTGGGGCCGTGCGGGGGCGGCAGAGCCACGGAGGGTTTCTGATAGAGGGAGGCACTTGGGAATGCCGTCCTCCGTCCTTACAAGCGATAGTGTTGCTGACTGATCACGTACGTACACACGGTGACAGCAGGAACAGCGCGCAGGGGAGCAGCAGGGAAGCGCCCGCGCCCCTCTACATGCAAGACCGCATGTTTACACCAAGCATGCGCAGGCCAGGCTTAGTTCTTCCCGCCGGCTTGGCGTGTTCCACATGGCATTCTGGGTTCAATCTGCGTGGCTTTGGCGCGGTGCTTGCTCGGGACTCACGGCTGTACAGCAAGTTCTACCTGTACCACGCCCTGCTGCGCCTTCCCCTTCCCCTCCCCCTCCCCCTCCCCGCCACCAGGTGCCGGCCCTGCGCCGAACCGTCAACATGGACCACATCCGGGTGCGTACGGCGATGTGCTGTGCTGTGCTGCGCATCCTTATGCTATGCTACTACTGTACTATGCTGCGTAATGCGCTGTTGTGATAGTAGAAATTGACATGTGCACCCTGTGCCCCAGCTGCGCGTCTACCAGGTTTGTCCAGGCTCGTGCGCCGTGGGCGGGTGGACATCAGAATTTTCTCGCGGGGCAGTGACACGTAGTGTGCACATGCGATGCCCATCCCATGCGCATGCTCGTCCATGACCACGTGTCCGCTGTCGTACAGGTGTCGTACTTCTCCTCCCAGCCCAAGCTCAACCCGGGGGCCCTGGTGCCGGTGCCTGGCGAGGCGTGGTGGGAGCAGCCGCACGACCGGGCAGCCAAGTTCGGCGGCCCTGCATGGCTGCGCGGGGTGCGGGGCGCGGTGGGTAGGCTGCTGCCGGCGGCGGCACGTGGCCCGGCGCTGGGGGCTGTGTCGCTGGCGGCTGGGGTGCTGGCGGGCGCGCTGGTGGGGCGCAAGGGCAGCAAGTGAGGGAGGGGGAGGGAGGGAGGAGGAGGGGGAGGCACAGAGGGTGTGGAAGATGTAGGTAGGAGGGAGAGTTGGTGGTGGAATGAGGAGTGCAAAGGTGTGGGCGTGATGGTCACACTCGCATGGTGATTCCTGTGTTGCAACTGGCGGTATCCTGGTTGCATCGATTCTAGTTGGTGCAGTTGCATTTGTTGAGTCAAACCACGCTGAGTGAGTTGCTTCATCGGCAAGCGTTAAAGCGCTGCTGTGAAGCGGCGAGCGGGGGCCTGCTGGCGCATGAAGGGAACTTGCAGTCCTGGACGGAGGTGTGTTAGGAGAGCTAGGAGGGCAGCGGTGGCGTTGCTCCGAGAGCAAGAAGCTTCCAGCAAATCCTGTTGAATGCTGTGTACCTGTTGAGCAGTTGTACATGGTCGTACGTAGGGCCTCTTTGCAAGTTGTTGCTAGGGCGCACGCAGGAGCGTCGGCACCGGTTCATCGCTGACCGCTTTAAAACACACGTTAGCCCTAACGGACCCACCCGCTGGTCGGTTGCGCTGGGACCGGATCTTACGGCCGTGTTGTCAAGCGTTGTTCTCTGTCCCTCTGACCGTCGTAGACCTGCTGTAGACCTGGAAGCTTCAAAGAAGGGCCGAGGGGTCCGGGTTGGCAGCCTGGAACCCATCAGGTGGATGCACGGTGCCAACCAGGGGCCAACCCTCGAACAGCAGGTCAAGCACGCACGGTGGACGACAGCGACCAGAGGACATCCCCTGTAATATTCCCGTGGAGAAGCACAGTTGTTAAGTGGTTCTACTTATTTTCATGTACGAGTTTCTTTCGCAATCATGCCGCGTGCCTCTGCTGCTGCCTTGCCGTGTGTCATCCCATAAATTACCTTCCTACCTTCAGTCACCCAACATAGCCAACAAGATGCAAGCAGATGCAGTCGGCCAAAATGCGATCACATTATAAGACTGACATATGCCCATTTACGCTCAGCCAGCGGTAAAGGGCGAAATAGGGAAGGGCGTAGAGGCCGACGGCAGCAGTAACGACTTGATTACAATTAGATTTAAATGGTACAACAAGATAGCAAGACGGCAGGGACGCATTGCCCAGAGAGCGCTGGTTGGGGGACGGTCTAGCTCCTCCAACCCATCGACTGCAGCGCCAGCGCAAAGTTATCACATATGTAATCAATACATTCCACTTCTATAGCTGGTGCTGATTGACTGTCATTCTCAGCTCGGCCTTCGAAAGACGGGCAGACCGGAATTTCAGCCCGCGCCATGCCCCGCCGTGGGGATAATGGCAACCGCGTGGTACCTATCAACAAGGCAGCGCCGCTGCCTTACAAGGGGAACCATGCGAGGACCACCAAGTATACCCTCTTGACCTACCTGCCGAAGGCTCTGTTTGAGCAATACCGGTAGGCGACTCCTTGCACCGGGCAAGGCTGCAGCGGACGCTGCGTATTAGCCCAACCTTGACGCCATAAGGGGACAACAGAAAGCTGCGAGGGGCACTGTGGCATGCGGCGGGACAGTGAACACGCGCATGGGCAACACAGGGGGCGTCACTCGTTGGCAGGTTCATGCCGGCCGGGGCCTGGATCCTAGGCTGGCTGGCCATTACGCGATGTGCCCAATGGTAGAGGGGGTATCACGGAGGAGAGAAATATGCAGATGGCACGTGGGAGAGGCAAGGCTGGGCCTTACCATGCTGGAGGTAGATGGGTAGGCCCACCCAGCATCTTCCCTGTGCACCCGCATCATGGGGCATGTACGCCCTGTACGCCCCGTTATGGGGTCGCGGGATACGCGGGCATAGCGGATGCTACACGATTTGGGTCAGGCTTCCTGCCTGGTGCAATGCTGCCCTGCCCCCCCGTCCTCTGGAACGCACACACGCTCGCCGTACACGCGACATAAACGCCTACAATTACTTGGTTACATGGTTAAACCGCCCCTCTAGACACATGGTTACATAACGACATGCCAACTGCCCTCATGCAGGCGCGTTGCCAACATCTTCTTCACCCTCATGGCTGCTATATCGCTGACGCCCTTCAGCCCCCTGCGGTGGGTCAGCGGGTTGGGACCTGCACCACATGTGGTGCAAGGCGGGCTAGGAACTCCCTGCCAAGGACCCTACGGTGCCCAACCTGCGGTGCCCAGCTGGTAGTGCCGTGCACTGCGCACTCATCTTATGACGTGCCATGCCAGCTGAGGAACCAGCTGAGGGGCTAGCGTGTTAACCCACAAGTATCCTGCAGTAGCAAACCCAAGAAATACGATGCAGCTGAGTGTGGCAAGGTGCCACGACCACGCGCCCTGCAGCGCTTGCTCCCCATGCTCTGCCTCGACCACACAACCTTCCAGGCCCCAGAACCATGGCTGTCAGAAGCGTATGCGACACTCGTTCCCCACATACCTAGCCCCGCTTGCACCTCGGCCCCTTTCCCTTGTCTTGCCTTGTTACAGTGGCCGGGTCGGGCTGGGTCGGACACTCCTCCTTCCGTTGACAAAACAGCTTCAGCCGTATGACGCCAACCTCGAGGCGCTTACGCATTTCACGTACACTACGCACTGCACTCACACTGCATTCCCCGCCCCCGCAGCCCCTGGACCACGTGGACCCCCCTGGTGCTGGTGGTGGGGGTGTCGATGCTCAAGGAGGCGCGCGAGGACTACAAGCGCTACTGCCAGGACAAGGAGGTCAACGAGCGGCCCACGCGCGTCATGGACAACGACACAGGTGGGCGTGGGCAGGACCAGGAGGGGGAGGGCGAGTGCCGTACCGTACGGGGAATGCAAAGGCCGGGGCAAGGGGTTGGGGGGACAAACCCTGGGGGCGTCCGGGGGTGTGTGGTGACGTTAGGCTCGCAGGGCCGAAGGAAGTGGCACACATTAGTTTGTCGATGTGCTCCTGGGTCTTGATAGCTGTCCTCAGTAAGGAAAGACCGCCGCTTCCCACCGCTGCTCACCTGCACTGCGCCGTTACAACACAGGTGCCCATTCCAGCGCCTCCCCGCGGGCAGCCCATGGGCCACCCGCCCCTGAGCCTGCCCCCTTCACCGCAGCCACCTGCTTGTATGAGGCGGCCCCGTCCCACGTCCGCATCCCCGCTTTTTGCGCCCGCGGAGAGTTCATGGGGCGGCCCAGGCGCTGAGCATGTTGCGCATTTCCTGACACCTCACGCTGTTGTCCCTTGCCCCTCTGCCACAGGCGAGTTCGTGGTGCGGCCGTGGCGCGAGGTGCGCGTGGGGGACGTGGTGCAGGTGCTGCGCGACGAGTTCCTTCCCGCGGACCTGGTGCTGCTGGCCACCTCCAACGAGGAGGGCACCTGCTACGTTGAGACCATGAACCTGGACGGCGAGACCAACCTCAAAATCAAGGCCGCGCCCGACGAGACGCGCGGGCTGTCTCCCAAAGAGCTCCCGGTCCTTCAGGCAACGATTGAGTGCGAGGGACCCAACTCGAGGTTGTACCAGTTCACGGGCAACCTGAAGCTGGCCCCACCGCTGCCTCCCGCGGTGTGCACGGTGGTCAATGCGGCCCGCATGATGGCACGCCTGTCGATGGCGTCCACCATGAATCGCAACGCGACCGCGAGGGGTGGTGGCGGTGCTGGTGGGGGCGACGGCGGCGATGCAGGGGAGGGCTCCCTGCCGCAGCTGATGCTCAGCCTGCCGCCGAGCATGCTCATGCAGCAGCCGCAGCAGCCTGCGACGCAGTCGCTCATGATGTCGCTGCGTCCGGGGCCGCCTACCACTCAATCGCTCATGATGTCCCTACGGCCGGGCCCGCCACCGGGGCAATCTCTAATGATGTCCCTGCGTCCTGGCCCGCCCCCGGGGCAGTCTCTAATGATGTCCATGCAGTCGATACAGCGGCGGCAGCGGGGGTCTTCGGACACTGGGGACGCTCAGGGGCAGGGGCAGGGTGGGGTCGGCAGCGACGACGGTGCGCCGTTGAATGACGTGGAGAAGCTCGACGGGGACGAGGCGGGGTGGCGCAACGCGTGCAAGAGCTTCGCGAAGGAGGGGACGCTGAGGGCGAGCGTGGGCGGCGGCGGGCGCACGCAGTCCATGATTGGGCGCTTTCTGTCCAAGACTCAGACCAAGGCGGACATGCCCAAGGAGTTTGTGGTGCCCATTGGGCCCTCGGCGGTGGTGCTGCGCGGCTGCAGCCTGCGCAACACGGACTGCATCTACGGCGCGGTGGTGTACGCAGGTGGGCTCGAAGCGGTTGGTTGTGTTAGCAAAGAGATGGCACGGCCATTTGTAGCGGGGCATGGGCGGATGGGAAGCATTCCTGCACATGCAACATATGCAGTACCGGGCGTGACTGCTCGGACATGCCTTCCATCTTGCCGCATGCAGCGCAACATTACACCGCGGCAACTCGAGCCACATTCACGCCGTCGCTTCACCACCACCAGCAAGCATGCGCACTGATGCACCACCATCACCGGTTGCACACCTTCTTTTCTTGCCGCTTTGGGTCCTCGTGGCGCCCCGTAGGCTGTTGCCCCTGGGTAGTTGGTTGGTGGCCTCCGGGCTTTCCTCTCGACTCTCATTCTTGTAACCGATCTCATGAAAAAAAACCGCCGCCCCCTGGCCCCCGCCAGGCCACGACACCAAGATCTTCATGAACTCCACCGAGCCGCCGTCCAAGCGCTCCTACATCGAGCACACCGTGGACAAGGTCATCCTGTGCGTGTTCGTGGTGCTCTTCTCCTGGTGCATCACCTCGGCCGTGTACCACTCGGAGTGGACCACGCACCACCTGCGCGCCCACTGGTACATGCGGCCGGACGCGCAGGACGCCGACTCCAACCCCGACGACGCGGCACAGACCGGCGCCGTCAGCTTCCTAGTGGCCCTGCTGCTGTACAGTGAGTACGACAGCCGTACGGCACTAAGCGGGGGTGTGAGTGCATGCAGTGCTGCTGCCGGTGTTCATGCCTTGCTGCTGCTGATACGCGTGGGATGTACTTGGTTGGCCGGCATGGGGACTGGGACGGGGACACTTGTAGTATGACCCTCTGCCGTCCAGGAGTCGCCCTTTGCCCCTTACCATATATTAAAAGATGCCATTATTCAGCATCTCAAAAGGATGAATATAATATAGCAATAGAAGACCTTGGCCATCCATGGTACGGTGCACACCACTTCCCACGGCTGGCCGTGCACTCCCCACGTCCTCCTTTTACGTGTCCAGCACCCCTGAGCTAAACAACCGCATCCACGGTTCCCCTGACCGCAGGCTACCTCATCCCCATCTCGCTGTACGTGTCCATCGAAATGGTCAAGATGTTCCAGGCCATGGTGCTGATTGCGGAGGACAGGGACATGTACGACGCTGCCAGCAACACGCCCGCCCTGGCGCGCACCTCCAACCTCAACGAGGAGCTGGGCATGGTGTCTTCCGTGATGACGGACAAGACCGGCACGCTGACGCGCAACGTGATGGAGTTCTTCAAGTGCTCCATTTCGGGGTGGCGTACGGCGCGGGCATCACGGAGATCGAGAAGGCCAACGCCCTGAGGTTGGTCCAGTTGTTCACACATGTTTGGTAACGCCAGTACCTCTAGAGGTCGTACGCTGCATGTCCCTAATGGCTAGATGGGTGCTTGGGTTGACTGCAGAGGGGTGTGATAACTCAGCAGCTGGTGTGCTGGTCTTCGTTTCGTTGGTGTGCAGGGAGGGCGCTACTGTATGTGGGTGGTGCCATCTGGGGACTGCTGCTGTGTCGTGTTGGCCAACTGCTGACCGCGCGTCCACCACCACTCCCTGTGTCTTGTGGTTACGCAGGAAGGGCATTGTTCTAGACGACCGCGAGGACCCCACCGCCGCGCTACCGCGAGCGATATTTCAACTTCTACGACAAGCGCATCATGGACGCCGCCTGGACGCACGAGGCCGACCCCGCCACCATCGAGATGTTCTTCCGCCTGCTGGCCGTGTGCCACACCGTCATCCCCGACGGACCCACCACCGAGGCGGACATCAAGTACGAGGCCGAGTCCCCCGACGAATCAGCGCTGGTGGTGGCAGCCAAGGCGTTTGGCTTCTTCTTCTACAAGCGCACCAACACGTGCGTGCACGTCAGGGAGCGTACGGCGCGCGGGGTGCAGGACGTGGAGTACGAGGTGCTCAATGTGCTCGAGTTCAACTCCACGCGCAAGAGGATGAGCGTGGTGGT
This sequence comes from Chlamydomonas sp. KOR1, assembly GCA_036984285.1. Classification (NCBI taxonomy): domain Eukaryota; kingdom Viridiplantae; phylum Chlorophyta; class Chlorophyceae; order Chlamydomonadales; family Chlamydomonadaceae; genus Chlamydomonas; species Chlamydomonas sp. KOR1. Next base: position 318,097 of record BQMZ01000320.1, on the reverse strand, counting down.
GCGCGACCCACACACGGGGAAGCTGCTGCTGTTCACCAAGGTGGGTGGGGCAGGGCACTCGTGGGCACATGGGCACTGGTGCGCGATGGCACCACAGCATGAGGAGCTGCAAAGGTCGCCTGCTGCCCATGGCTGTGGCATACAGGACAAGCATTACGTTATACATAGTTACGCGACTGTGACTCCCAGCTTCCAACACCTGGCGGAAAGCAAAAACGCCGTCCCTTGCGCCTCGTGCACCTGTGCTATTGGCACATTCCTGATAGGTGTGGTCGGGAACAGTGAGGACTGTGTGGCCACACCACCTGGAATGTAACGCAAAAGTGATCTTTACTGTCTTCCGCTTGTCTCCTGAAGGGCTCACTGTGTCCCCATGTGCCCTGCAGGGCGCTGACACGGTCATCTACGAGCGACTGGACCCCAGCTACAAACCCAACGAGGCCATGAAGGAGGTGACGACACGCCACATGGAGGAGTTTGGCAGCGCCGGCCTGCGCACGCTGTGCCTGTCGTACGCCTACATCGACGAGGAGTGGTACGGCAGGGAGTGGGCGCCAAAGTGGACGGCGGCCAAGGTGTCGCTGCAGAACAGGGACGCCAAGGTGGGGGCGGAATAACAGCAGTGGCATGCACAGGCGGTGCGCCAGACCATGCCTTTGGACATGCTGCTTCAGTGTGTAGACGTCAGTGTAATGCAAAAGCGCGCTGCAGCGCCTTCAGCCTGTCACGCTGAGGCCCCATTTGTTACCACGCTGCATAATATGTCATCAACCGGCGCTGTCCACGAGGCTCTCCTGATCGGCGGTTGCCGTGTTTCTACTGTTGACAATTGCTCAGGTTGCCGAGGTGAGCGAGCTAATCGAACGCAACCTGCGGCTGCTGGGCTGCACTGCCATCGAGGACAAGCTGCAGGAGGGCGTGCCGCAGTGCATCAAGCAGCTGGCCATGGCGGGCATACGCATCTGGGTGCTCACCGGAGACAAGATGGAGACGGCCATCAACATCGGGTTCGCGTGCAGCCTGCTCACCGAGGACATGCACCAGGTGCGGGCCGCGTCCCGCACGTGTACGTAGACCTGCAGGGCCTGCGGAGCCTCTGAACCGCTGCATCTCCCGGCCGCTTTGTACGACTACCTTGCCGTGCGAACTGCTGTTAGTATCATAAATACGGCACGCATCGTCGCACAGCTACCCATGTGCATCGCGCAGCACCGCTGTCTTCAATCCGTTTGCACTGTTTCTCCCCACACAGTACACGGTGTCTGCCAGCTCCAAGCGCGTCGGCGAGCTGGAGGCGGCGGGCAAGCAGGACGAGGCGGACAGGATGGCGGCGGACCTGGTCCGGGAGCAGCTGGAAAAGGTGCGGTACCCAGCACAGGGGTCAGCACAATGGTTCTGCGCACTCCTGCACCTCCGGGCGCCCCAGGCCCTTCAGTACCCCAGGACCAGCCTGGCACGTTTGCTTAACTATCTCCACCCTCGCACGCGCGCCTGGGCCGCATGCGACCGCCCAGGCCCCTCCCTTCCCCATCCGTAAGGCTCCTCCTTCACAAGTGCACCCGCCAGAATGCGACCATTGCTGCCAAGGCGTCTGCTTTCGCTCCACCTTGCACGCAGATCGACGCGGCGTTGACGGCCTCGGGCACCACTGGGGACGAGCCGCAGGGCAGCGGCCACGAGGCCGCCCTTATCATCGACGGCCGCGCGCTGACCTTCGCGCTGGCGGAGCAGCTGGCACCCGTGCTGCTGCGCGTGGGGCTGCGCTGCAAGGCGGTGGTGTGCTGCCGCGTGTCTCCGCTGCAGAAGGCGCAGGTGACCACCCTAGTGCGCAGCCATGGGCGCATCACGCTGGCCATCGGAGATGGCGCCAATGACGTGGGCATGATCCAACGCGCGCACATTGGTGAGTGGATTCACGTGCAGTGGCGGTATGTGAATTGGCTCCTAACCATATTCCTGCTTCTTCAACTACCGTAGCTGCGTGCTGCAAGGCGTGGGCGCTCTGGGTATTGCACACCGCCGACGTTCATGCCGCAGCAGCTGCTCTTCAGCTCCATTCCTGTTCCGTTCCTAGCCAAGATACATATCGATAACAGGACTGAGGGCGAACGGTGTGTACATGTCTTGACCCTGCTGTGCCTCAGGCGTGGGCATCAGCGGCCAGGAGGGCATGCAGGCGGTCATGAGCGCCGACTTCGCCATCGCGCAGTTCCGCTTCCTCACGCCGCTGCTGCTGGTGCACGGCTACTACTCGTACAAGCGCATATCGCGCATGATAAACTTCTTCTTCTACAAGAACCTCCTCTTCGCCATCACGCTCTTCACCTACTCGGCGTTCACGACCTTCTCGGGATCCTACGTGTACAACGGTGGGCCGTGCGCCTTGCTCGCAGCTGCTTCTGCCTTGCGCGCAGCAGCCGTCTCTACCAGTGCTCCCATATCGCACGCCACGCGCAGAACTCCAAAGCAGGCTATGCCCCTTCGTAGCTCTGCACCTGCACACTTTGACCATCTGAGATGAAGTTGTGCCGTTTGTACCTGCACATGCGCCACACCTCCTTTACAACGCATTCAGTCGCCTATAACCTGCTGGCCGCCCACTGACCCTGCAACCATTCCCACTCATCCCCAGACACCTCCATGACGCTGTTCAACGTGGTCTTCACCTCCGCCACCCCCCTGGTCATCGGCATGTTCGACCGGCCCGTGGACAAGGCCCTGCTGCAGCGCTACCCACAGCTGTACCAGCAGGGCATCCGCAACACCGACTTCAACGCACGCACCATCGCCGGCTGGTTCCTGTCCGCCGTGCTGCAGTCCGCCGTGCTCATGGTGCTGGCCCTGGTGGGCGCGGCGGGCGTGCCGGCGGCGCGCGGCGACGGGCAGCCACAGGGCATGGCGCAGGTCGGGGTGGTGCTGTTCACGTGCGTGGTGCTGACGGTGCACCTGCAGCTGGCCGTGCTGGAGGAGGCGTGGACGTGGGTGCACCACCTGGCCGTGTGGGGCAGCACAGGTGGGCCCGCAGCGTGGGCAGGGTGGGAGGGCTTGGCACGGGCCGTGCATGTGTCTTAACATGTTGAGACGTTGTCATGGTTGTACCTGGCACAGCTCCCGCCTTGTCGACGAGGCCGCTGCTACAGTACGGCTGGTCAGCTCACCGAGGCTAACCTCTCCGCTGCTCTGTCCCTGCCCTCCACTGCCCCCAACGCAGCCCTGTGGTGGCTGTACCTCATCGCCTTCGGCTACTTCCCCGTCAGCGTCAGCCTGGAGATGTGGCACCTGTTCGCGGGCGTGGTGGCCGCCACCCCCCAGTACTGGCTCTACATCCTGCTGGTCCCGCTGGCCGCCATCCTTCCTGACGTGGCCTACCGCGTTTTCAAGCGTCTGGTGGCCCCTCCGACGACGACATTGTGCGGGAGATCGGCAAGCGGGAGGAGCGGGAGCGGCGGCAGCGTGGGGAGGGGGACCAGGGCCCTGGCGATAGCCCTGGGTCAGGACCCGCCGCGGACGGTGGTGTGCACAAGGCAGCGGCGGAGCGGGCTGGGCCGGGGACTGCGTGGGGCAGTGTGAAGGGCGTGAGCGAGGTGCAGGTCAAGAGGCCGGCCTCGCTCTTGGGCAGTAACAAGGTGGCTCCGGAGCCGGTGGAGCAGGTAAAGGGCTTTGTGCAAGTGGCGCAGGAGCAGCTCGGGGTGGGGGCGAACGGCAGGGTGGGTGGGGGCGCTGGGGCGACGACGACACCGGCGGCAGCGGCGGCGGCGGCGGCTACGGCACTGACCAGCGATGCGCTGCTGGCGGCGCTGCCTCCGTCGGGCTTCGCCGCTGCCGCTGGCACCCGTGCGGACAGCAGCAGCACCCGGTTTGTGCCGCGCTCGCGTGGGGGCTCGTCGGAGCTGGTTCGGAGCACCGCCAACGGGGCGGCCGGCTCCAAGGAGCTGCCGGAGGGCAGGCCCTCAGGGCGGGGCACGCAGGAGGGGCAGCAGGGGGAGGAGGCGCCACCCGGGCGCATCAGCAGCGCGGACGGCCGGGGAGGCAGCACGCGCGGAAGCTATTCCGGGCAGGGCCGAGGCCAGGGCTCGTCCCTGCGTGAGCCGGCACGTGTCCGTGGGTCGGGCTCGGGTGGGGTCACCCCCTCGCACTCTACCCCCACTCTGGTGTCCGCGGGCGGGCTAGGGCAGTCGGCACCGGGGGAGCTGCAGGAGGCTGTGCAGACGCACTCGGGTGCGTCCTCCCCTCGCCGCACGCAGCAGCAGCAGCAGCGGGGTACGGCAGGGTCGATTGGGTCACGGCACGGCACGGGGCGAACCACGGCGCCGGGGTCCTTGTCAGGGCAGCCGACGGCCTCTGTGGCTGGGGGCCGGGCGGTTATCACGCCTGTGGTTGCGACACGTGCCATGAACGAGCGGGAGGTCCAGATGGGGGTGCTGGACGGGGATGGGGGCTTCGGTCCAGGCGGAGGGGTGAGGGCGGAGTGTGGGCTATCACCTCGGACGTCCAACTCGGGCTCGCATGCGTTGGTAAGGGAGTCTGGGGCGGCGAGGGAGGAGGGGGGTGTTGTGGGCGGTGTTGGGGATGTGGGTACGACTGTACAGGCGCTGCATCGGGCTAGGGACGGGCGGTACACGGAGTCGGGTCCGCAGCTGGAGGGCGTGTTATCGGAGCTGTGGAGGAGCGAGGGTGAGGGTGCGGGCGGCGTTGGGGTTCCAAGGGACCGAGCGTGATGTGGGGGCGTGCGGGGGGCATATGGCACACATACAGCGCATACCACGTGTGCCTTGCACGTGATTCGGTTGCCGGTACATGAGTACAACTCTTGGGCAAGAATCGTTGACTTGACGCATGACATACCTGTTGCATATTGAAAACACTAAGATTGTGAGAGTGGGTGGGTATGGTGGGTACTGGTATGGTGGTGTGGGTGAGGATCGCATCGACAGCGTTCAGACGACAGTATTCAGGTGCACATGCATGGAGGAGGAGCAACTACACTTTGCTGCTGATCCGGGCTGCGAAACCCAACTGTGGACTATCTATTGCCTTTGACATTGCTGCCAATTTCCGTTATGCCCTGCTGAGAAGCTGGGCATACGGTGCACCTCGAGGGAGGCATCCGTGCGTGACAGTGACCCTTCGTGCATGCAACGCGTTTCCATTCATCTTGGCCGTCAGAGCGTGCGCATACGCTTTGTTGTGGTTGACGTGAAGACTAGACGTCTTGTCGCTCAGTATGGGGCGGAGGGTACCGTAGTGGTGTGACCTGTTGGCCTTGCTACACAGCGGTACAGTGGCGGCAGTCAGCAGACAGGAATGCTAGATGCGGCTTTCAGTTTGGTAGCTTCGTGTGTATGAGCCTGCGGACGCACTCGCCGGTGGTTACATGGGCCTGTACGTATATGCAAACGTACCCGTCATAAAGACCACGTTCCGTTCGGCAACCGCAAGGCTTGGATTCAGACTGATTAAAAAGAAAAAAGTACGGCAAACATACCGGTGTTCGTACCTTTCATGTCAACCATTACAACAGAGTACGGTATCCTCGCCACCTACCACAGCGTGCGGTACCGCACCTGCTTCACATGCCCGCAGCAAGCCATCACCTGCTCTAAGTCGTGCTCTCAACCTGCCCATACCAGCTACGGCCCTACCATGTCTTACCACTTCATGCCTACGCATGTGCGAGCATCCCTCCATCGACACGCTCAAGCTGCAACACCTGCTGCTGCCTGCTGCTCTGTGACCCGCCCAACCTCCAGCCAGTGCTGTCCACACACGCAATGTGTCAATGCTGTCTATCCGTATGTACACCGACCAGGTCACCCTGCGTCACAGGCTATGCCTGCACGTGTCTCAGTGCAGCGCCACGTGCCTTGACCACACGCCTGGGCAGCCCCAAAGCCGAGGCCCTCGCGAGCCGCGCAGGTCCTTGGCACCCATTCGCCACGCAAGCACACTACATGAAGTTGTAGTTTCGCTCCTGTGAGGGGAAAGGGCAGCGGAACGAGTTACTGGTGCTGCCTGGTCCCTTGCCTACGTACAGCCCGAGTTGCACCAAATGAAAGTCAAGTGTGCGTTCCGTTGCCCACCACCTCCTCCGCATTGCTGGCCAGGATGTCTGTACGGTATGCTGTGCGCTCACCGTGGTCCTGGCTGCCCCGGGCACCTCCACGGCGTTGAGGGTGACGGTGTTGGTGGGCAGGTAGGAGGACTGGATGCCCTTGTAACCCATGGTGGACTTGGGGGCAGCGGGCCACGAGGGGTTCTCCTGTAGGGTGAGTAGTGGGGAGCACGCAGCGCGGAAAGGGCCAAGCGCGTTGCCAACCGAGGGCGGCAGCCATACGTTCGCCTTCGCGCTGGAGAATGCTGGATGGGCTACCGAGTAACTGCCAAAGCTCATGTGGTGATGCTCCCCAACGCTGGCGCATTACACCCTTGTGCCATTGGGTGAGACATACGAGCGCAGGTTGTTAGGCCGCTGCTTGGTCAGCGCAACAGATCGGACCTTGAATCCTTGCATTTCCAGAAGGCAACGTGCATGCGCCTTACCGCGGGCCAGCGCGGTTTGGACTTCATGAACACGGGCGTATCAGCTGGGTGGTTGAAGGCGTTGTTGATCTTGGGCACGCCTGGCTTCAGGTGTCCGTTGTCGTCCACAATGAACTCTGTCCTGCCGGTGCGCGCTGTGAGGGTGCCGAAACGGGTGCCTGTACTTGTCATGATTTTCTGCGCGGCGACGGGTTACAGCGCGTTAGACAGAGCGGCCCGGGCTGTGAGGGTGCAGGCTGCTGCGGGATGGCACGGTGCAGGGGGTGGGACGCACCACGGTTCCAAGCAACTCGTGCCAAAGCAACTGCCCTGTACTGATCACATTCCCGTGCAAGTGCGGCAATGACAGCAAGCGCCTAGCGCATATTGCCTTTTCATATCGCTGGCCAAGCAACACCATGCAACCGCCCTTGCAGACTGCCTGCCAAGGGGCAGCGAGCACTGATATTTCGCTTTATACATAGATGTATTGACACATCCTTACCTCGCTTTTATCGACGGCTGGGGTCTGCCAGTTTTGCAAACGCTTCGAGTTAAAAGCGTGCTCTACTTGCTCGCCGGGGTAGAAACGTGACATTGTCGCAACAATGCACCCGCTACGGGTTGGTATATGGATTCGGCGGGGCGTCACAGTAGCTGGGTGGCAGGGAGGCCCTCAGCAAATTGGCAGTTCAGGAGGCCTCAAGGGCTGGAGGATACGGGGCTGGAGGAGGTGCGATCAAATTGCAGCCAATATTGAGTGTGGCAATTCTTTGTTTGACAGAGCGTCGGCAGGCAGTGGCTTACCTTGCCCGAAGCTCGAAGCCCGAGCTCCCCATTGCCGTATCCACATGACGTACTGCTTCTGCACTCGCATTGTGTTTCACTCAAACCAAATGTGTCTCACCGTATACACCTGTATGGCCCAGCACATGGAATCCAATGTTTTGCCATGACGAACTGCTTTGCCAGGAGTAACTGAAGCTGCTGACACGGCAGCAATCCTCACGCCGGATAATGTGCTCCACCACAACTGTCGATGGTTTAGATGACCAAGTGCAACATGTAGAAGACCTCGTGTTGCTTAGGAAGCACGGCGAGGCAGCAGTTGCTGCCTCAGCCCTCTTACGGGGCTTTGCTTCGCGACCATGCGAGGCGCAGACGCTGCAGCGATGCGCGCTAGCGGCACTCCATGCACATATGTACGGCGGCAGGTGCGAGCTGCGCTTGGTTGGTGTCATGCCTAGCTTTTATGGACCCGCTGGGTCGCTTGCGGTGCGGCTTCGCCAGGTGCTAGCACTCGTGGCAGTTCTCAACGCGACGGCGCTACCCCGCTTTGCTCAATCCGCAGGCATGCAGATCTGGATGCATTGTTTTGCCAGGAGCTGGGGATGCACCTCCTTGACCCGCCCACCCTAATGGCTTGGTACGTAGACGAGCACCCAGGGCCTGCACCCACGTCACTGCTGCCGAGCTGCCTTCCCAGACCCACACCGAGCACTGCTCCAGCATCTGCAACAATCAGCATGAACTTATTTGAGCGTACGCCTAAACCTCAATGCTCATTCGTTCCTACCTGCTGCTGGTGTCTTGCCTGACCCGTGCGCCCCGCTCCCTGTCCTCCCGACCAGGGTGTTGCTCCTTCTGGAGACCAGCCAACCCCAGACCGCCAAGCAGCGCATAGAGCAGTACATGCAGCTCGTTACCCAGCCCTCTGAGTCTCCGTACCAGCCCTGCGCACAGCACCAGGCAAACGCCACATCGTCCTTTCCCTCCTCTGCCTCCCTGTCCCCGTCTGAGCCTTCACCCCAGTCCTCTGCAGCCCCACACAGCTGGAGGCCACAAGCCTCCTCGCACGCCGACCGCATGGCTCTGTGCCGCCTTTACACACAGGACGTGCTAACCCACGGCCTTGGGCAGCCAGACGCAGCGTTGCAGTGGCTGGGAGCAACACGAGACGGGCAAGGCAAGGAGGGCGCAGATGAAGTAGAAGGAGGCGTGGGCGCAGAGCACAGCTCCCGGACGCAGCACAGACTTGTCTCCAACGGACGGGGCCAGTTGGGGCCGGCCCGGGGGCTGAGGGTGAAGGCAAGGGCGGGGTTGGGGTGTGCAGCTGCGTGTTGGGTCCTGGCGGGGTACGGCAGCTGCTTCCGGGGGATGAGGACAGCGTCGGGGTGCTGTGGAGAGAGCTGGAGGGGCTGGTGGACGGCATGCAGAGAGCAGCAGCAGCAGCAGCAGCAGCAGCGGCGGCGGGTGTGGCCCGGACACGGCCCTCCGCGCCGGCAGGAGCGGCCCAGCGCCACAGCCAGGCCGCTGCGGGCCCTAAGACACACTCCAAGGCGGCGGCCGCCCTCAGCGCGCATGGCTTCCCAGCCGTCCCGTCGGACGACTTACGGCGCAGCATGGACCAGGCGGCGACCTCCTGCTTAGCACACTCCTCGGGCTCTGGAAAGCCAGCACCGGCCCATGCCAACGGCTCGCACCCCGTTCACCACGGCCCTGGTACACATGCCTCCACCCCGGCAGCTACCCGCAGTTCGTTTTCTGCCGCTCCACAAGCCCGAGGAAGCAACGTCAGCAGCAGCAACCCCGTCCTTGCTGCCCTACTGGCCTGGCTGCGTGCAGCCCACGCTGCCCTCCGCGCTCTGGCCTCTGCCGCGACACGTGGCTTAAGCACGGCCCAGGCGTGGGTGGTGTGCAGGGCAGCTGCCGCGTGGGTTAAGGTCAAGGAGGCGGTGGGCAGGCTGGGGCGCGGTGGCGGCGTGGGCGGGTGGTCGGGGCAGGTGGAGCGGCTGGCGACGGCGGCAGTGCTGGGTTCGCTGCTGCTGGCGGCGCTGAGGGCGGAGGCGCCGCACGTGCGTGTGCATGTGGGGTCGCAGGCGGCGTGGCTGTGGGAGGCGGTCAAGGACGCGCTGCGCATGGGGACTGCACTGCACCCCAGCCCTGTAGCGGTGCCGTGAAGGATGGGGGGCGGTGCTGCACTCCACAGCCCTGTGGCGGTGCCGTGACGGGTAACTGCATTGTTGCTGTTGGTAGACGTACTGGGTCAGGGTCTAGGAGTGCTGGATGAGTGATATGGCAGGAGAGAGGAATGCGGTGCCTTGCGCAGGGTTTGAAGCTTGTCGGAGTGTGGTGGAGGCACGGGTAAGCCGCATAATAGTCTGGAGGCGGGAGCGGGCGTGCTGGAGCATGCAGTGCTGGTTGGTGTTGGAGTGAAACACCCCAGGTCCCTGGTGCTGTGGCGGTGCCGTGAAGGGATGAGCGGGGTAAGCGCAACCGTGTTGTACCTTCGAGGCGGCAAGGTGGGGTTGAGGGGTTGAGGGGTGCTGGTTTGTGTGGGCGGTGGTAGCACGTGAAGCTAGCACAGGGGCTGCGGGGTAGTGGTGAGTGGGGACGGGGCTACGGAGCGGCCCTGCGCAGTCTTAGCGTGCTGCCTTTCATACGCCGCAGTCACGAGTGGGTGGCAGCGCAAGGACAGCGGCATGGCATGGACGCACATGCTGGCATTTGGGGCAGGATAGGACGCGGTGTGCAGGGCGTGGTGCAGATGCGGAGGTCCGAAAAGGCACAGGCGGGACCAGGCGGAGGCTTGGGATGGTGACCGGGTGAAGCTGCAGCGCCCTTTGAATCATATGTTTGCGTGTGCTTGTGTATGTGCCTCTCCGGCAGGCGGGTGTAGCTCATCGCAGCAGAGCGCGAGACGGCGACTCAGGAGGCCAGATGGCCAATGCAGGCTGTAGTCGCTCCGTATGCGTCAGTTGGGTTTTTGTACACTGCATGTTATTGCTTTAATGTGTCGGTTACACCCGGCTGCCGCTATGAATAAGAGGTGCTCTGGATCCTGACGAACGCCGTCACTGTTACATGGACGTGGCACAACCAGGGGAGATCTCCCCTGGGCACAACCTGGCACACCCCCGTGTCCCAGCCAGCCTCCCCACCACACCGAGTGCCTCACTACAAACTCCGCATCACATCGCTCATCTCTTAACGCTCATCTCTTAACCAGGGGTGATGTCGCCCCTGGTCTCAACGGGCAGGCGCACGCACCGCTCTACTAACGTGTACTAACGTGTAGCTGCCTTTTAGGGCGGTGTATATCTTGCGACCTGCCATCACGGCATCAGCCAGGTTGCAGGCACCCGCTGTGCCCAATCCGTCCAGTGAATCCAGGGGAGGCTCCCCTGAGTGAATCATCATAACCCTGAGGCACAGTGCTTGACACGACCATTCGACCAGAGGTCAACGACCTCCTAGGCAAAGTGCAAGCATTGGGGTGTCTCGTGGGCCTAGTATGCACTAGTGCAGATGCTCCGGTCCGGTTCATACTGATCTACAGGACTGTGCAGCTCAAATACCGCCAGCACAACTTTGTCACGCCCAGATACTGCACAAGTACACGCCGAGTAAAAGCACGCCACTACTCGCTTTACTGTAGTGAGGAGAGCAATATGGCACCGGAGCTCAGTTCCGCATGCCGTCGTGCGGTTGCGCGTTGGACGGAGCAATGGAATGCCGAGGCCCAACGTGGTGATGACGATGAAGCCCACAACGAATGCTGCAGCAGCCTACGGTACACTAGCTTCCTGAGGGTGCGCAATCCCCGGTAAGCAAGGCGCTCAAGCCGGCGCACAGTGCAGCCAATAGTGACCACGCGGCGCTCGCCGACCCCCGAACAGCAGAAAACTGGCCGTATGAGCCCTGGCCCCTGATCAGGCTCGGCACTCGACTGTTCACCTTGCTATTCTGAACGGACGGCGTCGGCTATCCCATGCTGGACTAGGCTACGGTAGTCGCTGGCGATGTTGTTCCCCTAACGCTATTCAGGGAGGGTAGCGGACTCGAGCTGTAAATCAGGCACAGCCCTTGTTGCTTACAGAGAAAGCACTGGGTCCATGGCACAGACTACAGTAAAGCGAGCAACGCGACAGGCGTTGCTCGCCGCCTAACCCTCCTGCCTGGCTCACTGTACGGGCCCAGAGATGCGATCTGCACCCTCACACGCCGGCCCAGCCTACCACGCGGCTTGCACGAAATACAGCTAGACAAGCCGAATAAGACCAGCAATCACGCAATGAGTAACACGGCGTGCCTAAACCACTGACAAGCAAGGCACGCAAGTGCTCGCGCGTGCCACCACAGCTTCACGCCGGGTCCTTCTGACCACACAAACACAGGACCCGATGGATCCCAACACGATAAAGAATAACCTCGTAAGACATGCTGCGAGCACAGCAGCTACAAAGTGCGGTCATTTGGCCTGCCAAAGGCCTGAGGCCTCCCTTTGCCAAGCGAGCCCCCGAAGGGAAAGACATCCCCTGCGCCTAGCACACGCACGTGCCACCAGCCAGGCACGGCGCACGGGGTGCACACACACGCCGCAACAACCGCAAGTCCCCAACCCGGGTTCTGTCCCCTGTCACCCTGTGTCTTAGCACATGACAGCGAAATGACCAGGTGCAGCGCCAGTCGTGACAACTTCAGAAGTGCATGTTGTATGGCGAACCATGTACGGTATGCAGATCTATAGTCGGACCAACGACGCGTGAATGGGTGGTAGGGGCCCCAATAGATAAGCCCGAGCTGCCAGGAACGTACCCCTGGTTGGCATGGCAGCTGTCGTCTACCATGCCGCTGCAACGGGAGCCGAGCTGCCGCCAGGGGCCTAGCAGCACGCTCAGGACCCGCGTGAAGCCCCCTACCACACCAGCCGCCGACCAACGACCCATGGGTCACCCCCCAGCACTGGTTGCATTAGCGCCGTGCACAGGAAGCGTCGCAGCCTCTCGCTGGCCTCGACCGGACGTGTGGCCCCATCACCTGGGCCTGAGCCTCAATAAGGTAAGCCTCAAGGCTCTGCAATCCAACACTGTACGGCCATTAGCCCGGTTGCACATGGGACGGGCGAGAGCTGCAGGCACGCAATGGGCAAAGTGGGCGGAAGCGTGGGACCGCATGCGTGCGGCAGCAGAGAGCATCAAGCCACGGTGAGGCAGCTCCGTCCCTTCGGAGGGGCTCTACCCACAGCTGGTGCCGAATGCGCCCGTCAACCAGGGCGTGCACGAGGTCGGGTCAGCGAGTCTGTACGTACTGTACGCGTACTGTCATTGCACAGACCTGTGGTTGCCATGTGTGCGCGCAAACAGTTCATCTGCAAGACATGAGTCAAGCAACGCACTAGAGCACAGCTCCTACCTTTAGTGGTGTCTGCTGCAGGTAGTAAGTGCTGTTGTCCATGCCGCCCTCATAAGAGGTGTAAGTGGTGTAGGAGCTTGGGTTGAACTCCCCCGGGCCAGGTGTGGTGCTGCCTGCAGCGCACAAAGTTGAGACACACGATCTTAACCACCGGTACGCCACGCACTTGCGTGCATGCCTAAACGCAACTGCGAGCTGTATGCCCCGGTGGCGTACGCACTGGGAGCAGGTTCGGCGTAGGGTGCACAACGGGGGCTCATGGTGCACGTGACGTAGTGTACACAACGCAACGTGCCCTCCACTGTGGGACGCAGCAACGAGTGTATTAAAGCCGTGCGGCCTATGCAATCTAGGTTTGGACCTCACGCTTTGGCCCTGCGGCCAGTGCACCGTGATACCGGTAAGTGATGACAGGATGAGTTTACAACATCCCTAACCTGCCGTTATTCGTTGTGCAGATGCGTACATGTCATGCACTACGGTAGGCCCTGACCCCATTCTATTCAAAATGCTGTAGTAAAAAATACTATGACGTAATGCAAAACAGTACATATGATACAATTGCAGTTGCAGAGACAAGGGGTACAGGAAGGCCTGAAAGTACTCCCCGCGTCCCCACCTCCCCTCACCTTGCGGAATGGGGAATGCGATTGGCCCTGCCCCCGGCATCGAGTACCAAGGGGTGGTTTGCGCCCAAGGGTAATAGTGAAACTGCTTGCACACTAAGTTGGCGAGCTGTTCCCGCAGTACTGCGTTTGCCGGGAAGCACACGGGCGACCATACCTCCTGCCTGGCCAGAGCCGGAGGCACTCGGGGAATGGGCCTCCTTCATACTAGCCATTTTTGCTTCGTACCCCAGTCATACCCTCCATGAAGCAGAGTCTATTACCTCCTTTGAGCCTGTTTTGTACTTATAAAGAATCTCTATGTATTATTACTACGGTTTACGTAGACACACACCACAGGGGATGGGCTTGGGGGACCCTTGGGTGCAATGGGGCTCAACCCACCATGAAGCAGACATGAAGCATACAGTATGCAGCACGTGGGCAGGTGGCGGAGAACCTAAGGATGCAGGGCCCTTTGGCCTTGGTGCATGTCAAGCCATCCTGTCAATTGTACACTGTCTGATCCACCCAAGCTTGGTCACGTCCGCCTCAGTCAGGGGCACTTGCGGAGGTGCACTCCCCTGGCGCCAACGGCACAAGGACTGGAAGCGCAGGGTCACAGGCATAGTCATCGCTAACAAATTATTGACTTTAAGCGGACAATTATGCACACAATTGGCATTTGTACACTCGTAGGGCGCCGGGGCTTCAGGCTCAAAGTCCACAAGCGCCCAGTCTAAACGCGCCCGACAAAATAAGATGCTAAATGAATACAGCTGCATCTTCTTTTAAGTAAAGAATATTGTCATACAGCGCCCTGCCTTTTTGTGCAGCGCGACCGCACCCAGGTGCAACCTCGAGGTTGCGCTGGGAACTCCCCTGGCGGGTGCAACCTCGAGGTTGCACCCTGCATGCGCTCCGACTTGATGTTGGGCCCTTTGTTCCCCAGCGCACAGACTAAACAACACGAATTGTATATCTACATACTTCCTATCATACTTGTGCTGTTCTACCTCCATTTAGTTGACCTTGTTGGCCAGCCTCGTTTCAAATTTGCTTTGCCGGTGCGCAGCTCAAGATGCCGGTTCAGATACAATAGAACACGGACTTACTGCCAAAAGTATTAGAAGGTGCATGGTATTCTTCCGGCGCGCAAGCGTCAGCAGGGCATTGCGTCGCGATCTGGTCGCATCCTCGCTCACGCGTATACAGTTCAGCATACATCAGTAGCAACTCAACACGTCAGCAATTTAAGCATGGAGATGCGTTGGCGTTGCAGAGGGCTGCGCCTCTCCGGCCGGGTGCTGGCTTCCTGGGGGTGTGCTGTGAGGTACGGGTACGGAACGCTTTGAACACCCTTACGCATGGCCTGAGCGCAAAGCGGTGAGATGTCTATTGTTTGGTCCTTTTCTGCAGGACAGGGAAAAGCGTAAGGCCCCAGACCGCCACCGAACCTGGCCTCCGCTGCTGCTTACCCCTTGGGACTCGTCAGGTATGCATTCCTTTGCTGACTGCACCCAATCAGCCATGCAGAGTTGCTTACATGCAGGATAACGGTGCTTGCTTGCTCACGTGGATTGCAGGTTCTTTAACTGGGGATTACCGTTTATTGGCAATTACTGTTCCCAACACTGTGAAGCTTGTGGTGTCTCAACAATGCAAGGTGAGAGCTATCAACGTGATCAGGGGCCCAGAGCGCTCCGCAGTTGTGCTCAGGTGTGTGCAGGAACGGGCTGCACTAAGGACCACTGTCTTCCTGCATGCCATAGGTACAAGGAAGCATGAGCTAGCTTCCCTGGCTCCAACGTCCTCCCTGCCATGTGGGCTAACTGCTGCCAGCCACACAACATGCCCTGCGCAGAACTGGTGCAGTTAACGGTAGTGTGGGCCTTCCCTTACACAGCAGCCCCGCTGACGTAAATCTCCTATGTCTGCAGGTCCTCTTGTGCGAAGTTCGTGTACAGTATAATGTATGGTACACATGGTAAGCCTGCAGCTCAGTTCAGCTATCAGCCCGCTCTGGCTGTACCTGAGTCTTCTTGCGCATTTACATCGCGTGTTACCACTTCTGCAGGAACCACCATGCCGTACTGCGGCAGCCAATAAATGGTGACCGACCGACTACCATGAAGTGGATCAGGCGTTGGCCTGTTAAGAGCAGCAAGTTTACCACCCTTCGCGTACGGTACTGGGTTGGTGTACTGGTGCTGCTGGCAGTATGGACGTTCGGTTCTGGTTTGGTGCGTGTGTTGTGTGCTCAAACTCGTGTGGCGTACCTTGCAGCTTTGACCAGACGTCTGGTGTGGGCAAGCTGGCATTGTGAGTTGAGTGGCGGTGTGCACGTATGCATAACGGTATTGTGTTTAGCAGGTTGAGGATGTGTATAACGGGAACAAACAACTGTAACGGGAGCGCTTCCTGATTGCTTAAGACCTGCTTCATAGTTCCGCTTCATAGCAGTACGACCGCACTATGACTTGGAAATAAAGCGGGCATGAAGCAGCCATGAAGCGAATTACATGAAGCAGCTATGAACCACCAGTACGAAGCCAGGTACGAACCAGCGGTAATGAAGCAGGTATGAAGCTGGGCCGTTCCCCGAGTGAGGTATCGGCCACTAGCACCTCCACCCTGCTGAAGCTGGGGTCACACAGTGCTGCCCGTGCCTCGCCCACACATAGGTTGGGCTCTACTGGGACAAACGGGTAGGTATTCCCACCAAACAGGCGAATGAGGGCCTTCTTGCTCACAGGGGCTGCACGCATGGAAGTAGGTAGTCGGCACGTGTATGGCAGTAGTGGGTTAGCATTGGCACGGGCGGGCTGGAGGGGCACAAAAGAAAGAGACCCCGAGGCGCGTGAACGCCGAATGCACGTGGGCTATTGTGACAGGGGGTGAGCGCTGTAGCCGCAGGGGGGTCGCTGTGTAGCCACACACATACATGATGTCTTCACGCAGGGTAGCAGCGTACGGGCCGTGTAAACATGCCGTGCCCCTGTCACTTGCACGCTGCAGTGAGTGCGCTGACGGAATACAAAGCCCCTGGGTCCCCCTCATCAATCCCCATGTGTCCCCTTCAGCGCCCCACATCTCCCCGTCAGCGCCCCATATGTCCCCTTCAGCGCCCCACGTCTCCCCGTCAGTGCCCCATATGTCCCCTTCAGCGCCCCACGTCTCCCCGTCAGCGCCTAATGTGTCCCCCTCAGTGCCCTGCGCAGCCCCACTCACGTGGCGGGGGCGAAGGAGGCATCGGTGGCGGGGGCGGAGCAGGAGGGAAGGGCCGGTCTGCACACAGGCGAACATGCATCACGAGCATGTCGGCTGCAGACAAGACGAAACGAGGCGCTACTGCAAATATGGCACCTAGATACTTCAGGCAATCAACGAACGTACTGATGCGTAATGGGCACAGCAGATTGCGAGCCGGCCAAACTGTACTTGCTCGTCCCTGCCAGGGGGGGTAGCATTAGCTTGGTCTGCCGGACCCAGGCGTACCCGCACTGGCTTACAACTACATCAACACGCGACAGGCCCTATATATATGCCGGGTGCAATCCAAAAGCCATGCCCATCACCACACCTATATATGCCCACACCCACACTCAAAGCCGTACCCTGGAAGGGCAACAGTAGTATCCGCCCCTGGTGCCCTCGGTAACCGTGTGCCATTCTGGCGGCCTGCCCGCATTCTTTTGCAAGCAAAGTACCAAGAGGCCTACAGTGGTGTCCACCGCCAGGGGAGCCCCCATCGCCAGGGGAGCCCCCATCGCCAGGGGAGCCCCCAAGCACGCTACCCTCACCGGCGCACTCTACAGCAGCGAACGGGCCGATGTCGGGGCACTCTGGTCCGGTGTACTGAATGCAGCAACGGTAGGGCGCCGTGAGCGGTGAAGCGACCTCCTCGTAAAACAGGACTGACAGGGGGCAGCCGCGCCAGGGGGCCCCGCGGGCCTGCTGCGTGTCGCAGTATGCCAGCTGGACAGGGGAGTACCTGTGGGCGTACGGTACGGGTTGAATGTACATGTGCACTGAACAGCGAACACGGCGTGAGGCGTGTGCCTCCAGACGGACAGGTTCAGGGAGGACATGCATGCATGCGACGAGCGCTTACGCCAACATACACGTGTCGGCGTGCATCAGCGAGGCTGCCCATCCCTCCTTGCACGCATGCACCCATCTACGTATACCGTGCATTTTAGCCAACCACAGCAATAGACCTCCAGCTACGCATGTAGATTATGGCCCTGCTGTATGGGGCTACGCTGGCAGCTCCCGACCGGGCCTTACGTATGTGGCCTTACCACGTGCGGCCGGTACCACTGCCCTGCGGACGCACTGGGTACACAGCTTCTGTGCTGTAGTACTGCCAGGCGAGCGGCATATAAGGAGGGTTAGGGAGAACGCCATCGTGTTAGGGCTACAGTCCGGAGAGTCAAGGGGCCCATAAGGACAAACATGTATGACACGGTTCCACGGAGCTTTTGGAGCCTACTTCTGCTTCCCAACAGGATAGGTTTCTGTGGTGTCAGACCGGAACGAAGCAGACAATCGCTTCAAGTGTTACCCCACATGTGTGTCAGGCGGGTCCTGTCCGCCCGTCACTCGTCCCCCCCTGTGTCCCACCTTTCTCCCGAAGCTGTAGCCCAGCATTTCGCACATTTGCTGGTAGCACGGGCGTAACGGAGCATGCATCTATATGTCAGAAGCTGTAGGACTGTAACATTCAATGCACTACAACGCACTGTTCCGTGCGGGCTAGCTGCCGTGGTCGAATGGATGTGCATTGCGGCTGCTGCACGCCAGTCAGCCATGCATTATTGTGGCTGTGGCACTGCTGCAGGACGAAGCAAGCGGGACGGATGCGGTCAAGCAAGGGGAATGTGCGGGCACTTGGATGGCAGCGGCAAGCAGGTGGTTGCGAACGCACCGTAGGAAGGTCAAGAGGGAAGGCACTCGGCATACATGCAGGGGAGATCTCCCCTGCACCCATCCCCAACTACTGGCACTGCTGCATGCTGCCGGTGCGGTGTGCATGCAGGCACCTCCCCTGCTCACCTGCGCCTGCTCGTCGGTAAAGTGCACCCCGCACAGCTGCATATATAGGCAGGCGCAGGAAAGGGCACAAGGCCTGAGGGGCATGCATGCCGTCTTCATACCCGTAGTATCGGTATACTGCACTGCATGCACACTGCGGTAGCTCGTCAACCTCTGCGGGCGCCCCTGCCAGCCAGCTGCAGGTGTACCGTTTGTTTCTAGGCGGGCCCTAACAGGGGAGGTCTTCCCAGGGCCGCTGCCTGCCCCATGCAGGCCAGTATGTAGAGGCCCCATGCAGTGGTCAACATGCCAACCAACTCCTCACCCCTGCAACACCGCCGCACACCGGTGTCCCAGCCTTCGCAAAAACTTCATTTTCCATACCAGGACACTCCCGCATGCACATTTGTGTTGACTCTTTGCTACCTTGCAGCTGCCTGCACTCCATTAGTCCATTTACACACCAAAAAAAACCAAGATGTACGGTACCATGTATGGGAGTCTCCCCTGTGCGGTACTGAGCTGCACAGGCAGTATCAGGGGGCTAGTGTCAGCCCGCGTGTCTCACCTTCAACCAGTGAACTTCCCATGCATCCCACGAAATCGAGGTATTGTAAGCCACCTCCAGCCAGTGTTCCGGTCTTATCTGGTACGGAATCCTAAGCGCCTACAATTTTGGACCCTCCCTGCCGCAAATTGTCGAAGTACTGCTTACAAATTTGGCCGTAAAGATTGCAAGTCCGAACTTTTTTCCTGGAGGGCAAGCCCCCCATGCCCCATACCCCCAAGCACCCGCATGGCAAAGCAGCAGCGTGGCAGTGAAGCACACCTGGGGTACACGCGCACGGGACCATGACAGCCAAGTATGCTGCATGCATGCGCTCACAGCCTCACACGCACGCACACTGGAGCGGTACGCCCAGGGGAACTCCCTGGGGTGTGCCTTTGGTGATGAGCGCCCTGCACCTGCTTACAATTCTTACGGCTGCCTTGAAGGAATTGTCTGAGTACCGCTTACGATTTCAGGTGCAAGTTGCATAGAAATCCTAATTTCGCTTATAATTTTGACCCCAAGAATCCTAAGAACCGGCCTGGACGGCCGGGGAATTCGTAATATTGTGGAAGACCGGAACGCTGCCTCCAGCCGCCCTCGGGTCCCCGTGTCACCGTCAAGGACCAGTCGGATGCCGTTCTTCTCGCCTGAGGTCATGGCAGCAAGCACGGCACGCAACGAGCATGCACAAAAAGGTTGACCCCTGGCGAGTCGGGGAAAGGCGTTCAGGTTGGGCGCTTCTTGCTGGGTGTTACAGCACTGAATAAACTCCAGCTATGGGCAACGACGGTTAGCGTGGATTGCTGCTGCACTGTGCTTTGGTTTGTGATGAGGAGCCAGTCTAAAACACCTTAAACGGTCGTGTACAGGGGAGTCTCCCCTGGTCGTGTACGGTAAAGCTGCAAGAGGTTTGGATGTGCAGCGACACCCCACAAAGTGATTGCTGGGAGCACCACTCACGCCTTGCTGGGAGCGACGTTGACGAGGGTGGGGGATCTGCGACGGGGCGTGGTGCGGGCTGGCGTGCCGGTACTTGGACCAGAGGAGCTCCCCTGACTTGGGCTGTGTGCAGGGTAACCGGACGCTTGTAGCTCAGCGGTGGCCTAGCATGGCCGCCTCCTGCATCATACAGTGCAGGACTACGTGAGCTGTTGTGGATGACGAGGGTGCAGGGGGTGCGGGGGGTGCGGGGGCGGGGAGGCGCGGGGGCGGGTGCGGTTGGGGTGCGAGGAAGTGGGGAAGTCACGGGAGCTTTAAGTGAGCAGTGGTTGCTCTTCAAGACATCAACAGCGGCATTGGTTAAATGTAATCTATTTAATGTGCAAGGATGCTTGCCTGACGTAAAGAACAGCACGAGTGCCGCGGAGCTGACCGCGAAGACAACCAAAAAGGTGTCGCGCCACATGTCGATTGATGCGCGAATCCTGAGGAGTTACCACGAATGTGCGGTTATGGCATCTGGTTAAATTTATCGCCTCCTCAAGGGCTGCAACGCTATCAGAGGTGACGAGGCCCTAGGCAGGCAGGGCGCGCCTTCGCGCGAAGGCCCCGAAGCGTGTCGCTGAAGAAGCTGTTGTAGTAGGCATGCACCCAGGGATGCTGAGAAATGCAAGTTGCTCAAGAACTTTTTGGACGGCACATGCACTCTTCCCACCAGAATGGGAACTCCTTCTGCGCTGGACGTGACGGACTGGAATCACGCCAAAAAAAGTAACCATCCCAGCCTTGCTTCTGTACTAAACCCTACAGAATTTGCGTACCTGGCGTATTTCGGCGACATGTAGAGAACGGGGTTCAAGCGCGGCCCTGTGCTCCAGGGCCTGGACAAAGCACCCGGTTCCGTCCGGAGCCAGCACACAGTAGTGCAGCTGCTGGCAATCGAAAAGTGAACGGTGCACGAGGCAACAAGCAAGCGTATCAGCTGACCAACCGGCTGCAAAGTGGTAAGACATCCCAGCCAGTAGACAGCGCCCTGCATGAGTGCACACTACGTACTCCTGGGAACGAACTTACTTTGGAATTATATATTTGCTTTTGTACTTCCCGTCACCGCACCCTGCCCTCCAACACACTACCGTACACACCACACGTGTACCAACGTTGATTGAGCGAGCAACCGTTACAACCTGCTTTTGCAGCCCTAGCCACAATCGACACCTGCCAGAGGTACGCCGCCCTGCAGTTCCTATTTGACGAGCGAGTCCGGCAGTGCCGGTAGGTAGTACGATGTGTTCGGTCTTGGATGATACCGGTACGGTATACAGCACGTCCCCAACCCTCACGCGCCTGTACGACCCAACGTTACTTCCGCCGGCCTCGCACGGTCTCGCTCTCTCACACCGGAGGGCTGAAATCACCCTCAAAAATCCGCATCGTGCCAAAAGGGCTGGGCACGAAATCGCTGGAAAACCGCATCGTGCGAGCCTGGAACCCGCATCGTGCAAGTACAGAACCCGCATCGTGCGACCCCAGAACCCGCATCGTGCCGAGCCCAGAACCCGCATCGTGGTTGGGGAAGGCCCTGCGGCCAGGGACCCCTGTTGCCGCCTCTATCCTGCTGGTGCTTGCGTGTATTAGCAGCCCGTGTACCGTACATGCAAGCCGGCATGTTTGACCAGTGCCTGTGTGTATACTTGTATGAAGTGAACGCTGCGTTGCTTACAACGCAACGTTCATAAGCATCTCCGTGTACGGGAGTCTGTGGCGTGTACCCCCCGGCCACATGTCTCCCTGCCCCCCTCCTGCCCTCCACAACACACGGTACTACCCATGCACACCCCATGCCACGTGCGCTCTCAGCTTCCCCATTGTTCACTGAAGCACTCCGTTCAGCTTCACGCCAGCCCACTGACCCGACACAAGTGAAATACAGGTCTATTACGTACAACTGCCTGGTAATTTCATTCCATGCAAGGGAAGTTGCAGGCCCCACATCCCCAACGCCGCGTCCCCTTGTGCGCTGTGCTGCCACCGCCATGCATCCAACTTAATAAGGTTGTGGCCATATATGCATGTCAGCTGTGGTGTGGTCACTGGTGATCCGGAGACGGCCTTTCGCCCAAGTCGCCCAATATAGTGC
Organism: Chlamydomonas sp. KOR1; assembly: GCA_036984285.1. NCBI lineage: Eukaryota > Viridiplantae > Chlorophyta > Chlorophyceae > Chlamydomonadales > Chlamydomonadaceae > Chlamydomonas > Chlamydomonas sp. KOR1. The sequence continues at coordinate 296,109 of BQMZ01000320.1, read as the reverse complement.
GGCCTTCGCAGCCTCTGCCATCTGAATGATAAGAACAGTCACATACATTGTTGGGGTCGAGTCCCGGCGCGTGGGGCGTACATACAAATGCCGGGGCTCGACGCGCTTCAAGTGCGCCAATGGCGCACACCGGCGCAGGGGAGAGTGCCGCCCAGGCCTGGTGCGGCCCCCGGGCCAACAGCAACGCCCCAGAAGCCGCAAGTTTCTGTGGCTCATATACTGTACTGAGCTTGTTGCTACATTGCTGCGGCGCCAGCAACCCTAGGACCCTAGGAGGTTCATGCTGTCGCCTGGTCTCCATACTCTGGTAGCGCTAGTCTGCAGATTATGCTTTGTATGTTCCAAGCAACTTTTGTCCGTATGGCCGTTGATGTCGGTCGCGCATATTGATAGACAGTGTTCGCGAACGACGGTATGTATTGATAATCATTTGTCCAGGACAATATTAGGAATGTAGGACAGGGACAGTAGGAGTGCAAGACAAGAACATGACATGGGCAGAACCAGCACCATTCGGGTAAGGGAGCTCCCCTGGTGTCTGGCACGTGGCATTCTGATTACCCACACAGTGTACCTGGGATGCCCAGAATGCACATCGTCCAAGTCCTGGATGTGCAGAATCCACATCGTGCCGAGCCTAGAACCCGCATCGTGCCGACCCCAAAAACCGCATCGTGCCGACTCGAAAACCTGCATCGTGCGAAGGCACGATTCGAATATTTCACATCGCTGTGCCCAGCAGGTGTAGAAACTTCACTCGCATTTCACCCCTCTGCTCACACGAATCAGAAGAATCTGTCGCAAAGCGCCGCAGCCCCGCCACAAGCACTCCACAGTCCAAGCCACCCCTGCGGCCAACAGTACCGGTATATATATACTGCGTTGCACACCGACTCGCAGCTATGCAGCTGTGTATGCTGTAACCCCTGACCAGGCTAAACACGCACGGAGCAGCGCCGTGGTTGGCGCGGGACTTGATCTTTCTCGATGGAGGTGTGGACATGGCCAGCCGTGCCTACCCTACCCCACATCCAGGCGTCATCAGCCCTACGCGCTCAAGACGGCCCTTATGCGGCCTCCCTCCCTTCCTATTCACCCCAGCCTCGCAAGGTCGCAACTGGCTCGCCAAGCTACCCCTTCCATCAACAACCCCTTCCAACCTGACCCCACTCACGGTAGATCCTGTGCTTAATACACTACGCGCTACGGCAAGCCACACCTTCGTGCCCGCCGCCCCCACGTACCCACAGCAGAGGGTACCTGCACCTGGATGCACGGTACTTGATGCGTCTGAGCTGTGCGACCGCGTGTAACGGCGCAACTCCTGAAATTGCCCGGCCATTCATGCACCGTCCCTACCGCTGCCGAGTGCCGACCTTGCAAAGCCTCCACAAACGGTGCAGCCGCAGCCTCAGGCCCTCAGCCTCCACCGCCGGCGCCGTGGCTGTAGCAGCAGCCGTGCCAACACATCGCCAACGACCCATGCACCCTGACCCCACTCACGGCAGCCCCTGCGTTGCCTCCCTGCCCGCCTCCCCCGCATACCCCACCAGCAGCTCAGCCAGCTCCAACAGCGGCTGCAGCTCCAACCTGCTGCCCCCTCCGCCCCCGCCGCCGCCGCCGCCTGCCCCCTCTCCGCCGCCCCCGCCCCCTGACGCCCCCCCGCTGGCGTTGCCCCCCAGGCTAATACACAGGCGCAGCATGCCGTCAAAGTCAAGGTCCGACTCCAGGATCATGCGCCTGCGTGAGGGGTGAGAGGAAGCGAAACATAGCAATGTGTGTAGCACCTGTGCAGAAGTGGTTGTGTGCGTAGTAACGCCCCAGGCCTCACCAGCGGGTGTTGGAACGTACGTGCACGCGATTGAAGGGGGAGCAGTACGGTGTGCAGTTGAGGCCCATGTAGGCCTCAGCCCATGCGAGCGCCACTCTCCATGTACAAGTGCAGGTGCAGATCAGCAACAGTTCTCCACACCGTGCGTGTTAACCCACGCCCACACGCTAGCCCACCTGCAGTGTACCAGCAACGCCGTCGCCAACGCTGGGTACAATCACATGTGCGGGTCCAAGCGCAGGTCACCAGCAGCCCCCAAACCATGCTCGGTAACCCACACCCACACGCTAACCCACCTGTGGTGCACAAGCACCGCCACCGCCATGTACAGGTGCAGGTGGCGCGTGCGGCGGCAGGCCCAGCATGCCTCCCACAGGCTCAACACGTCGTCGTACCTACGGGCAGGTGAGTGAAGAAAGTGCGTGCGCGCACATGTGGCACCAAGTGAGGATGTAATGCCCTGGCCCCTTCGCGCACAGAGTACATTCGGGGTTGCAGGTGCATTCAGGCTTGCAGGTGCACGGCAGTGTGCCGGCGCACGATAAACAAGGGCATGGCACATTGGTGTTCTGTCTCAACGCACTACCACACACGCGCTATGCATAACCTCAACGCCCGGCCCTCACTTGAACTCGCGCTTGAAGTGCACCAGCAGCCACCGGAACGCGAAGTAGTAGTTGAGGCAGTCCCTCCGCTCCAGGTAGGCGTGCAGGGGCGGGTCAAGCAGCTGCACCAGGCGCCGCAGCGCGCCCAGCTGCTCCGACATGCCGCGCTGGTCGGGGTCGAAGTTGCCGGCAAAGCGCTCCATGAGCGCGACAAAGGCCCTGTAAAGGGAAATGAGAAGAGGGCACCTGGTAACACACGTGTTGGTACCCCGCCTGCTAACGCACGTGTTCGTGCCCTGTCTCCCAACACACGTGCTCCAGGTGCTCAGGTGCCACCAAACTGCATGGGGCAACCGCCAGCCTTGGCAGAGTTATCCTCACGTGTCCTGACCCCGTGTGCATGCATGACGGACAGCACGCACGTGGCCATCGCATCGCTATCAAAGGGGGCTGCCGAATGGGGGCTGCCGAATGGGCCCCAAACACGTCCCGAGGCCTCTCCGTGAGTTGCCGTACGGCAGAAGTCGAACAAGTCACCAGCGGCGGATGTCTGACGTGGCCGCAAGATTGGCCAGGCAGGACTGATACGGCGCTGCGTAATGCTGCGTGGCCGATCCTGCCAGCCACGTTAGACATCCGCTGCTTGTGACTTGTTCAACTTCTACCGCGCGGCAACTCACGGAGAGGCCTCTGGACATGGCCGGGGCCCCTGCTGGCCATATGCTCAACTGCTACGTGCTACCGTACGGCCACTCACACTTGCATAACGCAACTGTACGGCAGCAACACCCCTAGGACCACTCTTTAGCCTCCCCTGCCCCGAGGCAGAAAGCCCTCGGACTCAGTTCAAATAGCATCCAGTATTTGGCAACCAACACCTCATCCTTGCGTGAATTGATTCAGCACCTACGCCGTTACCCACCAGTAGCCCTCTGACCCTTCGTCTAGCACCGTCCTCATGTGTACGACCTTAATGCTAAATACAACGCCATGCTTACCTACGCAATGGGTTGCAACTCACCAGAACCCCTCGGCCTCGCTGCGCATGACCACCAGGAGGGGGGCCGCCAGGTCGCTCATACCCTGGGGAGGTGAGGAAACGTGTGTATTAAGGCCTTGCCCGTGCGGAGGCAGGGTTGCAAGTGGGCCGGGGGTGTTGAGTCAGGAGGGGACCGCCACCTTACACGCGCCGTGTGCGGAAATACCACCGGAACCCCACTTAATCGTAGCCCTTAATCATCGTTCTACACCAGGCGTGTGCCACGTTTGCGCGTTGCACCCTTCCAAACCCAAACACACCCACCCACCTGGCAGTAGCCCAGGTCGTCGATGCACACCAGGTACGTCAGCAGCACGTTGCACCCCACCCGTAGTCCCACCCCAAGCCCACACGTGTATTAACCCTTAATACACACCCACCCACCTGGCAGTAGCCCAGGTCGTCGATGCACACCAGGTACGGCAGCAGCACCTTGCACCCCAGTCCACGCCCCCATGCCCACACGTGTATTAACCCCTAATACACATCCACCCACCTGGCAGTAGCCCAGGTCGTCGTTGTACACCAGGTACGTCAGCAGCACGTTGCGCAGCGCCCGCAGCCCTGTGCCGCCCTCTTTTGCGAAGAAGGGGTGGCCCCGGTCTGTGCGCCGCACGTCCTTGTCCACACGGCACCGCCTGTCGCGCCACCGCGCGTTGTGGGACTCCTGGCGGCTGCCAGGGCGGATGGACTGCCATTGGGAGCGCAGGGACGCGTAGTCCGTGTGCCAGGCCTGTGGGGTAAGTGATGAAGATATGCTTCTGGGTCACTAGGCGGAGACGGAGACGACGTGGGACATGGGGGCAGGGGGGAAGAAAGGCCAGGTAGTCACGGCGGGATGGAGCTGAGGGACGGGCGCTCAACGGCCTTGCGCTCAACGGCTCTGCGCCCCCCCACCTGCACCACCGCCTCCCCTCTACCGCCCTGATGCCCCTCGAGTACACGCCCAGAATGGAAATCACCTTCGAGCCACCCGTTCCCAAACAAAGCGAGCAGTTTAGACAGCAGATAATGTAAGCCAGATATAAACCTCCGTGGCCCCACTTGCACCACGGCCTCCCGCTCCGCTGCGGTGCTCCCCCGCGGGTACACATGCCCAGCAGTAAGACACCCCTTTATTCCAAAGACAAGTAAAGATTGACATCAATGACTAGCTTTTAATATGATGATACAGGTACAAATGTCCAAGCTCCCACCTGCACCACCGCCTCTCGCTCCGCCGCCGTGCTCCCCCGCGGGTACATGCCCAGCAGCCACTTCCACACCTCGCAGCGGATGGAGGGGCAGCAGCCGGAGGCCGCCACGCGGTCGCGCATGGCCGCCTCGGCGATCAGCCGGCCCTCTGCATAAGGGAGGGGTGAATACAATTATTGCAACGCGCCGCAAGGGGGTTGCGGCGGTAAATAGAGCGCTAGTAGAAGGTCATCTGGAGTGGCATAGCAACCTCGGCGCTCAGCCGGCCCTCTGCGCAGCGGACGGGAGTAAGAGTGTCAAGTCACTCCTGAGGTGCTCCCCATGTTGGTCAGAAAGGTTGGGAGGGCGGAAAGGGGCAAAAGGGATTGCCAAGCGTACGTGACAACGGGGGGAAAGCCGGAACCTGCTCGTGCAAAGGAAAGGCAGTGGCATGGTAGCCTCGGCGCTCAGCCGGCCCTCTGCGCAGGGGGTACACCTGAAACTTGCGAGGCGTCACCCGAAAAGGGGTCAAACAATGGTACAGCACATGTAACAGATGGGGGCATTAAACACATGCTCGTGTAGAGTAAGCCTGGGTTGTATGGTACTAGCCGGCCCTCTGTGGTGCGTCGGCGCGGGCACGGGCTTCACCGGTGTGTAGCGGACACAAGGGCGTGGGCACCGTGGGGGAATCCATGCGGGACACGCTGGGGTCCCTGCAGCTTGAGCTCAAGAAGACGCTGAAGGCAGAGATGAACAGCTCCGAAGAGCAGATGCGCGCATGGACGCTGCACGGCCGTTATATGCGCCGGACAGCCGTACGCGTGCGTCAGCTCGCTCTCCGTAGCCGTACATGCTCGCCTTAAGCGTCTTCTCCAGCTTAAGCTGCTGGGAACCCAGCGTGTCCGCCATGTGCTCCACGGTTCCCGCCCCCTTATGAGCACTCACAGCCAAAGCCCGTTTCGTCGCATCGCAGAGGGCCGTCTGAGTGCCAAAGCCTGTGTTGTAATGCCACTGCAACTAGCCACATATCTACGCGCCTCCCGCCCGCTGCCCCCAGGCACCGCACAACCCACCAGAGTCCAACATGGCCGCCCATCAACCTTTCCCCCACCAAAACCCAAGCCCAAGGCTGAGCCCCCAATAAGAAGTTTCTTGGCAAACTCCCAAATCCTTAGTTCACCACAACACTGCACCTCAACCCACCTGAGTCGAACATGGCTGCCCACTCCTCAGCCGACAGCGGCGGCGGCCTCAATCGGCGGCCGCCCAGCGCCCCCCGCAGCACCTCATCGCCACAGCCGTCCTCCACCAGCTCAAAGTCCCCCACCTCCGTGCGCGCCGTGGCGGCGGCAGGAGCCTCCCCGTCCGCCGCCGCCGCCGCCACCGCCGCCGCCAGCCGCGCCCCCAGCGCCGCCGCCACCGGGGACCTCGCCGCTGCCGCCGCCGCCGGATTCGCGCCGCCGCCGTCGTAGCCGTTACAGTTTGCCGCTGCCCCTGCTGTCCCCGCAGCACGGCCTGCCGCCCAAGTTCGGTTGTTGCCACTGCCACTGGCAGCAGCTGCCCCCGCCGCCAGCTGCCGGGCCGCCCATCCTCCTGCACCCGTTGAACCCCCACCACCCAGGCAAAGGTGTTGCCGCTGCTGCTGCTGCTGCTGCTCCTGCACACCGGCATGCCGCTGCTGCGGACGCACCGTCGGGCTGTCCAGGTTAACACACACGCCCTCCTCCTCCTCCTCGTCCTCCGCCCCCTCCCTGCCCTCCTTCTGTCCGCGCCCCTCCCCTGCGCCCCCTGCCTCCTGCTTCGCTGCCGCCGCCTGGCCCTCCTCGTTCCGAATCCACTGCTCTTCCAGTTCGTCAAACGCCCCAATCCAACTAGAAGCAGTCCCCTTGACGTTCTGCACGAATCTGTTAATTGCCTGCACAATGCCCATGGACACCCCTCGCCAAGGTATATCCATCACAGGCCCGTCGTCCTCCTCCTCACTGTCCCCCTCCACCTCTCCACCCTCCCCTGCCCCGCCCCCACTCCCCCGGTCCCCGCCACCCCTCACCACCCGCCCCTCCCCCTCCCCAACAGCAGCACAGCTCGACGCGTCGCAATAGCCGCTGCTGCTGCCGCTGCCGCCCCCAGCACCCCCTGCCCCCACGCACTCGTACGAGCCCCCATGCCGCTCGCCTCCCCGCCTCCCCCTGCCGCCGCCCCCTCCTCCTCCTCCCTACCCCCCGATGGCTTCTCCGGCCAACTCCAAGCCCACGACACACCCCGGCCCTGCACCCCAGCCCCACCTCCACCCCCACCGCCATGGCTGCTGCTTGCACCAACGCGGCCTCCCTGCGCACCCCCATCGCCCTCCCGCCCCTCCAGGCCGGCCCTCCTTCCCTCACGTGACCTGCCAAGGCCCGCTAGGCCCAGCCCCAGCCCCGCCGCCAGCCCCAGGCCCACGGCCGGGGTAGCCCACGTGGTAGCGGCGGCGCTGGTAGCAGGGGAGACCCCGCTTAGCCCCAGAGGTTCCGATGCAGCCGTACGTACGGCACCCGGCACCGCTGACGTCACCGCCGTACAGTTACTGCCAGGGGAGGCCCCTGGTGAGGATGGGTTGCCAACGCTGTGCGCACGGGCGGGCGTTGAAGTGCGAGTGGCTGTGGCGCTGGGAGGAGATGAAGAAGCGGGGGTGGGAGCGGAAGCTGCGGGAAGGTGGTGGGGGCCCACGTGGTTGGCCCCGGGCTCGAAGGTGGCGAAGGAGCGGGGCGGGGGGCCGCCGATGAGCACGTCTGAGAGTTGAAGGGCGGAGAGGCTGCGGCACAGGGGGTCGGCCGTGTCGTTGACCTGGGTGTGGGGAGGGGAGGGTGGGGAGGTGAAGGAAGAGAGTGGGGCATGAAGGGCGGGCGACGGGCTTGGTTGCCGCGTCCGATGGCGTGAGCACAATGCAAGGTCCAGGAACACGGCTCGGGCCAAGATGCAAAGCATGGAAACGGGGGTTGAATCATGGTTATCGCAGCTGGGCAAACTGTTCTTGGCACCTTGAAGAGGTGGAGCAGGCATGGGTCGTGCTGCGACACATGCCGGACGGTGGCATATGCCTGACGGAAGCTCAAAGCTCAAAGAGCCCGCTTACGGCGCCCTGGCGCATGCTCCCGGGGGAGCGTCGATTGCGGGGGATACGACGGTGAGGTGCCGCTCCCAGGAACTACACCACGCAGAAGGAGTCTAGTGCGTACCGCACGCGGGAACGGGGCACGTCAGGGCTCCCCGGCCAGCAGCGGCTTGCAGCTTGCGCGTACGGCCGGTGAGCCCTGACACGTCCACTTCTGGCGTGCGGGACGTGCTGCACTCCTTCTGTGTGGCTTAGTTCCTGGGAGCAGCACCCGCCATCGTGCCCATCGCTGTAACCGACCTGCGTAACGGCTTTCCATGCCAGCCCGAGTACGCCGAGCTTCCAGGTGCCGCAGGCATGCCACGTCCAATGCAGCTAAGAAGCAACAGAACCAGGTTACCCAAAGGCCATCCAAAGGTTCGTCAAAAGCAGCGCTGCCGCCTTACCAGGTAGGTGTTGGGGTCGTCGGCCGACTTGAGCAGCAGGACGTGCTGTGGGTTAAGGGAGGGGGCGCGGAGGTGGAACAAGGTGAGAGGGGTGGGGGCGAGGCAGGTGGTCATGGGTAGTCGTGGCAGGTGGAGCATACGCTCATAAGTGCGCACGTGTGCTTGCACATGAACATGAACAGTAGCGCGTGCCGGCCTTCTGTCTGCTTTGTTTTTACTGCGTGTAAGCCGTCTCATAACACTCGCCCCTGGCGCTTGCTTCAGGCATTCCACAACTGCATCCCGCTCCGCAATTTACCACACACACCTGCCGCTGCTGTCACTGCTATCGGCCTTTCTGCTGCTGCTGCAGCAGCTGCTGCTGTCCTCATTAAGCACACGCACGCACCTGCTTGAGCGTGCTGATGAGCGCCTTGATGCCCCCCTTGGTGAAGTACAGCGGCGGCAGCGTGAGGCCGGACGCCAGCACCACCACCAGGCAGGGGAGGGCCCCCAGGCCGCCGCCCAGGCCGCGCAGCCCGCCCAGCAGCCCCGGCAGCGGGGGCGTAGCGCGGCGGAGGGCCCGGACCTCGGACAGCGGGATGGGGTGCACCGCGTACAGGGTGCGGTCTGCGATGTGCATGGGGGTGGGGAAAAGGGAGGGAGGCACATGCGAATAGGGGAATGTATGGGATGCAAGGAGGACCGGGTTGTGGGATGTCAGGGACTGCGTCGTGACTTCTGCAGCAGGCATTGGCATCTTGGAGTTGGGATGAAAGCTAGCAATGGCAGCGCGCGCCGTGCTTTGTGAGGGTACAGGCTAAAAGGGAAGGAGGGGAAGCCGGGGCACAGGTATGAACGCTGGTACGCGCGTCAGGTCTGCACTGCAAAGCCTGGTGCACGATCTGGTGCGAACATCGCCTGACACGGCACAATGCAAACGCGTAGCCCATGACCCCCAATAAACGCCCCTTACCCTGCTGCGCGGGGACATCACCCGGAGCCTGGCCGGCCGCCGCTGGCCCCTGCCCCTGCGCGCTGCCGCCGCCGCCGCCACCAGGACCTTCCCGTCGTGCTGCCTGCGCACCGCCCTTCCCCTTCCCCTTGCCCGCCGCCATCCCACGACTCCGCGCGCCGCCGCCGCCGCCGCCGCCCCGCCTTCCAGCTGCTGCCGTACTGGTGCCCGTAGCGGCTGCCGCCGTGACCCGGAAGGTGCCGTCCGGCTGCAGCGTGCCTCGGCTGTACGGCAGCCAGGCCAGGAACATGACGTGGCACTGCTTTACTAATGACAGGCGGCCCAGGATGCGCTCAGAGCGGGAGGGCCACACCGCAACGCCCTCGCGCACAAACACCACCTGCAGGGGTGCCAGTACGCGGGAGCTGCTTAATGACGGGGGACGGGGGACGGGGGCAGGGGCTCTCCCCTGGTACAACTCATGTAGGAAAGGGTGGCAGGCCATGGGCAACAGGAAGCACCGCCCGCCGGTGCAGACCACCCCGTGCGGGCGATCGGCGGTGGCGTTTGCGGGACAGAAGGTTGGCCACAAGGCTAGTATTCGGTAGTGCGCAGGGTCACAGGCATACGGGTGCCGCAGGCAGAGGTAGCCCCGATGTGGACCAGTAGTGGTTGTGGAGCTTAAGCACACGGGCTGTATCAGGTGAGTGCATGGCGGGTGCTGCCATGGGTAACAGGCGCAAGGGGCCAAGGCCCGCGCATGCACACGTGCAGTCAACGCACACCGTCACCCCAGCCACCTCGCATGACCCGACATGCTAGGGCCTAAATGGCACACGGTTCCATGACAACGCCACACGCTCCTTTGCACCTCACCTCAGTGCCTCCCGGGTCAGACAGCTCCGAGAACGTGTCATCCACGTCTGCGCTGCCGGCACCACCCTCCGCATCAGCCGCAGCCTCGTCCCCCTGCCCCTCCCCTTCCCCCTCCCCCTCCCGCTCCCAGTCACTGCCATCCCCATCCTCTCCATCCTCATTAGGCAGCAGCCTGATGCCATCCGCGTCGTCGTACTTCATGTGCAGCACACCGCGGTGTGAGCTTCCTCCGGTGGGAAGGGAGGTCACGCGGCCGGGACCGGTGTTCAGCGCAGATGGCGACCCTGCTTCCTGTGCCGCTGCACCTCGGGGCGTTGAGCTGCTCTTGAATGATGTGGAAGCACCCGGTGCAGAGCTGGTGCGTGCTGCTCGGGCGACGGCAGCAGCAGACGCCGTGCCCCAAGTGGTGATGGGTCTGGAAGTGACGTCCGCAGCTTTGGCGGCGGGTTGCTGCTGTGAGACGCCGCGTTGGGGCCGCCGATCCTGCGCATCTGCGGCGTTCCTGAGACCCCCGGGCGCTGATCGCAACGGGGCATTGCCGGTCCTGTGGGTTTGCAGAAAGGGGTGGCAAAAGGGGTCACCAAGCCGGGAGGAGAGGCGGGAAGGGTATCTGGCCTGCTGACGTGGGAAGGTCCAGCCTGTCCGTTTGAGTTATGTCCTGGCTGTGCTGAACATAGAGCATGATGACAGCAACATGTGAAGGGAGCGTAAAAGCGAACCAGCCCTGCAAAATGCTCCTGCACGCCTCAAAACATTCGGGGCGAAAGCTGCTCGCCGGAGTCGGAAGCCGCGCACCGTGGCAGAGTTTCGTCGGGCTGAGAGCACAGCGTTGCGCATTCCTCGCCTTCAGATATCCGCAATATAGTCCCAGGGGTAACCTGCGCGCATGGCGGTGGCGTCCTGTAAGGCTCAAAGGCAGTGTCGCCGTCGCATTTGACAGTTAAGCGCTTGCCCCTACCGACGACGCGCGTGCAGCTAGCGCCACAGAGGACGACCGCAAGCGCAGGAATTTTGGGCCGCTTACCTCGAGAATGTCGTCCATTGCTTTGAGGAGAGCGGAAGCTGTCTGGCCTCCCCAAGCCTTCCCTGTCTAGGCCGCTAGGGCTCCCAGCGAGAATCCAAAACCGTAAGGCGTAAACCCAAATCAACTACATATTCCCATGTAGTATCATGTAGTCCTTTGTCATACGCGCGGGGTCATGAACGTCCTGCCGAGCCGAAGGCAGGGTATCAAGTGTGGCCGCGGACGTGGACTGGCAATGCGTCAGGCAGTCAAAAGGGCAAAATTATTGTGCTTTCTCGCAACTCTTGGAGCATCGACAAACTGTATCTGGCTGAGCTATTCAGCTGAAAGGCCAGTCGGTTGGGCGTTGGTTTTTTGGTTGTTTCGGAGCTGGAAAAAGGTCACACAGCTCGCACTGCTAACTGCCGATGGAGCCCGGCCTTTCGGCTGTCCACGTCTTATCATTTACTTTTATCTTGCTGGTCTCAGGTATCTGCGCTTAGAGGTCGCCTGGGCGAGCGCTCCACCTCTGCACAACAGTGACCACAAGACAATGACAGCGCAACGTTAATGGCGCAGCATTTTGTGACACCTGGTAGCTGGGAATGTCTGAGGCCATCACGCCCCCGCGCCTCAGCAGCGTCACCGTCCACGGAGCCACGCTAGCGGGACTTCTCCAATCTGTGACATCCGGAGGGGCGCCTTGCGATGGCCTCTTGTTTGGTGCGTAGGGTGGAGGCGGGAAGGGTTTGGTAAGGATTGCCAGCTTGGGCACATGAGTGCCAGCGACAGGGGGTCGGTCGTACGGGGCAGGTGCTGCGGCAAGCCCAGACAGCGCCCAGACGCAACCTTTTTCCTTTGTGGTACAGGCGAAACTACTCATACAACGAAGGAGAGGCTACAAGACAGCGACGGTGAGTCCTGCATGTTAGCCAGTCAGCTTGATGCACGGCGCAGTGCGCGGGAACTCGCCCGAGGGCGTTGGTGCTTAGTGCTTGCCTGTGCTGGTTGGGCCTTTGTTCCCGCGGGCCTGTCCCTTCCCCTGTATTTACATGTCAACCTTTCCATAGAAAGAAATGCACGCATGAAATGCACAACATGTACCAAAGACGGCGCGCGAAGCACGCCAGCTGCCAGCGCTGGGCGACTCAACTGTCCGCAAGCAAAGTATGTTGTCGGCGCTGCCCTCGTTGTATGCAGAAGCTGTGTTGGACACGACATGGCAGGCGGTGATCACGTCGGTGATGTGCTGTGCCACCAGCTGCAGCTTCTACGACGCAGCTGGGGAGCTGGGTGAGGCGTGTCGTACAGGATGAGTCACACATGCGCAGCGCTGTTGTGAGCAGCTGACCCGGTCAGGTATACAACATTAACATGGAAAGGGCGACACCACAGACCTTGCTTTGGGAGGCGTGGCTTGAGCCCAGGCCTCTGCAGCATTACCAGTCCACCACTATGCACCCTTCCACACGAACCCACATCGAAACCAGCGCCCCACGTGTCCAATTTCCAGGGCCCCAGCTGGACGCTCTGTGCGACAGCCAGCCGGAGCGGCTGCTGGGCTGGGTGTCTTACCGCCCCACCTCCGCGCTGCGCTGCTCCATGCGCGAGGCGGCCGTGACCCAGGCGCTGCTGGCGCGGCAGCTGCAGCGCAGCGCGGGGCGTCAGGCGCTGCTGCTGCTGCTGGTCACAACCGGCACCGACCACAACAGCGCCACGGTCACGTGGCAGTACCGGTGCGTGGTGGCGTACAGCTGCTGGGATGAAGAAAACATGACACAACATAGCATAGAGCAAGCAGGTGTTGGGTGAAGCGGGGACAGCTCCACGTGGCCGTGTCATCCGTGCTGGTGGCGCCAGCCGGGCACCTGGTGAACATTTCATACGCTGGCGCTATGACACATAGTTCGCAGGTTCTATAACCCCGAACCCCGTACCTGCATCCCGGCAGTCATCGCCCCAGCGCACCAGGCTCGTGGCCCCTAGGCAATTCCCAGCTGGCTGCTTAGCGCCGTACCGCACCCTGCCTGCACCATCAGCTTGACTCGTTAGCCCCGCCAAGAACACCACCCGCTGGCCCTCCCCCACACGCCAGGTGCCTTCAAGCGCGCCTTACCTCCCCAGGCCTGGCCGGCGGCGACCTGGTTCTGGAGCCCGTGGAGCTGAGCACCCTCAACCTAGCACACCACACGGGGCAGCGCGACTATGAGGAGCTGCTGCCCACGCTGGTCTCCCCTGCATCACGGGCCATGCTGGCCCTGCTGGAGGCCGGCCGGGGGGCGGGCGTGGCCCCGCCGCCCTCCCTGGCGCAGGGAGCGGAGCTGCGGGCGCTGGCGGCGGGTGCGAATGCGCAGGCGGGTGCGATGCGGCAGTACTGTGAGGGGCTGCTCGGGGGCCTGAGGGAGCTGTGCGACCAGGCGGTGGCCGGGGAGGCGGCGGTGGAAGAGATGAGGCAGCGGAGGGACGCGCTGCTGGCGCGGCAGGCGGCTGGGCGGGGGCGGCTGGGGTGAGGGGTGTGCAGGGTGAGCGGAGGCGAGCGGCAGGGGTGGGTGGAGCTGGTGGTGGCGGCGGACGGTTGAGTGCGTTGCCTACGTGGTTCTCCACGAATTTCCACCGACGCTCACAGAATGGCATGGGGGGACCGCAGCCCAGGTGTGCAGGGTGTTTGTGCTCGGCGGATCAACCCCCAAATTGCTGGCGTGCGGCCATTGCTGTCGAACAGCGAGGACCCTTCGTACTGCTGTCCGTTGGGACCCTAGTGGTGTGTGGAACGGCGGCCGAGCGCGGAGATTCAGTGCTAGTCTTTGGCAATGCGTGTGGTACTGCGGTTGATCGCTTTCGTCTGTGTCAGGCGGCACGCTTACGGGCCCGTACTGTCGCGCGGTGTCACTGCAGCGTGGCTGGACTCCCGACTGTGGTTTTAAGGGAGCCCGGCATACTGTTGTAGTGCAAAAGGGTTCGCTTGAAATTGGAATTGTGGCAATTTGGTCTTCTGTGACCCATCCAAAGACATGAATGCTGATGCATTGGGCCATGCGGTGCCCATGCCCATGCGGTGCACCGGCCAAGTTCGGTCGAGGTTGGCCCAGTGTCCAAATGACAATTACTTTTGACTTTGTAGTCTTTTCGTTCGCGTTGTCTCTCACGGTGACGGTGTCGCGCCCTGCTTGTCGGGGCGGTTCTGTACACTCGTGTTCATGGCTCGTTTGGAGTTTGCAACTGAGACAGTGCTGCTTTAGCCTACATCGTCACAAATTGTTACACGGCGGAAGCACGCCGATGGGGGTGGTCTAAACTGAAGGTGAGCGACGAAGACGCCGTGTTTACCTAAGCGCGCATCTTGCAGCAGAACATGCTATATTTGCAATACTGTCCATGAAACAACTATGCTGGATAGGCGTCAGGACTCCGGTCAGAGCGGGCGGCTTGACCGAACCGAACACTTTTGCTTTCCAAAGTGAAAGCCCTTGTCGCAGTCTACCCGAACTTGCCTTATACTATAGATGTCAAATAGGGATTGCGAGGATCCGCCAGTGTGGCAATGCTGGGTGTGGAGGTGAAAGAGTTGTGTATCGTCTTTGCCGGCACAGCCGTTTGACACGGCACATTCTCCTTGCAGCATGGATTGGACATATTAACACTCTTATATTGCATCGGGGCTAACTTAGACCTGTATCCCTTCGTTACTTGCCTCAGTGCCCTAACCGTGTCTCTGATTCGGCCTGTGCAGAGTGCAAGGTGGCCACATGTCTAGCGTTGATACGGAACTTCCTACTTTTGCGGGGCTTGGAGCACTTGCAGCAGCCGCTGCCAACAGGCAAGTTACTTGAGCCACCTCGTGTACCAAAGACTACACTCACAGTTGCATGGGCGCAATTTAGGAAATGTTTTACACTAGCAAATTCTGCATCACACGCAGTAGCCGGGTCGACCTGCGCGGCGTCCAGCCCGGCGGGACTCCCTTCGTTCCCGGCGCTGCACTCGCGGATGACGAAGCCCAACGGCACCGATATAATCCCATGCAACGACCTGAAATACAGAAATGGGTGCAATGCAGCCGATGCCAGAAGTGGCGCAAGGTGTGGGGCGACAGAACCAATTCCTTTAGAGTACATACCGGCCGCAGCACACGGTTCGCGTTCGTAGTATTGTTGATGTACCTCATTATGAGTCGTCGGCCTGTTGTGTTCCGCTCTGGCTGTCCCAGGTGCCGTACAACTTGAAAGACGAGGAGCTGCCAGAGGACTGGGAGTGTAAGCACAACGTGTGGGACCCCAATCACGCGTCCTGCAACACGGCCCAGGCCCTGTCGAACGAGGAGATAGACGGTATCCTGGCCCTGCAAGCCCAGGGCCGGGTTGCGGGCGAGGTGGGCGTGGGGCGCTTCATGGCCCCCACGGTTGCCCAACCGTTGCCCGGTCAGCACGACAGCCTGGAGGCGGCGCAGTATGAGGACCCCTCAGCCGATCAAGCAGAGGACGAGTACTACCCTTACGATGGCGAAGGGTAGGTCTTGCTGTGCCTAATACACACTGTCATGGGGGCTGCTGTCTGGGGACACCAACTGGCGTGGAGGGGGCAACACGTAGTACGGCGCACAGGCGCACGAGGTTGCGTCATGATTGGGATAACCACCGGATGCTCTGTTGCGTTCAGGGCCGAGGACGACGAGGGTGATGACGAAGGAGGAGACGACGACGACATGGAGGGCGGCCGGCGCCGGCCCAAATTCGGCAAGGGCCCAAAGCTGAAGCGGGCCGGCTCCGACGTCCTCCCGCCCGGCCTGTCCAGCCCAGGCAGGCGCGGGGGCGGCAGGGGCGGCGGCAGGGGCATGGGCAACGGCCGCGGAGGCCGGGGCGCCATGCCGCTGCGTGGTGGGCGTGGGGGCGGCCGCGGCGGGCGAGGCGGGAGCTCGCGGGGCCGGGGAGGGCGAGGGGCGGCTGCAGCTGCCCTGGCGCGCAGCCGGTCGGGGGGCCCGGGCATCGTGCCCACGGGCCGGGGCTTCGGGCGCGGGGGTCAGGCCCGTGGGCTGAGCGAGGCGGCGGAGGCGCTGCTGGGCATGGGCGGCCTGCAGGGCGAGGGCGACAGCTATGGGTACGACTTGGAGGTGAGCTGTGGGGCGTGGCTGGATGCCCGTTGTAAGGTACACCGAGCAAGGGTCGCACTGTGCTGTAAAGAGGGGGCCCCAGGGAGCATAACAGTCCGATGTATAAAACAGAGGGCCTGAGAGCTTGCACTGAGAGCGCCGACCGACAGTATGCGCCGTGCTGTGTTCCCCACTTGCCTTCCCTCGAGCAGCAGCAGCAGCTGCCCATGCTGCCGGCGCTGGACGAGCACGTGCTGCTGCAGCGGCCGGAGTTCCCCTACCCGCGCGAGACGTTGCGCCCTGGCCGCGTGGTGTGGGCCAAGGTGGAGGGGCACGACTGGTGGCCGGCCAAGATCGTGCGCAGGCGCGCTGTGCCACGCGAGGTGCGTACTCATGTGCCAACAATAAGTTATTAGTTGTGCAGCGGACCCCGAGTCTTGCGGCGACTGCCTGCGTTGTTTCTCTTGGCCTGGCGTGTGTCTGACAAGGT
The DNA here is from genome assembly GCA_036984285.1 of Chlamydomonas sp. KOR1. Taxonomy (NCBI): domain Eukaryota; kingdom Viridiplantae; phylum Chlorophyta; class Chlorophyceae; order Chlamydomonadales; family Chlamydomonadaceae; genus Chlamydomonas; species Chlamydomonas sp. KOR1. Next base: position 279,529 of record BQMZ01000320.1, on the reverse strand, counting down.
GTGCTTTGCAACCCCGTGTGCAGGTTGGACCTCCCCCTGGCGGCCCCACGCACGTGCTGCTGTACATCCCCGTGGTGTTCTTCACCAACAAGGGCATCCCGGGGGAGGTGGAGGAGCGGCTGGACACTGCGCAGGGCATCGTGTCAGCCAGCATGCGCGCCCTGGGCATGGGTGGGTAGAGAGGCGCTCACGGCGCTCAGGTAGCCCTGTTTTCTGTTATCCGAGTTTGCTTTCTCAGCATCCTGCAAAGAACTGAGTTCGCCCTTGGCGACCTTCATATCTACCTCCTCGCATTCGGATGTCCCGGGTGCCTTGAGCGCATTCCTGTACCCGCAACCTTGTACCTGACTCCAGTCTAACTGCCCTGTATGCAGGCGAGGGCGGCGAGAACGATGAGGAGGCGGAGTACGCCTGGCTGCCCCTGGACTGCCTGAAGCCCTTCAACGTGGGGGACGTCAGCGGCAACGGGGAGGAGGCAGGCCCCGTGGTCGACCCCAACCTGCGCACCTCCATAGCACACGCCGAGGCAGCCGTGCGCGCCGCCGAGCAGTCCCGCGGTGGCGACGCCCCGGCCGGCCCAGTTCCCAAGGCGGAGCCGGGGGAAGGGGGCGTGGACCTTCTTGGGGATGCGTTGGAAGCTGGGGAAGAGGAGTTCCTGAGCGACTCTGACGGCGGCTGGGGGGCGCCCGCGCACTTCCAGGCGGCGCTTGCGAGGGGCTTGGGCAGGGGAGGCGGACGGGGAGGCCGCGGGCCGTCGGGCCGGGGCCGGGGCGGGCGACGGGGGCGCGGTGGGCGGCGGGGGCGGGGTCGACGGGGCATGGCGGCCAGGTGCGTGCGTGGCGAGGCATGGCCCAGGGGAAGCACATGGCTGGTGCTTATGGGCAGCTGCCATACAGCTAACCAGTCGGTTTACCACAGCTGATCACCTTGTCCGTGTTTGCTCATGTTCAGCGACTCGGATCAAGTGCATGGGGATGCGTGGCCCACGGGTTCCAGATGGCTAGTGCGCATGGGCAGCGGGTAGCACGCCAGCGCCAGGCTAGCTTTGCCTTCGCTTTTCCCTTCATGGACAGAGAGTGATATATTATTGGAAAGGAGCTGCAGATTGACAGTAACAGGTGTTCCTTCACCTTACCTTTCTTGCAGCGACGAGGAGGACGAGGCGGACGACATGCTGATGGTGGGGCAGGTGGTGGAGCCGCTGGTGCCGCCCGCGGACTTCTTCACCACGGGGGGCGTGGTGCCTCCGGGTGTGGGCCACAAGACGCAGGTGGAGGCCATCTACGGCTGGCGCTTCCCGCTGACGGAGCAGGAGGCGGCGCAGGAGCGGTGGGTAGGCGCGGAGCGCGAGGAAACAGTGTATTTCATGCGTCAGGGACGCGCACACAGTGTGGTACGTCAGGGAAGTAGACAGTTGGCCAGTATCCGGCGTAAGGAGGTACCGGTAGAGGTGTGGTGGGGTGCATGGCAGCGTGGGCCAACGGTGATGCATACCGGTAAGCTCCCAATGCCTGGCGCCATGTGCAGGAAGTCTGCTGCATCACAGTGAGGATTGTTACGTGCTTTTTGATATGCAGCCGCGCTTGCTAACAAGCTGAGTTTTACCGTGGGCCTGGTGTGCAGGGAGCGGCAGCGCCAGGTGGAGCAGGAGCAGCACCAGATCCTGGAGCGCCTGAAGAAGGGCTCGCTGGATGGTGAACCCGCGCCGGAAGCCATTGCCGCCGCCGTCGCGGCCGCCGCCGCCGTCTCCAGCAGCGCCGCCGCCAGCACCAAGGCCGCCGACGGCGCCGACGGCAGCTCTGGGGGCGCGGCGGGCCCCGCCGACGCCGCCATTGCCACCGCCGCCGCAGCTCCAGCGGATCGCATGGCAACCGACGAGGCGGACGCAGCTGCGGCCCTGCTAGGGTTTGGGGGTGAGGACGCCGCTGGCGCGGGTGCCAGCGCGGCGGCCTCTGAGCACTTGCCAGGGACTGGGATTACCTCGCTGGACGGTGCAGCGGCGGGGGCTTCGGCGGCTGACCGGGAGCCAGAGTACCTGGTCAAGTGGCTCCACCGCAGCCATGCGCACAACGAGTGGGTTAAGGAGAGCGTGCTGATGGGCATCGCGCGGCGGAAGCTGCTCAACTTCAAGAAGCGCCACGGCGACCGGCCCTGCAACTCTATGGTGGAGGAGTGGACACGGCCGGAGCGGTTCATGGCGCGGCGGCCGTCGCCGTCGGGCCCTGGTTGGGAGGTGCTGGTCAAGTGGAAGGGCCTGGGCTACGAGCAGGCCACTTGGGAGGTGGGACTGTGTGTGGTTTGTGGGACAGTAGGGCGTATTTAGGAGCGGGGAGGGAGCTGCGCGTTGTTGGCATCCCTCGGCACGCGCTGTACCTGCCGTGGCATCCCCGAAACCAAGTAACGGCATCAACTGACGGCATACCCATTTTTCCTGTGTCATTTCCCGATATGTGCTGCTTCCGTCGCGTTTACACACGTGTGCCCGACGCGTGTGTTGCTCCCCGCTGTTCCCCGCGTGCAGCAAATGGAGGGGAACAAGCTGCTGCTGCAGCCGGAGTACATCTCCCTACACACCGCCATGTGGGACCGCTGCCGGCGAGCGCTTTACAAGGCCTCCCCCGCCGCAATCCAGGCGGCCGCCGCTGCCCGCGCCACCGCCGCCTCCGCCGCGGCCCAGCTGCCCGACCTGCAGCAGCAGCCCGCCTTCGTGTCTGGCGCGCAACTGCAGCCGCACCAGCTGCACGTGGTCAGCTGGCTGCGGCGCATGTGGGCCGGCGGCAAGCACGCCATCTTTGCGGACGAGCTGGGGCTGGGCAAGACCGCAACCGTGGTCACCTTCTTGCAATGCCTCATGTAAGTCATTGCGCTTGGCATCGCTGCCAATACCGGTACACAGCAGCCCCGCGCACGTGCCCATCATGCTTACCCGCTTCCGGGCTGAAGTGATGCCGCTCCGGCAAATACTAAACGTGTCCCTGGCCCGGCACCCCCCCACTGTCACCCTCTCCGCAGCCACGAGTTCCAGGTGACCGGGCCGCTGCTGGTGGTTGCCCCCCAGTCCGTGCTGGACGCATGGGAGGGTGACTGGCACTTCTGGGCCGGCATCACGGACCCTGCGGGAGCGGCGGCGGCGGCAGCAGCAGCAGCAACAGCCAAGGGCAGCGCCGGCGGCGCCGCCTCCGGTCCCCTGGGGCACATCAACATGGTGGTGTACAACGGCAACGCCACGGCGCGCACGCTGCTGCATGACCACGAGCTGTGGCTTGCGCCCTCGTCGCTGGACCGCAAGGGCTCCGCGGCGGCGCGTGGGAAGGACGACTTCTCGGCGAAGGTGGGCCCATGCTGGGAGCAGCTCTCAAATTCCGAACCTGCTGCTGGGGGCTGTCCATGTCGTAGCTCGTCGAAAGGAGAGGACGAAACGTAGGACTAAGTACGCTGTGGGACCGTTGCTGCCGTCTTAATCTCAGCTGGTTCCGTGTGTTAGCAGGGGTAGAAATGATGTGGTTATGTTGCTGTGCTTGCCCCCTGTCCTGCTACCCCACAGCAACTGCCCAAGGCGGACGTGGTGCTGGCGGCCTTCGAGCACGTGCTCACCGACCTGTCCGTGCTCAAGGTGGGGCCAGCAGATGTGCATATTCCACATCCTAGAACTCTTGGACCCGTTCCAAATTTGACGAAGCCTGCTTGCCTTGCTCCAACTTCCGCTGACTGGCCGCAGCAACCTACTTGCCGCACACGCGCGGACAACACCTCCGTTCTGGCCTGCTGGCACATCACGTTTTGCCGGCACTTGAACCGTTCTACATCGCCTTCTGACGGTATAATTGTCATCTTTCATGCCGCAGTCCGTGCCGTGGGAGGCTGTGGTGGTGGACCTGCGCCAGCGCTCCCGCGGCGTGTCGGGCCGCAGCAGCGGCGCGCTGGCGGAGCTGGGCGGCCACCACCGGCTGCTGATGCTGGGGCCCAGCCCCACCACCGCGCCGCTGGACGAGCTGACGGGATACGCGCAGCTGGTGCGGCCAGACGTGCAGGTGGGGAAGGGCGCAATACTGCGAACGAGTTGAAGTAGTGGCAGGGGGAGAGTACTGGTGGAGGGGCCCTGTGACGCAAGTGGGGGCACGGCGATAATCAGCTCCTGGACGCACACCCTTGCAACACTGGCACGATGCTAGCATTGCTAGCAGTGCTTTGTAGCGTACATTCCTCGGTTCCGGTAGTGGAGCGGCACAGAACAGAGCCTGCACCCGTGCACGTCCTACAACGCGTTTGGGCTGCTTTGCAGGTGCGCGAGGTGGAGGACATTGCGCCCGCGGACCGCGAGCCCACGCGCGTGTGGCTGGCGGACGCGCTGCAGTCGCGCTGCAGCCGGCCCGTGGGCAGGGAGGTGCCGCGCTCCGTTACCGCGTGCAAGGAGGTGCAGGTGGGGCCACATACACGCCACGCGATGCTGCTCCGCAGGGCACTGCTCAACAGTCAGATACCCCCGTCACCAGCACGCCTACTGCCCATTCTACACGAAAGCCGTGTCGTTGAGGTCACAAGCATGCATACTTCTGCGGTGGTACTACATCCTGTGGGTTGCACCGGTCGTTTGATGTGGGCATGAGCGGGTGTTGTGGGTTGTGCAGGTGCCTGTGGAGCTGACGGACAGCCAGGCGGAGTGCTACCGCGCGCTGCTGGCGCGCTTCTACGAGGTGCTGGCGGACCCCAAGCCGCCGCGGCACGGGGGGCACCGCGCCGCTCAGCTCAAGCACGTGTGCAACGAGCTGCGGAAGGTGCGTAACGAAAGGCAGAGGCACGTGCATTTACTTGAATGGCGCCGTTGCGTTACGCTACCAGTCCTTGTCCTATAGACAGGAAAGGGTCATCATGACTTTCGTCAGTGAGGTTTTGATTGTGCGATTCTGATCCATCGTGGGCTGCAGGTGTGCCACCACCCCTACTTGCTAGAGGAGTTCCGGCCGGAGCAGGAGGACTCCGGGGCTGCCGCCGAGGACGGCGCGGGGGCGCCGTCGTCCCCGACGCCGCGGCCCGGGGCCCAGCGGGGCTCCGCGGGGCAGGCGCCACCCGGCATGACTCTGGAGGCTTTGCTGGCGGGGAGCGGCAAGCTGCGCGTGCTTGACGAGATGCTGCAGGAGCTGAACCGCAGGGGCAGCTGCGCGCTGGTGCTTTCCCAGTCCTCCAAGGTGGGCCCATGGTGCCGGCGATGGGCGTGCGTAGATGTGCCTCAAGTGCATTTGGAGGGGGGCTTCGCACCGGCGATGGCTGTGCATAGCGGTGCCCCCAGCGCACGCCTACAGCTTCCATGACACCTCGTGCACGAGCCGTCGGGCTCTGGGAGCTGCCGCTGACGCTGGGTGTTGACGGTTGGCTCCTTATCCCACCTTGGCAGACGCTGGAAATTCTGGAGTCGTACACGTCGCGCCGCTTCGGGCCGAACGCCGCCATCCGCATTGACAGCGGTACGCCCGCTGCCGCTCGTCACGCCGCCATGGAAGCATTCAACACAGCCACCGCACACAAAGGCGCGGCGCAGGGCGGCAGCGAGGACGGCAAGGACCAACAGCTGCAGGAGCAGGCCGCACCCTTTGCGGTGCTCATGACCACGCGCTGCTTCGGCCTGGGCACCAACCTGCCCACCGTGCGCTGCGCAGTGGTGTACGACAGCGACTGGCACCCGCGGCTGGACATGCAGGCCCTGCGCCGGGGGCACCGTGTGGGCGAGCCGGGGCAGCTGCCGGTGTTCAGGTGCGCCTAAAATGACACGGTACCTTTCGCGCCATTTAGCGAGGGAAAATGATGAAGGGCGTGCACACTGTACTCAGGAGGCATGCCGCATCCAACACACCGGTACTATGACGTATGCCGCTCTCTCTTCTTATGTTCATACCTGCAAACGCATCGCTGACCGTATTCCTCATCCACATTACCCGCAGACTCTACACCCGCAACAGCGTTGAGGAGCGGCTGCTGCAGCTGTGCGAGAAGCGGCGTGGCTTAGAGCAGCTATTCCAGCCCGGACCCACGCGCAACACCAGCACCGGGTGCAAGCTACTGGAGGATGTGCTCAAGTGGGGCACACAGCAGCTGTTCCGGGGGGCAGCGGGCGCCTGGCCGGACGGCGAGGGCGCTGGGGAGGGCGGCCCGCAGCCCATGGACACCGAGGGCAGCGGCAAGCGGCAGGACAAGGCAGCGTACACGCCTGAGCAGGTGCAGGAGGTTGTGGGGCTCGGGGCGGCGGCGTGCAGCGGTGGGGAGGCGGCGGCGGCGGGTGGGGAGGGCGAGGGGCAGGAGGCGGAGGGAGGGGCGGCGCCGCTGGGCCCTGGGTTGGAGCTTGTGGTGGTGCGGACGTGGCCGGACCTGGACAAGACGCTGGACGATGCTACGACTGTTACAGGTGGGTTGAGTTGTTGAGAGCGGGACGCTGTAACACTCGTGTTCGACATGCGCGCCTGTCGCCCCCTTGCCTTTGCTCCCAGTGCATAAGGTCCGTCTTGTATACTTTGTTGCTTGCGCCTCTGGCAGGACCTCTCCAGTCCTACGATGCACAGCCTTCGCTTACTTGTCTTACTATTCTGTTGTTGCAGACGATGCCGAGGAGGAGTCCCAGGAGCAGCCCCACGGCGAAGAGGGTGCGGATGGCGCAGAGGACGACCTCCACGCTGCGGCTGCGGGCGGCGGAGGCAGCGGGGCCGACTGGGCCGGCGCTGGGCCCACGGACGCCCTGAGCCGCGCAGAGAGCGCCATGGCCAACGCGGCGTTCTGGTCGGCGCTGCTGCGCGAGCGCTACGAGGCCATGCGGAGGGAGGAGGAGCAGCTGCTGGGGCATGAGGAGGCGGCGGGGGCCGGCATTGCGCGGCGGGCGAGCGGCATGGACGTGGAGAGGTGGGTACCGCACAGGGTCCGCGTGTAGAGCTACAGACCAGTAACACCAGGCAAACCTCACGGAGGGACAGACTGTCTTTCACTCGGATGGCATCGCTGTTTGCTGAGAGCTTCAAGTTTGCGTGGATGGATGTTTCAGGCTCTTTTCGTGCCTTTGTGCACAGCAGGGAGGACCTCGACGACATGGGTGACCTGGGCCACGAGGACGATGAAGCGGACGACGAGACGTACCGCCCCGGCCGCGGCTTGGGGGCCCTGGCTTCCCACGATAGCTACGATGACGCAGGGGCCCTGCGGCAGGGCGGCCGCGGGCGCGGGCGAGGCAGGGGCCGCGGAGGGCCGTTTGGCGGCGGCCGCGGGCGCGGCGGCCGGGGGCGCGGGCGGAAGACGGAGCTGGACGCGATGGACGATGGTAGCGGGCAGCTCGTGGGGCTGGGCAGCGGAGGTTATCCCGGGCAGGCTGGTAGCATCGGGGGTGCTGGGACGGCAAACGGGATCGGGGGCGCGGCGAATGGCGTGTACGGGCAAGGCGCGGGAGGGGCGGACGGGGAGCGGCAGAACAAGCGGCGGCGGAGGGGGTACGATGATGCAGGGGGCGCGGGCGTAGGCGGGGGTGCGGGGGGAGGAGCAGGCGGGGGGTCCATGGACGCGGCGGCGCAGGCGCGTGTGCGGGAGGTGCTGCTGCGGGAGGTGGCTCGCATGGAGGCGGTGAAGAAGGCCATCTCGGACCCGGGGTCGTTGGAGCATGCGGTTGCGGCGCGGTCGTACCGGCGGCTGAAGGAGGTGGCGGCGGAGCTGGAGCTGCAGCACGACGCGGCGGCGGCCATCAGCGACATGGCGTGCCAGGTGGGTCCGTCAGGCTTGTCAAATAGGCTCCCAGGAGCCAAAGGGCATTTACTGCTGACCGGCTGAATGCGCCCCTCAAGGGTTTGCATTTATCCATTGTGTTTGGCGGCGGCAGCAGCAGTGCCAATATCCTGACAAGGGTGTGCTGGCCTTCGACCCATACACACCACCCCGCCCGCTTCGTATGCAACCGAACCACTCCCAAACCATTGCCTCCGTGCCCGTTGCCCCTCCCACGCGCCGTCTGGCCCCCAGGTTGCCGACATCCTGGTGATGATGCGTCAGGAGGACGAGGCTCCCTCCGACTTCCAGGACTACACGCTGGTGGCCATCACGGCGGTGGCGGCGCACCTGGTCAAGGTGGCGCTGGGGGACGACTACGGCCTCAAGCGACTGGGCGAGCGGTACGGCCACGACCTCAGCTCGCTGGACCAGGTGGGGGCGGTCGCGCCTCGGCGGTGGTGTGCTGTGCCGCGCGTGCAAGTACCGATACCTGCATCGCAACGTCTATTACGCGGAATGTAGGTTGTGCCGGAGTATGTGGGATGCGTCGCTGGCTGGGTCGCCAGCAGTGGCGGCGCGGTGCTTTTATCTACAGTACTCGCTTCATAGGTTCCTTCACCGAGGCGAACGCTGAAAGCGACACGTACCTTGGCCGCCTTGCGGCAAGGTGAAGAGGAAGGCATTAATCTTTCTTCCTGTCGTGCCGCGTAAGGCTGGTCCCTCCTTCCAGCTGCCACTTAACACACGCCGCACCTGCCGCACCTGTCCTGTTCCTTCGCACAGGTCTTCTGGCACATCCTCACGCGCCTCAGCTACTACCGCGAGCTGCACGTGCGCAGCACGCAGCTGGCGCAGGACGGCAACCTCACCCCCGCCGAGACAGCGGCGCTGCTGGCGGCCACTGGCGGCGATGGCGGCGGCCGCAGCGCGCAGGACGGCCCCGGGGCTGGGGCGGGCGCCAGCCGAGAGGGCGATGCGGGCGCGGCGGCGGCGGCGCAGCCGCAGGTGGTTTCGGAGGTGGACACGTTCTCGGCCCGACTGCAGAGCATCCTGACGACTGATTGTTCGCAGGTGGGGTAGCAGTAGTACACTGGTTGTGTGAGTGTGGGTGACGGTGTGGGTTTGGGCTGGGTGGGGTGAAGGGGCGGTGAGCGCAGGGGGTTGCAGCATGGGCCCGGCCTCTTCCCGAAGATTACAACCGATTCACACACATCTTTACAGATGACTGGCGGTGATTACCTTTCTGCAAGTATGAGGGAAGCTGGCGCCTTGTTTGCGAATCTCGAGGAAACATGCTCACGCTGCATCCATGGTCCGGAGCTCCTCGCCCGAAGATTAAAACCCATTCACACACAACACAACGGATGACCACGTGATTACCTTTCTGCAAATATGAGGGCAGGAGAGCTGAGCACATGCACAAGAGCATTTCCACGCCACGCACCCGCGGCCCCTAAGATTATAACCAATCACACACTATAAGACTGGATGAGCGCTTCACGCGTGATTACCCATTTCTGCAAACATGAGGGGCGCGCGGCATGCCGCTACACCTCCCGTTGCACATTGACAACATTGAACGCTGCGCGCCGGTACCGGCACTGCACGCACAGCCAGCCAAACTCCGACCTGCCAACAATCCCTCCCTAACAACCCCAGTTCCGTAACGCATGTTCCGTTCTGCAACATGCATGTCCTCCTGTCCTTTCATTTGTTCCCGCAGGTGGTGTACGCGCAGCTCAACCAGGAGCACCTCCCGCTGGGGCCGCTGGCTACGTTGATGCCCCTGATGCAGATGACGGGCGTCATCCACGACAACCACAACAAGGCGGCGCTCAAGAGCACGCGCGAGTGCCAGGAGCAGCTGGTGATGCTGGACAGGCAACACAGCATGAGGGTGAGGCCGCGAGCCCCCGCCGCAGCGGCATTGCCCCCTTACCTGCAGTCTTACCCGCCCTAGGGCAGGCCGCATGCAGAATAGCCTTAGCCAACCGCGCGCTTGTCCGGGTTGCCCGGGCGCTGGCATGTAGGTCGAATTGTGCCTTGTGCATTATGCCCTAAGACGCGTGCTTTCTGTGTGCTTGCCCGCACAGGTGCAGCAGATCCAGAAGGAGTACCAGGACTTCATGGAGAAGGTGCGCAGCAAGGCGCAGGGCGCCATCGACGCCGCCAACCGCGACTACCAGAACAGCAAGGCGCTCATCACGCAGCGCATGAACCTGTGCATCGAGTACCTGCAGGCGCAGATCCCCCTGCAGCGCCTGTCCGAGGTGGCGCAGCAGCTGCACCGCGCCGCGCAGCAGGCGTCGCAGCAGCAGGCGGCGGTGGCGGCGGCGGTCACGGCCGTCGCCGGCAGCGCGGCGGCGGCCGCCGCGGTGTCGCCGGCAGCGACGGTGGCGGCGAGCCACGCGGCGGCGGCGCAGGCGGCGCTGGCGCAGCACGGGCACGCGCTTGCCAGCCTGCCGCCTGAGCTGCAGGCGCATGCGGAAAAGGCGTTGCAGAGCGCAGCTGCTATGGGCATGATGGATCCGGCGGCGGCGGTCGCGGCGGTGGCGGCGTTGGTGCAGGGGGCGGCGTCGGCTGGAGGCGCTGGGGCGGCGGCGGCAGCGGCGGCTGGCCTGATGGGGCTCAGCCCGCTGGGGGCGCTGGATGTCAGCGGTGGGGCAGCCGCGGCGCCGCCCGTTGCAGCCACCGCGGCGCAGGCGCCACAGCTGACAGCAGCGCCGGCGGCGGCAGCTGCGGTAGCCCCAGCGGCGACCGCGCAGGCAAGTGCACCAGCAGCGGCAGCACCACCTGCTGCAGAGGCCCCAGGTGCGGTCTTGGACACGCCCATGGCTGAAGCAGATGGCAGCAGCGCGCCGACAGCCCCAGTCCCCCCGCCAGTCGCGGAGGCCCCTGCAGCTCCTCCCGTGCAAGCTGCTCCCGCACCGCCCTTAGTACCCCAGCAGCAGCTTTTGGAGCAGCAGCGCACCGCTGCGGCTGCTGCGGCAGCAGCAGCGGCCGCGGCGGCTGCCTCCCCTGCCGCCGCCCTGGAGCTGCAGCAGCTTCTGCACGCGCTGACCACTGGGCGCATCACCTTGGAGCAGCTGCCGGAGCCGTACCGTGCGCAGCTGGCCTTGCTCAGCAGCGGCCGCGCGGTTCCACCGTACCTGGAACAGCTGATAGCCGCCAGCCAGGGGACCCTGCCCGCAGCTGCAGCAGCCGCAGCAGCTGCAGCGGCAGCTGCTGCGCACGCGGCACCTGCCCAGCAGCCTACCGCAGCTGCGGTGCCGCCTGCGGCCACCACTGCCGCGGCTCCAGCGCCCACTGCCGTTCCGGCAGGCATGCCGCAGCGAGCGACGTCCGCGGGCTCCAGCCAGGTCCCGCCGGCGCCTGCGACAGCGGCAGCCACGCAGGATGCACCTCACCCTGTGGCCGTCAGCGCCCCCGCACCCGTGGCAACCGCCATCGATCCGGCGGCCGCTGCCGCAGCACTCACGCCCGCACCTGCCGCCGCGCCAGCGGCGCTGCCTGCAGCCAAGCAGTCCCCAACGGCCTCCGCGCCCGCACCCACCCTCAGCCCTGCGGCCGTGCCAGCTCCCGTCCTCCATGCTGCCACCACAGCTGTACCTGCAGTTCCACCCGTGGTACCAGCTGCCCACCAGCCCACCCTACAGCTCCCCGCTCAGCCCACTGTGGTCCCTGCCGTCGCCGCGAAGCGCACACAGAGCGGCGGCGGCAACGGCAACGGCAGCGTGCCTCCCGCCCGTGTCGCAGGCTCCGTGTCCCCCGCCACCTCCTCGGGCAACGTGACGTCCAAGCAGCCGTCCGCACCCTACCCCACACAGGAGCACACCTCCCAGGCGCAGTGCACCAGCGTGCCCGTGACGTACGCGGGGCAGCCCAACGCCGGGTCTCTGGCCTCCTACCAGCACCTTATGGCGCAGCAGCCCCACGTAATGCAGCGTGCCGCCGGACCTCCCCCGCCCGGCATGCCTAATGTGCCACGTGCCGCCGCAGCGCCCATGAACGGGTCCGCAGGGGACGATGCCACAGCTGCTGCAGCCGCTGCCGCGGCAGGCATGGCGTGGCACCGGCAGTCCACGTCGTCAGGTGCGGGCGCGTCGTCCGCGGCGGGTGCGCCGGCAGCTGAGGGCGCCGGGGCGACCTCTGCCCCGCCGGGCGGGCTGGCGTCGGTCGAGCGGCAGGCAGCTTCTGTTGCACCTGAGCAACACGCGCCCGCTGAACAGTCGGTGCCGATGGCTGTGGATGCAACAGCGCAGCAGCAGGAGCAGCAGCAGCATACCTTGCAGCAGGAGGCGGCGTACGCGGCGATGGCAGCCATGCAAGCTATCGCCGCACAGGCGGCACAGGGGGCCGCGCCCGAGGCCGCGGTCGCCGCGGCTGCGGCGGTTGCGGCCGCCGCGAGCGCACTGGCTGCACCCGCCCCAAGCGCTGCCAGCCGCGGCTCCAGTCCCACCCCAGGCACCTTGCCGGTCAAGCAGCAGCAGCAGCTCATGCACAGTGTCCAAGTCCCTGCGTTACAGTACAACAGCACCGTAGAGGGCTCCGCGCAAGCCTCGGTCCCTACCGACGCAGGGGCAGCCGCCCATCCTCCCATCGAGGCCCCGATCCCTACCGCAGTGGATGCAGTGGCGCCCCCGGTCATGCCCGCAGCTGGTCCCTCGCATGAGCAGGCCGTGTCAGTCGCTGGCGAAGCAGCTATGCAGGTCGTCCAGCCGGCCGAGCTGCTGCCGGCACAGGCGGATGCACAGGTGGCCCCGCAGGAGGCGGAGGGAACGGGGCAGGGTGTGCCGCAGCAGCAGGTGTTGGCGGCGGCCGAGCAGCAGCAGCAGCAGGCGCACGCGCAGGAGGGACGCGTGCAATCAGCGCAGCAGGGCGCAGTGGTGCCGCCTGCGGAGGGCGGGCCTGCAGCGGAGGCGCCGCAAGTCGGTGATGCCATGCAGATGGACCCTGGGGCGTCGGTTGGGCCGGCCGAGGACGCCACGGGGCCGCCAGTAGCAGCAGCCGCACCCCTTGCGCATCAGGAGGCAGCTGCCGAGGCAGCGGCGGGCGCGCAAGCAGCCGCGGCGCAGGCGCCGGTGCCGGTAAGCGCTGAGCCGGGCGAGCAGACCCCCGCCCAAGTGCTGCTGCCACCGGCCGCCCCACAGGACGTAGCGGCAGCTGCTGCGGCGGCGGCAGCAGCAGCGGTGCAGGTAGCCCAATCACTTGCGCCGGAAGGCCCTGTTGCTGGGCCGGTTGACACGCAGATGGGTGAGCCGGCCGGTGCAGGCGCGCAGGTGGCGCAGCCGGCCGACGCTGCACCGCAGGAGCTGCCGGCGGCTGCGGTGCTGCAGCCTGTACAGGAGCAGCAGCCGGAGCAGGCTCCGGCGCAGGTGGAGCAGCCAGCGCCGCAGGCGGTGCTGCCGCCGCCGCCACCGCCCCCGCAGCCAGCAGCGCAGGCGCAGGCGGCCCAGCAGCAGCAGATGCTGCAGCAGCAACACCTGCAGTATCAACAGCAGCACCAGCAGTACGCCTACGCGGCGGCCATGGGCATGCCGTACGGTGCCATGCCAGGAGCCCCGCCTATGGCGCCGCCGCAGCCGCCACGCCACCCGTACGGGTACGACCCGGCCAGCTACGCGGCAGCAGCTGCTGCTGCAGCTGCAGCTGGGCAGGGCTACGGCTCTTCGTACGGCCACATGGGGTACGGCGCGCAACCCGGGTACCCCGCTCCGCCGTACGGGGCGCCGGGCGATCCCGCGGCCCTGGCGGCGGCGTACCAGTGGCAGCAAGCGCAGGCTGCAGCTGCAGCGGCGGCAGCGGCGGCGGCAGCGGCGGCGCAGGGCCAGCCGGGCATGGAGAGCCTGTACGCGCAGCACGCAGCCATGTACCATCAGCAGCAGTTTGCTGCGGCGCAGGGGCAGGCGGGAATGGGGATGATGATGCCGGACGGGTCACAGCATCACCATGCCCCGCCGCCGCCTGCCCCGCCACCGTCATGATAGTAGCAGTGGCGGAGCCATGTGTTGGGTTTGACTGGATCCTGACAGTTTCTGGCGTGTTGTAGTAGTCGTGTAGTAATGGGTTTACTTGTGTTGCCAAGGAGAATCCAACAGGGAAGGGGCTCCAGGGCTTATAATGGTTGGTCTAGGTTGCGGTTGAACTAGGATACGGCAGCCGTTCGATGGATGATGCCAGGTGTTCAAGCTACGTCCTGATGCTGCTATTCTCGGACCAGTGTGTTGATGACGGTCGTGTGAATTTAACCAATGGTCCGTACATAGAATCACGGGAGTTATCTTGACCTCTACGTTCTGCCGCGCATTACCACTCCACCGAGCAGCACACGGATAAGGACGCCTTGAACTATTCACGTGCCGTTCTGTATGTTTGCTTTGCATTCATGGGAGGGGCTGTTGCCCCCTGCAATGTCTCTTCAGCGGCTGTTGGGACATGGGGAAGTTTCTCCCATAGCTGGGCAGTGGGCACACGCTTTCGTACAGAGGAGCGCTGCGTGGCTGCGTATCCACTCGTGTTTACTGCCGTCGTGCCTAGCTGTGCTTGCGCACCACCCAAGACTGTTGTGCATACCGTTCACTATCCAGTTTATCTGTAATGCCCTACGATATGCGAGTCCATGCTGCGGCTCAGGCATCGTCAGCAGGGGAGACTCTGATCGTCGGGATGCACCGGGGGAGCAACCGTTCGGGTTGCCAGCAGCTCGGGTTCGCCGTAACGGTCTAGGCGCCGTTGCCAGTCAGCGTAGCCGAAGACACGCGACCCACTGAGGTACATCTGCTCAAGAGCAAGGCAGGTTGCGAGCGCGCCGCTGTTCGCCTGTGCACTGTGGTACGTTACCATCGAGGCGTCAACACCGTAATGGTGCCCGTATCTTGTATACTGCTTGGCCAGGGCAGCAAAGCACTGTATTCTACATTCATCTCCTAAGTCGAACGGGTGCAAGATTATTGCTGCTGAGTCCAGTCGACTTTCCGTTCTTCCGTTCTTTGCCGTCTAACACACTGGTTAGACAGTGATATCACCTTTTCCATACCAGAACAGTTTTATTGTCAACATCCTACAGTCTTGTTACGCTACCATCAGCAGCTAGGTGTGGTGGCCAGCTGGTGACCGGAGCATGGCCCTTGCCCGGGCTTGTGCCCGGCAGGCCCTGTCTGAGGGTCTGCCTGGCGGCCTCATATACTCGTTGAAATGGAGCCGTCTAGGTATTCACACCACCGCTGTGGTGCAGAACCCTGCGGAACCAAAGGCCGTGCCGCTTTCGAAGCTGAAGGATAGCTTCAACGATGGGACCTCGATCACCTACCTTGAGGAGCTGGAGGAGCGCTATCATAAGGATCCCAGCAGCGTGGACCGCTCCTGGGCGGCCTTCTTCAAGAATCTCGGTAAGGTCACGGCGGCCCCCGACACCGTCTGCGTGACTACGGGAAACGCAAACACGGTGGCAGTATCGGCATGTGGGAATTGTGCTGATAAGGCAACCATTTGATTCACAAAACGCAGACCAAGGCGTGTCGGGGGAGGCGATGGCAGAGGCGTTTGATTCCTTTGAGAAGGGCAAGCAGCACATGTCGCCTTTCACCGCTGCCGCTATCTCCAACCAGACGGTGCAGGAGAGCATGCGGCTGCTGCTGCTCATCCGCGCCTATCAGGTGCGTCCGTGTTCCCCGCCCTGCGTGTGGGGGTGCAACACCCTCGTGGTGTCGTGGAGGACGAGCGTGCGGACGTTTTTAGGAAGCTCCCCCATGCTCGCACCTGAACACGTGCAGTCCCACCAGTCTTAGGCGTCGCTCTTCCAAGGATACTGCGCCCGCCATGGAAAGCATGCCATCTGTTCGCTTCTCTGACGCCTCGCTCGCGTTGACTGGCCTGCGCTGCCCGCCGTTGACCGGTGGTGAGGGCCTGTGCCGTACGTCTAGAACGCACCGTACACCAACTCTCCCGGCGTGCTCGTGACCCAGGTGCTGGGCCACTACGCGGCCACGCTGGACCCGCTGAATCTGAGCAACGACAAGCATCCCGCGGAGCTGGACCCGTCCTTCTGGGGCTTCAAGGACACCGACCTGGACCGCGAGTGAGCAGGGATTTGCGTTGCAGTTGTTATTGGAAGAAGGATGGTAGACAGCAGACGATGCGCCACGGGACGTTACAACGGGAGCACAGGCTGTCCTAGGACACGGACCGCGAGTGCGAGTGGGTACCAGCAGTGGGGGTTATGCAGCAGGGTTGTGCGCGAGAGGGTTTTGCGCCCGGTTGTGGGCGCAGTTGCTGGGTTGTAATACAGAGGAAGGTGGCGGGTGAAGCGACTGCAGTAGCACGGGCACTCCAATGACACGGACCTGCTGGGTAAGCGTGGCAGACAGCAGGTTTGCGTCGGGAAACGTCGTAACAGGAGCACGGGCAGTCCGAGGACATGGACTTGGATCGCGAGCGGCTAGGGGCCCGGGTTGCGTGGGGCGCACATGCAGGGTTTCGATGTGGGTCGAGGTCGGGGAGCGAGCACGGGTCTGCGGCGCAGGTAGGGCAGCAGCCAGCGTTGCGCGCATGCAGGCGTCCGGTGTGGGCACACTTGCCTGCTGCTCCTTCTCACCGTGCTGATCAGCATGCCGCACAACTAGTAGCATCTGGTACGGGTTTGCAATGCAGACGGCGTGACTTATGTGAATGCACTGTCCTGGACGAGGCCTCCCTTGTGTGCCCCCTTGCTCACCGTCTGAGCGGGTGTGGTACGACGACTGTACGGCACGCGCTCGTAGCTAATGTACACTGGCCATGCAGGGGGGGCGAGGGGGGCCCGGCCGCGTCCCTTCCGCGTCTTGTGGCGTAGGCATGTGTGGTTGGGCACACATACCCAATGCACGTTACCCATGAATTGCACAACTTGTGAAAGTAATGCGTTGCTGCTGCTGGCAGGTTCTTCATCGGCAACTGGAACCAGGCGGGTTTCCTGGCGGAGGGCCGCCCCACGCGCACCCTGCGCGAGATGCTGACGCGGCTCAAGGAGACGTACTGCAGCAACATCGGATACGAGGTACGGCAGGGCGCCTGGCCTCTGGAAATCCACTGCCTGCTTGTTTGGGGAATTGTGGCTCACGCCCGTTCAGTTACGTGCGTGGCGTTGGTTGGGCTGTGTGGACCACCACGGCATGCTAGATGCCCTACCATGTGCTCCTGAATGGGAAGCTGTGGCTAGCACGGTTTGCCTCTGCAGGGCTGTGACAAACCGAGGAATCACAGTGACCATCGGGAGTTGTTGCTTAGCGCACGCGATCTCGGATGCTCCACTGGGGCAAGCAGCAACACCCTGGTGTACACGTGCCCGTTGCCGCCCTGCAGTACATGCACATCCCGGAGCGCGAGAAGTGCAACTGGATTCGCGAGCGCATCGAGACCATTGACAAGGTGGGTGCATGCTGCTTGTACCTTCCCGCGCTGGCAGCACACTCTGCATCTTAAGCTGCGCTGCCACGCCTGGGCAGCTGCGTGCTCGTGGTCTTCCTGGTAGCAAAGCAACGGCCACGAGCCCATATGTAACCACGTCAAACGACAGCCTTGGCCCCCGCCGTGCGGTGCTGCCACGACCATTTAGACTGTCCAGGGTGTGCGAACTGTCCGGTCTGCTGAGTACCGGAACGCTGCCGCACAAAGGCACCCCTCCTTGCAACGAGCGTGTTACACGCCCGCGTTTTGCAATACAACAATCAGCAACAGGACACACTGCGCAAATCCTGCTCCTCATCCGCGTCCTTCTCCCTCCTCCTGTTGCCGCTGCTGCTGCGGCCGTTGCTCCTGTCCATTTTCATATAGGTGCAATTCACCAAGGCCCAGAAGATGCACATGCTGGACCGGCTGGCGTGGAGCGACTTCTTCGAGACGTTCCTGGCCAACAAGTACACGGCGGCCAAGCGGTTCGGGCTGGAGGGCGCGGAGAGCCTCATCCCGGGCATGAAGACCATTATCGACACGGCGGCAGACATGGGAGTCACCAGCGTCGTCATCGGCATGCCGCACAGAGGTAGGGTAGAGGTAGAGAGTAATAATGGGGGCGGGAGTTACTGGTATCTAATGGTCACGGACATGCCCCGGCGGCTGCGCAGCTATGCAGGTCTGCCCAGGGCAGGCGTGCTGGCGTAACATTGCCCGTCACTACACCAGTGTCCGCGGCTTGAGGTTATCTAATTGTGTGCTGCATGTGAATTTGTGTTGCCGCCCCCAGGCCGCCTCAATGTGCTGGCCAACGTGGTCCGCAAGCCCATGGCGCAGATCTTCAGCGAGTTCGCGGGCAAGATGTCAGAGGCGCACGAGGTGGGTGGCATCCAGGGAGCACCGGGGGTGACAAGGAGGGGAAGATGTCGGAGGCGCACGGGGTGGGTGGCAGCGAGCACCGGGGGAGCCAGGAAGTCCTGGGAGGGGCAGGGGAAGGGCGCACGAGGTGGGTGGCAGGGAGCACCGGGGAGGGGGACGAGAAGGGAGGAGGGGAAAGGGGCGGGGAAGGGGGACGGAGAAGGGAGGGGAGGGGCGAGGGGGGAGGGCGCACTAGGCGGGCGGGCGGGGAGCCTGGGGCGGGGGAAGGAAGGGTGGCCAAGAAGGAGCCAAAGCAGTGCTGAAACGGGGGTTAGGCGTGACACGGACAGCATGGAATGCGGTGTGCGTCCGACGAGGGTGAGCGCGCGGGGCGGCGAGACGAGTGGATTACGCCCAACACCGATGCTATGCTGTGGAAGGTTGGAACAGGCGTCCACGGGGACGGATACGCCTGCACGGCGTCGAGGTTGTTGCGCACACGCCAGCGGCCTGCGGAGTGCGCAGGTGCGAACGCAGCGCAAAGCAGTGCACAGCGGGCACCGTTGGTGGTCTCCTCTGTCCCATCATGCTCATGCTTACATCCGGATGTTCAGTGGATGCCGAATTCCTGCGCCACGCAGGGGGAGTACACGGGCAGCGGCGACGTCAAGTACCACCTGGGCACGTCGTACAACCGGCCAACCGTCAACGGCAAGATGGTGCACCTGTCGCTGGTGGCCAACCCCTCGCACCTGGAGGCGGTGAACACCGTGGTGCTGGGCAAGACGCGAGCCAAGCAGTACTACGGGTGCGAACATGACTTCGTTTCAGGAATGCGATGTACAGGTCTTATCGTGTAAACGGCTGGTGGGATGTGCGCAAAGCAGTACTACGGGTGCGCATATGGAAGGGTGGAGTTCCTGGGTTTTGTGCTAGCGCAGTATGATGATGGCCGAGAGGAGGGTGTGGCAGAGCACCTACGCTAACCACGCCCGCTGATGGCACACAACACTAAGTCTGCTGTTGCCCGTTACCCACTTCACCCCGCAGCGACGACCACGACCGCAGCCGCAACCTGCCCATCCTGCTTCACGGCGACGGCGCGTTCAGCGGGCAGGGCATCGTGTACGAGACGCTGGACATGAGCGGCCTGCCCGACTACACGGTCGGTGCATCCACCTGGTGGTCAACAACCAGGTGCGGGGGGTAACCGCAAAGCGGCAAAGTAACTGTATCGGCGACGGTGCGGGGGATGGGGGATGGGGGCTGCGGTAGTACCTCAATGCTGCGAAGAAATGACGGGGACTCGGGAGGGGTACGGGAGGCGTTACGGTGCAGGGTGGGGAGTGTGGGTTGGGCAAATGGCTTGGCGGTCAACAACCAGGCGCGAGTGGACAAGGAATGTGGCTGAACCGGGACTCAGGTGGGGTGGAGTGGTGCAGCGAGTACCCGTGGCATACACCTGGTGCGAGAACCTTTGGATGGCGGGGTTTTGCTTCCGTGTGCCTTTCTGCGCCTTCCTGCGCCTGGTGCGGCCCCCCTTGATCATATTCGTGTGCACACTGGCCCGGGTTTGGTTATGACTCTGCTTCTGCACCCCACTTGCTGCTCCACAGGTCGCATTCACCACGGACCCCAAGGACAGCCGCTCCTCGCCTTACTGCACGGACGTGGCCAAGTCGCTCAACTGCCCCATCTTCCACGCCAACGCAGACGACGTGGAGAGCGTGGTGCGCGTGTGCCAGCTGGCGGCGGAGTGGAGGCAGGTGGGGCCTGCAGTTGCGTGGTGTTGTGCGGTGATAATCTTTTGACTATAGGTGGCGGCGGAGTAGAGGCAGGTGGGGCACGCGTCTGACTGTGTGTACACTTCCATATGGTTTTTGTGCGTTGTCGGGCGTGTGCCAGCTGGCGGCGGAGTGGAGGCAGGTGGGACACGCTTGTCAGGCCACGTGCCTGCGTTTGCGTGGTGTCTTGCAGTGTCACTCTTGTGCTTATAGATGGCGGCGGAGTCGAGGCAGGTGGGGCACACACGCTCGACTGCAAAACGCAATCCGTCGTTTTACCGCCGGACCCCCTCTAGCTCGTCCACCCCCGCATTGTCAATCCTCTTCCTCTTCGTGTGCCGGACCCCACGTTTCCATGTCTCCCTGACGCCTTACACGGTTTCCTCGCGTTCTACGCGTACCCCTGCCTTATTATACCACACCCGACTCTCCCTATCTCTCGTCCGCCCCCAGACCTGGAAGAGCGACGTTTTGTGTGGTGAAGCTCCAACCCCGTCGCCCTAGCCTTTGCCATCCTGCCAGCTCACTCCAACCCCAACCCCTCCCTCGCGTCCCGCCCCCCAGACCTGGAAGAGCGACGTGGTGGTGGACCTGGTGTGCTACCGCAAGCACGGGCACAACGAGATCGACGAGCCCATGTTTACGCAGCCGCTCATGTACAAGGCCATCAAGGCCAAGAAGCACAGCAGGGAGCTGTACGCGGAGCAGCTGCTGCAGGAGGGGACATTCACACAGGTGCGGAACAACTGGGAGGACTGAAGATTAATCGGCCTGGTTACCGCGAAGCCTAGCACTACCGTACTTGCTGCTTCCGGTGAAGGCTACCGCACCCCTTACCCCACTTCCTTCGCTTTGTGCGTACCACCACCTACTCCTTACCTCACACACCCCCGCCCCTGACACTTCAACCCTCGCAGGAGGAGGTCAGGGCGTGTGCGAACCGGCCATGTTAACCATTTCTCTTTTCCCCCTTGGCTCCGCTTTATGCGTACCACTACCTACTCCTCAACCCACCACCCCCTGCCCCTGACTCCTGTGCCCCCTACACAGGAGGAGATCCAGGGCCACTGACCCACACACCTCTGCCCCTGACTCTGTGCCCCCTACACAGGAGGAGATCCAGGGCCACTGACCCACACACCTCTGCCCCTGACTCTGTGCCCCCTACACAGGAGGAGATCCAGGGCCACTGACCCACACACCTCTGCCCCTGACTCCTGTGCCCCCTACACAGGAGGAGATCCAGGGCCACTGACCCACACACCTCTGCCCCTGACTCCTGTGCCCCCTACACAGGAGGAGATCCAGGGCCACTGACCCACACACCTCTGCCCCTGACTCCTGTGCCCCCTACACAGGAGGAGATCCAGGGCCACTGACCCACACACCTCTGCCCCTGACTCCTGTGCCCCCTACACAGGAGGAGATCCAGGGCGTGTACGACAAGATCATGGCCACCCTCAACACCGCCTTTGACGCCGCCAAGGACTACAAGCCGCAGAAGAAGGACTGGCTCGCGTCCCACTGGCACGGCTTCATGAGCCCCGCGCAGCTGAGCCGCATCCGCAACACTGGCGTGCCGGGCGAGCTGCTGCGCACCACGGGCCACGCCATCACGGCGCTACCCGAGGACTTCACGCCGCACCGCCAGATCAAGAAGGTGTACGAGCAGCGGCGCGCCATGATCGAGTCGGGTGCGTGAAAGGATGCGGTGACGGGAGGTATAAACGCTCGTTTCAAAGCCGAGAGTTAAGAGGACTAGACTGGATGGCATGTGCGGCTTAGGTAGGGGGGTTCGAGTCGGTTGTGTAGGGAGTAGTTGCATGCCTGCATGGTCGTGCTGTGGCATCTCCATGGCGCACCATATGCAGCGCATGGGTGAGGGGTGGGTTAGGCGGTGGGCCGGCAAATGAGATGAGGGAAAGGGCGGGGCGATGGCCGATGGCTGCTGGCAAGGGGCTGGTGGCCAACAAGGGCACCCGTAACCGGAGCCGTAAGGTGCTTTTTGACAATCTCCGGGACCGAACACGCTGGGGCCAACGACAAGTCCCTGCTGCACGCCTCCGTTCGTACTGGGCTGCCCATGATGACAACACGGCCCATTATGCCCATGATGACAACACGGCCCCTTCCCCTTCATTTGTCGCAGGCGAGGGCCTGGACTGGGGCATGGCCGAGGCCATGGCGTTCGCAACGCTGGTGTCGGAGGGCAACCATGTGCGGCTGAGTGGGCAGGACGTGGAGCGCGGCACCTTCAGCCACCGCCACGCAGTGCTGCACGACCAGAACAATGGTAAGGGGGGGGGCTGCCGGCGGACTTGTTAGGAGGGTTAGGGGTGCTTTTGGGGCTTTGCTACGCCGTGCTGCAAGACCAGAACAGCGGTAGGGGGGCTGGCGGCGCGGTGGGGAGGGCGTCGTTACGTCGGGGTCGCGAGTGTGTCAGCGAGGAATTATGCTTGGCTGGTGCTTTTGGTGGTGTGACTGGGCAATGGTGGGATTTGGGGCCGCGGGGAATGCAGGGAGCCATGACGCACTGCAGCGATGGGGGCTGAGTGGAAGGGGGAGGGGTGCTTGCAGGACCTTGCTGCGCCCTGCGCCACCACCACAGCGACGGTGTGGGCTGTGGAAAGGGCACCCTCCAGCTAAGGCACAGAAGGCCGGGGCACCCCTAATACGCGTGCTCGTCTCCATGTACAACCACTCGTAACGGAGGCGGCGGCACCACCCGCTGCGTCTTGTGTGGGCGGACTTGGGTTGTTGAAAAGGATCCCGCACTGACCCACAACCCATCCGTCCCTGGCCCCGCCCCAGGTGCCAAGTACGTGCCACTGAACCACGTGTTCCCCGGCCAGAAGCCCAACAGCTTCACGGTGTGCAACAGCTCGCTGTCCGAGTTCGGCGTGCTGGGCTTCGAGCTGGGCTACAGCATGGAGAACCCCAACAGCCTGGTGCTGTGGGAGGCGCAGTTTGGCGACTTCGCCAACGGGGCGCAGGTGCGTGGTCCTCATACCGTGCGTGGAAACGGCCGTAAGTCTTGGCGTGCCGAGATCGCAACGCATGGCAGGTGCGTGATGGTGCAGCCTCGCCACAGGTCATGGCGTGCCGTGGGCGCAGCACAGCAGACCAAAGGACGTTCGTTTGGGCACGGGCAGATGGTACACCGTCAGCTTGGCCCGGTTGGCCATTCCCGTCCGCCGCGTGCGCGGCTCTTGCACACTGTTGCGAGCCCCGCTGCACTCGCATGCACACACAGCGCTACATCCCACAAAGGATACGCGCCACACAAATCTTGCTTCCCCGCCGTCGCGTCACTGCACGCCCCCGCAGATCATCTTCGACTAGTTCCTTATAATTTGGCTAAAACCAAACTTCGTGAAGCATCCACGACTATAACCTACGACCCACTCCACGACAGATGGCCGACGGTCACCCCGCATATCATCGCCTTCACACCACCCCTACTTCGTAACGTCTCCCCCTCCGACCGCTTAACCCGCCCCCTACGTACTACTATTATCATTCACGTACAATCAGAAACAATCAGCTTAGCAGCCTTACACGCCGGCGCAGCCTCAGCCTCAGCTACGCGGACACATCGACTCATCGCCCGTGGCGGTCCGGTAACGGGTTGGGATGGGTTTCTTTTTACGGCTTCATATCAACGTCGTCGTGTTGCAGACAACGTCTGTCTTCCGACCGCTTAACCCCCTGCCCCCCCGCAGATCATCTTCGACCAGTTCCTGTCCTCCGGCGAGGCCAAGTGGCTGCGCCAGTCGGGCCTGGTGTGCCTGCTGCCGCACGGCTACGACGGCCAGGGCCCCGAGCACAGCAGCGCGCGGCTGGAGCGCTTCCTGCAGATGAGCGACGAGAACCCCTACGAGATCCCCGTGGCGGACGAGGGCCAGTGGTTCAGCGGGGGGCACCTGGGCAACCAGGTGCAGCGCGCCAACTGGCAGGTGGTCAACTGCACCACGCCAGCCAACTACTTCCACGTGCTGCGCCGCCAGGTGGGTACAGGCTGGTTTAGGCTTGGGGGGAGGGGCCGCCAACTATTTCCACGTGCTGCGTCGACGGGTGGGATGGGGGTCGCAGATGGAAAGCGAGGTTGGGTTGTGCTGGAGGCCGCGAGGAGTAAGTGCTGCGGCGGTGGGTACAGGCTGGTACCGGCAGCTCGTGGGGGTGAGGCGGCTAGGGACGGTGGGGAAGGCGAACGTGGACGCAGGGCGGTATGCATAGTGCGCCACCAGGGCAGTGTTTGTTCACAAGCCGGGAACGAGCAGGGAGACGCTGGCTGCTAGACGGCGTAGGGGCTTAGGGCTGCCGACTACCGCAGCAAAGAGACAGTAACGGGCGCCGGCTTGGCGGGAGGGGCCTTGGCAGGGCGCACGTGGCATCGCCCCTGGGTTGCTGGACACACATGCCAGCTGCGCGCTCCTCGCCACCTTCCCGCAGCCGCAGCAGGTGCACTGCCGGCTCCGGACGCTTGAGTTGCCAACTGTGCGTCCTCCACCTGCCCGCCCACCTGCCTCTCGCCCCCTGAAGGTCCACTGCCAGTTCCGCAAGCCGCAAGCGGCATCGCTTTCTCAATCGCTGCGCTTCACACACTCACTACTCTCACAACTCCCGTTCAGCAGCAGGCGAGCTGGCTCAACTCCATGGTCTTGTACTGGCAGGCCTTGGTGTGGCCGGCCTGCAGAGGCTTGGCACGGACCTGACCCTGCAGGGGCTGGGCGAGCAGCTGGGGATTGGCCCAATCCCCGGCGACCTGGTGGTGCAGGTCAGCGGCTCCGTCATGGGCTTCAGCCGGGGGTGGCCGTTGACGCCGGCAGAGGCTGAGACCATCAACCAGGCAGAAGCCAGCCTGCCGGGGGCGCGGTGGGGTGTGCTAGCGTCGGAGCTGGGCGACGACCACACGGTGGCGGTGCATGGGCAGGACGCCTACATCTTTCTGATGTCTATCGTCGTCAAGATGTAGGCGTACTGCCCATGCACCGACACCGTGTGGTCGTCGCCCAGCTCCGACGCTAGCACACCCCACCGCGCCCCCGGCAGGCTGGCTTCTGCCTGGTTGATGGTCTCAGCCTCTGCCGGCGTCAACGGCCACCCCCGGCTGAAGCCCATGATGGAGCCGCTGACCTGCACCACCAGCTCCAGGTCGCCAGGGAATTGAATTGCCAACTGCGCATCCTTTACCCGCCCGCCCACCTCCCTCTCACCCCCAGGTCCAATGTTTCCGTGCTTCCCGACGCCTGACACGCTTTCCTCGCGTTTCACGCGTAACCCCCAGGTGCACCGCCAGTTCCGCAACACCCCCTACCCGCCCACCTGCCCACCTCCCCCTCGCCCCCTGCAGGTCCACCGCCAGTTCCGCAAGCCGCAAGCGGCATCGCTTCTAATTTGCTGATCTTGAGGTGCTAATACGCGTCCTCCACCCGTCCGCCCACCTGCCTCTTGCCCCCTGCAGGTC
Source organism: Chlamydomonas sp. KOR1 (assembly GCA_036984285.1). NCBI lineage: Eukaryota > Viridiplantae > Chlorophyta > Chlorophyceae > Chlamydomonadales > Chlamydomonadaceae > Chlamydomonas > Chlamydomonas sp. KOR1. The sequence goes on along the minus strand of BQMZ01000320.1, from coordinate 254,257 downwards.
CACCGCCAGTTCCGCAAGCCGCTGATCGTCATGTCGCCCAAGAACCTGCTGCGCCACCCCAAGTGCCGCTCACCGCTGTACGAGTTCGACGACATGCCCGACGACCCCAACATTGTGGGCGTGCGCTTCAAGCGCCTCATCATGGACGACACGGGTGAGCAGGATCATATATTCTATGCGGTCGGAAAAGTGTAGCGGTGGAACGAACTCTGAAACGTCCGGTTTAGAATTTTGCGAATTTGGAGGTATCCTTTTTAAATAATTTTGCTGTGCCGTTTTGTTCTAGAATAGTATTGTAGAGTTATTGTACAGCAACATCGTGGGCGTGCGCTTCACGCGCCTCATCATGGGCGACACGGATGAGGGGGTAACCGCGGGCCCCATACGCGGGTGCGGTAGCTACCACGCGCCGTCATGTGCCGTGGGTGCCAAGGCAGAGGGGAAGGGGTTTTGACCGAGGGCGGAGCCGCAACAAGCGCAGCAGTACAGACGGCACGAGCCAGGGGGGGGGCTAACGCATTTGGAAAGCTTCCATCAGAGGATTAGTTCAGGCTGTTACCACCGGAGACAACAGGGAGGGGGTGTGGGCGTGCAGTCGCATCTCGCGCCTTTTCATGGATGGTACCGGTGAGGTGCCAGGCTGTTCCTGGTTACGCCCCTTGCATCACGTACCACAGGTGCTGTTGTTGAGAATTGAATTAGCATGTGACAAAGGGGTTTCGGCTTGGTCAAATGACATCAGGCACATCACGGTACAGCACGTGGACGCGTTGCGCACTGCGTGCTCCCTGCAGGCCCCATCCCCAAAGCGGGGTTGGGTCTGAGCAAGCTCGTAGTGGACGCCTCGCATCTCCTAACCCACACTCCTCGCGCTGCTGGCTCCCTGCAGGCCTCACCCCCAAGGACCGTGGGCCGCGTCCCCCCGTGGAGGCTGACATCAAACGCGTGGTGCTGTGCAGCGGCAAGGTGTACTACGACCTGCACGCGGAGCGCGAGAAGCAGGGCAAGGTGGGCACATTATTGAGGGCGGAGTGGTTTGCGGGACACCCAGGACAAAAGGTAGTAGCATTGGCAGGGATATCCGGTGCACTACGACCTGAGGTCGGAGTGGGAGAAGCAGGGCAAGGTGGGGCCACTGTAAGGATAATGAAAAATATTGTGGGTGTGTACATGTGATGTGCCAGTGTAGCAGTAGTGATGAGTCACGACCTGCACGCGGAGCGCGAGAAGCAGGGCAAGGTGGGCACTGGCCGCAGGGGAATGGATGGGGGTCTAACAGGAGCGGGTATTGCACTGTTGTGGCTGCTGATCGGGCAGCGGCGTTGGGAAATTACAGCAGGGTGCTCGCGCATCAGTGGAGTAGCGGTTCAACGACGGCTAAACTTGTCCCCAGGAGCGTTGCCGCTCCACCCCGCTCCACCCGCTCAGTCTTCTGCCTGCACTGTTTGTTGCCAGCTGGCGGCAGGGCGGGGTGGCTTTGGCGCGCAGCGAACTGAGGTGGACTCCACTGCCCTCAACGGAAACAGCTTTGCCCAGTCGTTGTCCGTGTCGTGTTGTTGATTGCCGCCCAATGATCTGCTGGTTGGTTTCCCCACGACAGGTTGGCGAGGTGGCCATCGTGCGCATCGAGCAGCTGGCACCCTTCCCCTTCGACCTGGTGTGCCGCGAGATCCGGCGCTACCCCAACGCGCACTTCGTGTGGTGCCAGGAGGAGCCGATGAACATGGGAGCCTACTTCCACGTGCAGCCGCGCTTCGACACGTGCCTCAGGCACGAGGGCAAGCCCATGCTGGGCAGGTGCGTGGGGTGCCGCTGGTGTTGATGCTGGTGCACGATGGGATACGTGGGGTGTGCGCTGTTTGTGGGTTGCTTGGGTGGGACACGCACGTGGGCAAGCCATGCTGGGACAGGTGCGCTGGTTGGGGGTGGTGCGATGGGTCGCGGAGGTGCGAGCGACGAGCCCATGGCAGGCGCCCAGCGACCAGGGTCCGGCGCCGCCAGTCGGTTGATGGACGTCGTTTTCCTGTATCTAAAAGCGGTATCTGATTATTGCGTACCTGACCAGCGCCTCTGCTTTTCAGTGCCTTGCTTGTGCCCACTGACGCCGCCCCCCTTGCCGCCGCCGCCACCCTGCAGGATGCCGTACGCCGGCCGCCAGCCGTCCGCTGCCACCGCCACGGGCTTCGGCGATGTGCACGCGCGCGAGCAGGCCAAGCTGATCAACGACGCCCTGGACGTCAACTACGTGTACCCGTAACCGGTACAACCGTCACAACGGTGCAACGGTACAACCGGCACAACCGTCAGAGCAGGGCGCCGGGCAGAGGGCGCAACATGGGGGAGGCCAACGATGACATGGCGTGTGGAAGAGGGGTGGTTGCCAGCAGGGCCCTGATGTGTGGGCAGAGTAAGTGCACTTGAAGGGTGGCCTGGGACGGGGAGGGTGCGCGCTGCGTGAGGCCAGGGCAACGAGCGCGGTGGCTGTCAGGGTCTGCGGCTGCGGCTGTGGAGCGCATGGCCCCGGTATGGTGTGGGAAAGTCCGTGGGCGGGGGAAGGAGTACAAGTGGTCTGGACGTGGTAGTGGTGGTGCTGGTGCGCGCTGGGCATGGGCGGGCGGTGTGTGTTAAGGTGGCATGCCCGCCAGCTGCTGCCTGCCCAGTATCCGGGGTAGGGGAACGCGGCGGGTTAGCGTGCTTGCGTCATCCTGCCACACCCACGTCGCCGACCATGGCGAGTACAAGGCTTACTTTGGCTTACTGTGCGCGAGTGTGTGATAGTGTGGAGCTTCCAACGTCTTCTGTCTATCTGGCAACAGTTTGTATGCTGGTCACCTGTCTGCTCCAAAGTGCAAATATCCGCCTGCATGTGCCTTCCGGCCTGCAGCTGTGTGCCCGGCACGGGCGGACACTAAGTGCTGTAATGGGGGTCACCGGTGGAGAACGCGTTATGGTTCTGGCTTATCGTGCTTGAGCATTGTTGTCTGTGTTGTCTTGGCGTTTCAACATGACGCTCGCGGTGGGGATAGGCGGGGCTGACTGCGAGTAGGCAACGTTGCGGGGCAGAACACACCCACGTCCCGAATGGGCTCTGTGTTGTTACCGGTTACGCGCTGACCGTACAAACATGCACCCTTGCTGCCTACTCGAGGGGGCAGTCAAGACGCGAGGGCAAACTCAACTGCTGCAAGGCATGGGGCTAGTGCAAGCTAGGCGCATTGCCTGCGTGCAACCTGCTTATTCTTTGTGAACGCTTGTCTGGCAATGTACTGGCATCCTGGCTACATTTGCACAGGGCTGGGTAGCCGAGTCGACACCTTGTAAGCGGCGATGATTGCGGCCTCGGCTAGACGCCCACACACAGCGCCTGGCGGACTAGTACCATGCCTTTTAGCACTGATCAGGTCCGACATTGTGCACAGGGCGACAGGGGTTGCCGTGTTTCTTACAGCACTCGTACGGTGACAACTGCAGCTGCTGCTGTACCGTCCTCCTGTCCGTGACAGCTCGACCGACCTGAGCACCCGGCACGCCCCTGGCGCGCTGCCGGCTGAAGTATTGGCCACGCACCGCACCAGACCGCACCTACATTTTGACCAGCAACCATTGTATGGCACCGGCAACTACTATACCGGTATGAGTCTCTCGCCCGCCAGCGTTTGCGTCACTCGTTCAAAGCTGGAAGCGGTTTAAAAGCACCCCACGGTTTCACAGCGTGAGGGTTGTGGCCCTCGGGTTCAGGTTCAGGTGCTCGGGTTACTCTTGTTTTAAGTCTCACTGGCGCCTGGGGTTCAGCCACAGGTGGTAGTGCTCGGCCACCCTCCGTACAGGTACACACCGCCTGGCACTTCCAAGGACCATGTATAATCAACACAGCTAACACCATAACCGTCACGCGTTCCCGTGTACAAAAGGGCCATGCCACTTGAAACGGAAAGGCTGACTTGCAACGCCCTCAGCCTGCCCAGTCTGTGACCTGGTGCCTGGGCATCCAGCGACGAACCACCGTCCCCACTACAACACACGACCTCCTGCGCCGCATACATGCCGCCCCATCATGTACAGCTCGACGCATGCGGAGTGCCAAGCTGGCCAGTCATACTCTACACCCTGCAGTGGCTCCTGCATCTGCTCAAAGCGCCCGAAAGCAGTTCCTGCGCTGGGGAACGCGGGACTGAAAGCCCCAAGCCGCCCGGCCGCCCGTTCTGAACACTGGCGGGACGTGCGCCTGCACCACCACCACCACGTGCCACCACCACCACCACCCCAGCACATAGACCACCTCATCGTTGCCCGCCTGCTGCTGCCACCAGCGCACGCTGCCGCTGCAGGCGCAATCACAGGAAGGCCGCCAGCTTGTTCGCAATCGCCGCCACCCAGCCCCGCTCGCGGTCCGACAGGGCCCTGCGTGGTAGGCAGCACATTAGGCAACATTTGAGGTACAGGGAACAGCATACCGACACCCTAATTGACTGGTTATAACCACATGACGGCACCACCGCACCACGTGACCGCGTGGAAGCAGTCAAGGCGCTTTGTTCGCACCCCTGTTTCCTCAATCCTCCTGCAAAACCTCAGTGGGCCCTGCACACACACCGCCCGCCATACCTGCCCCGCCCCGCCCCGCCACACCGCCACACCACCACCTTGTCACCCGCACTTGCTCGCGGACCATGAAACCTCCACGACCCCACCATGGAGTCCTCTCTCAACCCACTCTGGGCCCCTTAAACACTGTGCTGACACGCAACTCCAACAACCCACAGCTGCCACCGCGCCCCAGCCCCGTCGCCACCCCACTCACCGTGGCCGCTCCGAAACGCCAGCAGAAGCATTAGCAACCCTCCCGCCCGCATGCTCAACTCCCACAGCCCCCTTCCCGGTTCCCGCCCCGCCCCCGTCCCCGCCCCGTCCTCTCACCTGGGCCGTTCCGAGAACGCCAGCAGCACCGCCGGCCGGCCGTCTGCCAGCGAGATGTGCTGCGCAACCGCGCTCTGCGCCCCCTTGGGCAGCGCCGCCAGCGCCGCCAGCCCGGCGGCGCCCCAAGTGCCGCGCTCCGGCAGCCACGCCTGGGGGGCCGACCCGCGGGTCACTGCGCCCAGGGAGCCGGTTCCGGAGCTTGCCAGGGCCGGCGCCAGGTCCTGCAGGGGCCAGAACACCAGTTTCCGAAAGAGGATGCCGGTGTGATGGGGGTTGGTGTAGGGGTGAGGCTGGGTACCGTTATGCAGGGAGACGCGGAGGACGCAGAGGGGTGGCTGCGGGTCGCTTACGCGAGTGAGTGAGCTGTTGAGCTTGTGGGGGGAGGCTGTGGCGACCTGGGTTGTGCATTCGAGCGACCGCGGTGCGCGAAACAGCAACAGGACAGGTGTGGTGATGCCGTACGTATGCTGGTATCCGCGTAACATGTGATCCATGTGATGCACAGGGCGCGCACCTGGGACATGGCGGACAGGGACCTGGCGGCGTCACCCGGTGTGACCACGCCGCTGCCCATCGCGCCACGTGCCATGACCACCTGCGCGCCGCACGCCACCAACGCCCCGCAGCAGTTCGTGTTCTTCAGCAGCGAGAAAGACGCCCACGCCAGCTCCTACACAGCCCAGAGAGGGGCACACAGGCACGCTATCCTTGACACGGCTGCCGTGGAACAGACCAGGTTATGACTTGCAAGCGTTGTTGATTTCCGTGTTCAAAACGGGCAGGTGCCACAGGGCGGGTGAGCGTCAAAGCCGGGTTGCGAGCCGCCTGTGTGCATGGCAGACCCCAGCGGCCCTGGGCGACACGCCGGCCTTGCCGTGCGGTACGTGTAACTGGCGACTCGTAAACTAATGCACAACAGCCTGCTTAACCACGACAGCAGGACAGCCCCCAGCATGCAACCCCCAGCGCCTTGGCGCGCCTCCACACGCTTTGGGAGGCATCCCCACTAACCCACACCCATGCACCTTTTTGGATGCGTCCGGCAGGGAGGGGTCCAGGAAGAAGCAGTTGCTTGCGCCCTCGATCACCTCCGCGGTCTTCTGTCTCCCACGCCCCGGCATGGCCTCACGCAGCCGCTCCTCAATGTCGGGCACGAAGAAGCACAGCGTGGCGAGCAGCACGCCCAGCCATTCCGAGCGCAGCTGCAGTAACAAACCAACTACACTTGTCAGCTACACACCTGTCAGCGGGAAGTGACATGTACACAGTCGCGCGAGGATTGATGGTATTGCACTGGGTCACAGCGTGAACACATAGTTACGGCAAGGGTGAAGAGTCGGTGGCGTAAATTCGTTCGAGGAACAGGTGGCCCTGGGGGCAGGAGGGGGCGAGGGTAGGTCGGGGAGTGTGGTACACACCTGGGCGTCGGGTGTGGGTTGTGCCCCAACGACGTGGTTGATAGCCAGGAGAGCGCCGATGGCTACACCAACCACGCGTGGGATGAGTCTGTCCTCGAAGCCGGGGATACCCAGCGTGAAGCGAAAGACGGCGACGTCGATGTCCTCATCGCCAAGTCCCCCTGTCGCCACAGCGCGCGCATCCCACTATCAGCATGTCAAATGTTTCATAACAGACAGGACTTAACATGCAATTTTGATTCTTTACCTCCCCGCCCCGATTGTGCTTTCGCGAGCACGCCTGCCGAACGTGTTTGTGGCCGTCCAAGGAGCAAAGGCACAGCGCGACTTGATGCCAGAGGTTGTCTATATTGACATACACATGACCTAGCTAGTCGATGTACCAGGGCTGATTGTGCCATTTGTTGGCCAACCCCTGTGCAGCAGGGCCTCACAACACGCCTACGCCTGCAGCGCCCTCGCCCGTGCCAGCAGCACTAGTCTCCCCAAACTGGTTTACAGGGCTAATGTAACATGGGGGGGTGTCTTGGGGCGTATCTGAGGACACGGCTGAGACATTGTACACCTAACCGTCGCGGCATCGGCGCATGGTTAGCGGTTGGCGCCCCACACAGCTGGCGAGCTGGGAGCCGCAGTGTGCCATCGGTCATGTGCACATGCGTAAGGATTCCTACTCCAACATTTACGTATGGGGGTCTTGTTCCTTCCCGCGGACCGGCGGATTGTAACTTTGGCAGGATGTAGAACTCCTTGGCACTCCGTCCCCATCCTCTTGCCAGTGGCAGCTTGCCACGTGCCTTTATACAGTAGAGTAGAGCGGGCGTGCACACGCTGAAAGGCTTACCTTACAAAGGGCCGATATGAAGCATCAGTGGATACCACAGCGGTGACCTTCCGGAAGGATGCAGAAAGATGCCACCCAGGCCCACCTGCACCTTTCCTTAACATGCCGTACTCGTGACTCAGCGTGGGCAAGCTTTTTGCAGACTACCTTGCACGCTTTGAGCTCCTCCACAATCCCAGTTTCTTGTTTTGCTTTCTTATAGTCGTTCCAATCATGCTTGGTTCAACTCGCCCAGCAAGCCGGGCTTGCAGCGTCCGCCACACATCCTCGGTGCTCTCGCTGCGACCCTTGCCCGCTCGCGGATGCTGCTCAGTTCAACGCCGTCACTTAACTTGCCAAGCAGTGGAAACAGAGCCTGCTCCGTCGCCGCTGGACTCGATAGCGCTCAAAACCATTGAAGGTTCGCCCATAAACGCTGTCTTCCTACCATGACAATGCAATTAGCATTATATGTATTAGGTTTGGATGAATGCTGAACTTGGTACGCTTCCGGGGCCAGTCCCGGATGGTCCCCTGTTCTGACCTGCGCGCTGGCTGACTTCCGTGGCTCCCAAGCGCTCCGGGTCGCCCTTACCCACGCTCCAGTGCTTACCACATGCTGCACTGAACCCATACTCCACACAGACCTGGACACCAACTACTGCGATGACTTCGAGTGCACCAGCTCTCCCGCCGTGGAGCAGACCGTCCGGTCCTTGGCTCGGGAGCTCCAGCGGGGCAAGTACAGCACCGCCTCGCTGTACCAGGCCGGTGTGACGTACTCGGTAGGTACCGCACAGAGCCAAGCTAGTGTGTTTTAGCTGACTACACGCACACTGCGGTGTCGACATCGCACCAAGAGCGCTCACATATACACGCCGTGGTATGTGCGGCGTGCGCCATAGCACTCCCGCTTCCAGCACCAAATGGGTCAGCACGCTGTCACCACTGCGTCCTCTCACCGCTGCCCCCCACTCCGCGGCCCACATCACGCACAGGACGGCTTCCGGTCCTTCACGGGCGCTGAGGGATTCATGCGCCAACGGTGGATCGCAGACAGCCTGGAGAAGCCTCGCATGGTGCGTTGGGGCGCGGGAACACCACCTGCATTGCAACACAAAATGCAGAATGCGTGACGACGGGTTGAAGCTGGGGCGGTATCCAAGGTTGAGCTGCGTTAGGGTGGCGGCCGCCCGCTGCCTAGCGTGCGGCTGCCGCATTTAAATGTACGGGTTGCACACCTCGCTCCAGTAGTGGCCGTAGTAGCTGCTGCTCCGTGACGGTGCGAGTGGGCCAGCCTACTATCAACTGGCACGTAATGCTGCGTGCGTGTGCGCCCGTGCACCGCCTCTCGGGCACAGGGTACGACACACACACAAACAGCACGTGCGAAAGGCTGCCCCTATAACGCTGCTATGGCAAGGACCCGAGCACCCGACGAAGCCAGGATTCAGAGAAAGGCCTGCCACTGGGCGGCCCCTGGCACCCTGATTGATGCACACTAACCGAGCCTGATCCACAGCAGCCCCAACCGATTCTACCCTCCCATGCCCCCGGCATCTGTCACGAGTGACCCTTTCTGCCCCCGTCCTGCATCAGACCATCCTGAAGCTGCGCATGCTCGACAAGAGCACCAGCCAGATCGAGTGGGTTGCTGCGGGCAAGCTGGCGGGCGGCCCGGAGGTGGAGATCAGCTTCATCACCACCGCGGAGCACAACCTGCTGACGGGGCGCATCACCAGCCTCAGGCGAGTGGGGCAGGGACGACTGGGGGACGGGGAGACGAGCGGGGGACGGGGAGCATGACGGGGGCGGCGGCCAGCTGAACGGGGCGCATCAGCAGTCTCAGGCGAGAGGGGCAGGGACGAGCGGGGGACAGGGACGAGCGGGGGACGGGGAGCATGACGGGGGGCCCGGGCAGCTGCACGGTGCGCATCAGCAGTCTCAGGCGAGTGGGGCAGGCACGTGGATGGAAGGTGGCGACAGGCGGTCCGACACACGCGGGCTCTTCATGCGGGTTACCAGTCGGTGGAGGGGTTGGTGTTGGGAGCGAGGAATGCCGCGCCTGTGGGTTACGCGCACGGTAGTTGTCACGGTGGTTACTGGGGCCTGCATGGTTGGCATGACACAAAGATCTGCTTGGTGTGGCGGAAGCCAGGCGCGCAGGAGGGGCAGGGAAGGAGGCTCGCTGGGGATGCTTCCGGTGGTCATAAGTGGGGTGCCCCGAATGCTAGCATGCGGCCGAGCAAGGATGGATCTACTGGTCAACACACACACACACACACATTCGTGGGCGCGTAGCTCACAGGTCAACTCATAGCAGTGCTTAAGCGCATGTGGTCTTCTTGCCCACCGTAGCTGTGTGCTTCGCATCCCCCTTGCTGCTGCAGGGAGACGTGGAACCTGAAGCGCTGCTCGCCGCCCGCCGCCCTGCTGGCAACCATCAACCGCTACACGTGGTCGGCACGTGCGGCGCTGACCGACGCGCGCGAGAAGATCGGCAAGGCAGCGGAGAAGATGGGCGGGGGCGACGGGGCGGGGGCCGGACCCAACATGTCCGACCCAACGCGGGTAGGTCTACACTCTTAACCTGTGGAGCGAGCCGCTTGCGAGGAGGGAAGAGCATGGCAGGGGCGGGGGAAAGGGGTCTCAGCGTCTCACGCAAGCACTGTCGCAGGGCTGCGGGCAAGCAGTGCCGGGTCTCAGCACGGGTCCATGTCAGGGGCTTTGGGGATACGACCAGGGGATGCGGTCCAGGGGGCGGAAGGTCAGGATTTGTGGCCGATACTGGCGTTTAGGGCGGTTGGCCGGCGAGTTGTATACCCCTTCCCCGGCTGCGACGTCACAATTCACAACTGCCATTAGCCGGGTGGGGCATGTGCGGGGCCATGTCGCCCTTGAGTTTTGACCGTTCCTGCCCCGCCCCGGGTCCCTGTGCTGCAGTTTTACACGCAGCCGGACAACAACAACAATCAGGATGTGATCGCGGTGGGCTTCCTCATCGCGCTGCTGTACTTTGCATTCAAGCTGTACGGCGAGCTGGAGAACCTGGGCTGAGGGCCGCGGGCCGTCTTGGTGCCAGGCGGTACAGGGGAGGTCCCCTCAGACTGGGAGCAGGACCCGGGCTGAGGGGCCCGGCCCGCAGCACAGCTTGGCAGGCCCCCGTGCAGGGGAGGTCCCCTAAGGCCAGCAGCAGGGACTGGGCTGGAGCAGGCTGGAGGGGCCTCGCTTATTGGCGCCAGGCCATGCAGGGGAGGTCCCATTGACACAGGAGCAGAACGCCTGGGCGGCCGTGGCCTGGTGGCGAGGGCACCGATGGGGAAGGCACATGCTGCAGCTGGAGGGAGGGGCATTGATAGGGGCGTGCGTGGCGAATTGAGGCCGTGGGCCGAGGCGCCTGGCCTTGGCGACAATCGTGGAGAAGAAGAATATCAGATTATGCAGGGGACGATGGCAGGAGTCATTTGAGACGTGGGGGGGTAAGGGGCCCCGCGGCTTGCGCGTAGGCGTGAACGGGACTGTACCGGGGCGCTAAGGAAGTCCCATGCGCGTCATGTGCATGACTCCACTGCTCGTGGAAGGAGCGGAAGGCTGAGCTTGGAAAGCATTTTCTTGGTGGCGTCACAGTGAGCTTGCGTGAGTATACATAACAACATAGTGGGGACACATTGGTAGCCTGCGTACACAATTGAGGTGCTGCTGTGGGTGGCCTAGCACGTACCATCCGTGCTGAGGGTCACTTGTGTGTTACTCGGAACACAGCTCTGTTGGCTGTTACTTGTTGCGAGCACTGCAAGGAAACCTGTTGTACTTTCGTCGAAGATATTGTCCTTTGTTTAGCGTGGCATGGTATGATCTGTGAGCCACTTGCACAGGAAACAGGAGAGAGAGGGGAGTGTCCCGTCCTGGAGAGCCGGCATGTCCTTCGCATACTACGGTCAACATGTTGCTCATGCGCCGACGTCCTGTGCAATGAAAGTTTTGTTACAAGTTACACGCCCTGGTCTGGAGGGTGAATGAGAAGATGCTAGGCCAAGGGGCCTCGTCACTAGACAAATCAAGAAACACGTGGCTAAGAAGAGGCGCCCCGGTGCAATATGGTGCATGACACTGTAAGCAATGGCCATGATATGCGTTGGAGTCATTGCGTCTATTGGTTGGTACGTAATGCTTTGCGATGCAGTGTCCGCAACGATGACAACAACCCTGCCTGAGTGTACCTAACATTCTATTGAGTGGCGCCTGTCAGCTACTGGGAACCAACACAGGCACCTACCCAACTTCAATACCACCACCGCAACCATATCACAGGAGGGATCCCATCTGCTGGCCTGCACGACCAGGGAGCTCCCCTGTGCACGACCCTCTTTGCCGTGTACGCCGCCCACAAACCTTCATCCACATGCCTGCCACGCCTTGGTCAGCCAATCTGGCTCCGGCACGTGGATCCCAAAAATGATGCTCTGCGTCAATGCTTTAGCACAAAATAGGTTGCTATGACTAGGTGACAACTGACCTGGATGAATGAGAACAGAGCCAACACTGTGACCAACCTGGCTTTGTGCAAGAAATCCCCCACACCTGCCCTGCCACCTACGGTACCAAACCAGAAACCTTCCGACCGCCAGACGTCCACACGGGCCATGCGCCCGTGCAAGTCGCCCAGCATACCCGCAACCTACCGGCCGGTATCACCACAGCCCACCGCAACACATCCAGCGAAACGCCTGGCCCGCGCCCGTCCAGCACACCACCCTGCCCCTCCTCCAACCCTGCCCTAGCCCCCATCCTTCCAACCCAGGCCACTATACCCCGTGCACGCTCCCGCCTACACGCTGGGCCTTGTGCCCCGATTGCGAGGGCGCCGGCATGTGGTAGCTGGCCCCTGCCCTGTCCCTTTCCTTGTCCCGGCGGCCCGGGCCCGCGTCCAAGCCCGTGTACGGCGCAGCCTGCGCCTCGTCCCCGGCTCCAGGCAGGAAGATCTGGTACGCCATGACGTTGCTGCCGGGCAGCAGGCCGTAGGTGGTTCGGAAGGGGTTGCGGGACATGTCCCCGTCGACAGCCACAGGGCCGGAGGGGCGGTCGTCCGCGCCCGAGCTGCCGGCAGTGTGGCTCTCGCCCGTCACTCGGTTCCCGCGTCCTTGGGGAGTCTGCAGTGGGACAAGATGGGGCAAGAGATGCACGCTGCTCCACGTGTGCTAAGTACATGGTGTTAGCAAAGGCTCTGGTAAGGCTCGCAAGGGCCCTGGAGGCTTGCAACTGGGCACAGGCCGCCCATAGGGTGTGAGCGGCTTAACAGCAGAGTAGCAGGTGTTGTCACCTGTGGGCAGATTGGCAGCCACCTACCAGGAGGGCAGACTTGGGGCTGTCGCTACCCCACCCGCCCAGCGGGCAGGGGCAGCAGCACTGCTGCAAGATCATGACCGCATGGAGCAGCACCGCCACCGCGCCAGATACAACGAAGGCCACCGCTGCCTGCTTGTCGTGTCGCACCATCAGCAGCACGCCCAGGGCTACAATGGGCATCCATGCGATCGCACAGCAAGAGTGCACCACGATGGGGGTATAGGGGCCGCAGCATTGGCGGAACGGGTGGCAGCCGAAGACGTCCGCGAGGCCTGTCGAGTGACGGACGCCGAGGTGGGACGACCAGGGACACACATTAGCTCGGAGGCTGGTTCAGTACGTGGTAATCAATTGTCCCAGTCCGCCACAAGTAACTTGCTATGCGAAGTTGTAGGCTGGCCCAACGACAGGAAACGGCCTTCGTAGGGTGTGTTGAGCTTCGGGACAGTTTCGAGTGCTGAGCGGTCAGCCTTACCGAGTGCGATGACCACCAAGCTTGCAATAGCAAGAACTGCTGCTGCGGCGGTGACTCCGACCGACAAGGAGAACCCGTCGACCGAAGCGTCGAAAAGCGGAGCTGCCAAGGAGCCGCGTACAAGGACGGCAACTACGAAAAGCTGTTTCCAGCACATTTGCCCTGCGAGTCAAGCTAATCCTCCCTGCCAGCCGTTGCACACGCGCTTGAGAGACCCGCGCCAAGAGCGTAATCCGCTACCTATGAAAGTTGGTACTTGCTATGAATTGAAAGTATAGTCGCTTTATGGCAAGTGCTTCCAGCCATGTGCTACCGCAGTATGGGACCTCGGCCTCTAGCGTTTAGGTGGAGCCCCTATACATTAGAAGTATATCAGGTAAGGCCAATGTGTACTGAGTAGATAACAACAACACGTTTTCAGGCTTTGGGCTTTCGACGAAGACTTGATTCGCCTGCGCGATGGAGCCAGGAGCCCCGCACGCTGCTCGCCACTGCAGCCAGCAGCATCAACACTAAGCATTTTTGCGTGTTTACCACGTGCATTAGCTGTTGCGTGCGGCCATGCAGGGACTGGGGTCAGTCGCGGAGCAACCTGCCCTTGTGCAACCGCCCGGCAGGGGAGCTCCCCTGAGCCCACTGTGCCTTCGGAGGTGGGGACAAGTCGATGGTGCAGATGGGTGTTATTGGCATGGGCGTGTGGCCATACTCTTCAGAATACTGAACCAGGCACCACCGCCTGATGTGCATTTGCTGCTTTATCTCGTCGTTCAGTTTGCAGCAGCAAGCTGCCGGCACATGCAACCCCTTCAATCCCTCTGTGGTCAGCGGTGCTTATGCTACCCCATACATGCATTTAGTGTAAGCCATCGGTAATCATAAGTGCTCGCTCACGCGCACGTGATGACGAGAGCCCAGCCGCCGCAGTCACGTGTCGCCAACGCTGCTGGACTTACAGCAGTGCTCATCAACTCGGATGAAGGACAATGGAAACGGATGAAGAAGTGAAATTGTGCAGAAGCGCACAAACCCCAAAAGCATAACGCATAGCGGACACCGCAACCTTGATCAAGCCGGACAATCAATTGAGCATTCTCTAGAGGAGCTTCAACGCCAGGGTAGTACCCACACAAACCACAGCTCCAAGTGAACAAACGGCAGGGAAACTGCATGAACTTCCCTGTATCTCTAATGAATTGCGGGCAGCAGCAAGGCCTCTGGCCCACAGCCCAACCATAGATCAGCATAGATCAGGCGCCCACTATCATCAAGGCCATTAAGGGGCGGGCCCATGAATGCGTGTTTCATCCTTTCACCAAAAGGACAACCCTGTAGGCCCCAGCGCCGAACGTCAGCGTGAGCCAACAGCAGGAAGCCCCCATCTTTCACGTACCCCCACCCCGCAACGGTAGGCACTACCAACAAGCTCCTATGTACATCGTACCTGCCCTGCCTTTTCGAGCCAACCGCCCTATCACCAACGGACGCCCTTGCAGAGCGGGCCAAAAGCGCACAAAAAATGGCGGGTCCTGCTTGAGACCGCCGGCCCACGACCTGATTTCCGGCACTTCGAACAGCTCCTCAGATATACGATGAACTGCGGCTTAACAAGATGGCGGCAAGGCAGCTTGCAGCAGCACCCGATGAAACGGTACAAACCCCGTCAGACGGGCCGTGCATATGGCACGTGTCGGGAATAGCACACCGCTACGCCGTCAGGCTCGCACTTTCGCCCGCGTCACTGTCAAAGGGATCGGCAGCATCAGGGGAACCCGGCGCCGAGCGCCCTCGCATGCAACACGAGACCATCCAGTCATGTCTCACACCCGCATGTGCCCTACAGAACTGCCCCCATGGCAGGGGACACCCTGACCAGCCAGGCCTCACGAAGCAATGTGACGCCATGCCCCTGCGACACGAGTCACCCCATACAACGTCAAACGAAAGCTGCCGGGCGCCGTAATGGGCCCACTTTCGAGTGTTGAGCAATGCGGCAACATTGCGCTCCCTGGCCCCATCGGTGCGAAACATGCCGACCACGTTGTGTTTTCAGTACAACGCCTCACACCTATAAAGACACGCCAAAGACAAGTGCAGTGGCAGCCAATGGGACGCCGATTCGAACTCATGCAGACACCCACACGGCAAAAGGTACGGCTGCCGTAGCATGGCGTACTCCGAGAGGATGCCAGCAGCCTATGCCTCATCGCCCTCCATGCACTGCAAACCAACCAGAGATGCAGCAGGCTACGGTCCTTGCATGGCCCAAACTCTTCCTCCAAGGCCACGCTCCCGGTACCCAACCCGCAAAAGCAGCGGCGACTCATAAGTAAACATTTTTGTAAACAACTAGGGTGCTAAACGTGTGCACACTGTGCGCCGTTGAGACAGTACCACACGTGAGGCTGTGACTGATCATGGTACTACGCTGCGGCCTGATCCCATCCCGAAATGACTCCTGAGAATAGCTTTTATTGGACCACCCGTCCACTTGTACCCGCACCGGTAGCGTTGCGCGCACACGCACACCGGAGGTACGCGTTCTCAAGACGTCTGCACATGAAAGCCTGAACCGAGAATGCTAGCATATAAGAGTACATCAACGTATGAGTGTTGCGCCTTCGCTGCTGCACACGCCAAGGTCTTACGCCCTGCAAACAATACTTACACGACGTCTCAGTGATACGACACCCATGGGTGACTCAACCGTCAACGGAAAGCAGCTGCGCCAGCAGCTGTGACAGCGAGCTGACCAGCTGCTCCCTGTTCACCCCCTGGTCTTGAAGGCGGGCAACCAGGTCCCCAAGCGCACCGGGGCTTACGCCCGCCACCGCCGGAGCCCCCGGGGCCTTGCCGCCCGCGCCGGCCTGGCCCCGGGACGCTGACGCCACGGCCGCCGCTGCCGCCCGCAGCTGCGCGTCCAACGCCGCAACATCCGGTGAAAGGGCGCCGCCGCCGTTGCCCGGCGGCAGGTCCTCGCTGCCCGCCGTGGGTGACGGCGGGCTGCCACTGCCGCTGCCACCGGCGCTGTGGGTCGGCGACGCGGCCTGCACGGGCGACAGCACCCCGGCGGTGTGCTGCTGGCCGCTGGTGCTCGAGCTCCTGCTGCGGTGCACGAGTCCCCGCCGGGGCGGCTGTTGGGAGGAGGAGGCTGAGCCGGAGGAGGGCATGGCCAGCTGGCCGGTTGCCAGGGCGGTGTTGACCAGGGGCAGGAGCGACTCCAGGGGGCCCAGGTCCTTGGAGGTCAGCAGGCCAAGCGTGTTGCCCGAGTCGCTGGCGCGGTTGTGGCCGGGCGCGGTGCCGTGTGCGAGGTAGGTGGTGCCGGGGTCGGACAGGCGCGGCGGTTGGTGGTTGGCGGAGGGGTCGAAGGCGGAGGCGCGGGAGTGGCCGCTGGTGGCCGCGGCGGTGGCGCTGCTGCTGCCGCCGGCGCGCAGCTGCACCAGCGAATCGCTCTCGACAGAGGTGACGGACGGGTTGTGCAGCAGCGCGCGATCAATGGCGCCGCTGCCCAGCGAGCGCGAGTGTGACAGCGAGCGGTCCAAGCTGCCGCTGTTGCTGCTGGTGCCGCCGTCGCCGTGCATCTGTTGCTGCTGTTGTTGCTGCTGCTGCTGCATCTGCATGTGCTGCTGGTAAGCAGCGGCCTGCTGTTGCGCCTGGTGCTGGTGGTGGTTATGGTGCTGCTGCTGCTGTTGCTGGGGCGGCGGCGGCGGCAGCTGCTGCGCGTGACCCAGATCGCGCGACATAGCGCGCTCCATGCCCGCCATTGCATGTGAATGCATGGGCGACATGGCGGCTGCCGCTGCCGCCAGCTGGTCCCGCGAGGCCAGCACGTGCTCCATGCCCAGGGCAGCAGCGCTGCTGAACGCGCGCTCCATGGCGCTGGTAGCCGCGGCCGCCGCGTTGCTCGCCGAGCCCAGGTCGGACGACAGCGCCCGCTGCATGGCGCTGAACGAGCTGCCCAGCTCACGGCTCAGCGCGCGCTCCATGCTCATGCTGTGCTGCATCGACTGGTGCATGCTCTGCTGCATGGACTGCTGCACGGACAGCAGCATGGCCGGGTCGGCCATGCCGGCTGCCATGATGCCGCTGGGGTCGGGGATACCCGGCATGGATGCCCGTCCCTGGTGGTGCATCAAGAGCCCGTCGGCGAGGTTGGGGTCCATCAGGCCGGACAGCGAGGCGCGGGATAGCAGCGCGGCCGCGGCCGGGTCCGGGATGCCGGACATGGATGGGCGGCCAGAAAGCATCCCCGAGGGGTCCGGCATGGACATGTTGACACCGGAGAGGGATTGGCGCCCGGACATGAGGACGGAGGACGGGTCGGGCACGCCCGAGAGCGAGGCGCGGCCCGAGGGTGGCAGGCGGCCAGAGCCCGCGGTTTGCAGCGCCTGTAGGGCCGAGCCGAAGTCCGCGGAGGACATCATGCCCGGGACAGGCATGGACATGGACATGCTGAGGCCGGACCCGGCGCCCTGCAGCTGCTGCAGCGCTGACGACGGCAGCAGGCCGCTCTCCTGCGCCATCAGCAGGTGCAGCAGGTAGTCCCGCTCCTCCGAGTCCTTCACGTCCTCCGAACTGGGCACGCAACGCAGCTCATCCGCGCTGTGCGCAAAGAAGCAGATGGCGCGGTTGCAGTTCCGGCCGAAGGAGCACAGCCGCGTTTTGTACCTGCATGCAGTCAGGTACCGGGACCCCGTCTGAAAACGGGAGCGAAGCCAGTGCCCCAAACAGAGCATATTTACAATCTTGCGGGCTACTTCACAAAAATGGCGCAGGTCTGGTACAGGCCGTGCCCCGGCCTACCTCGACGGATGCAGCCAGTGCTCGAACACCTGCAGTTTGCCAACAATTCGTTGACTCAGTAAAGGCACAAGAAAGACAGCTGCAGCGAGTTGTTACAACGGCGGAGCAGCGAAGGAGCTAAGCTCCACAACAACGCGAAGCAAAACCAAGCCTTCCACCTACGTTGTGTGCATAGCTGCACGCGTCTCCAAGGGGGCACGTTTTTTTCTGCAGCGAAAGAGAAGTATACGGGCGTCAGATGCAGCTTGAGCGCCTGCTCGGCGAGGGCAGTGAGGTAGGCAGGACGCGCTCACCGCCTTCACCAGCGGGCACAGGACTGCCTTGTACGCCACAGTCTTCGGGTCACGCCGCCGCGCCGTCTCTCCAGCATGAGCGCAAGGGCACAGAGTCCACTTATGGCTGTACGTCTTGGCGCAAGGAACAACCTGCGAGCATGACCCATGCAACGGTCCCACGGGGGCTTGCTGAGCTTTCTGTCATGCCACACAACTCCTTGCGTGCGGCACATCACTCCTTTATCCGTCGAACGTGGCGGACAAGCGGAAAGCGCCTATGGAGCCGCCAAGCGGCGCAAAGGAACGGAACGGAACCCAACCTCCACCCCCTGCCAGTAAGGTCGCGCTTAGGCGGAGCGAAGGAAAGCATTGCAGCAGGCTACGATCACGTGTTTGCTGCGTGTGCGCCCGCGTGCCAGCTCGCGTGGTGCGGTTTCATACTAGGCCTTCGGCAAGTACCATCCCCCCACTGCTAAGCATGCATCAGTGATGCAGTATAGACAGTTAACTGGCATAGGATAACAACGAGGTCTGAACCAAGAGAACAAGCCGCAGGCAGCCCCCCGCGTTGCTGGCCTTTGCCAAAGCGCAAAGTTCCCGCGGCCCTAGGCGGGCTTGCAGCTGCTGGAGGCGCGTACCTTAAACTCATCGGTCCAGAACGAATCTGGCAAGTTAAGCGCGCGGAGGGCCGAGACACAGTCTTCGCTTTGGGAGTTTGGCAAGAGCTTCCGGAGCAGGGCCTCGTCACTAAGCAGGTGGCACAGCTTGGGTCCTCCTGGAACTGCAACAGGTATGGAGAGACCAGGTACCGTCGCAGGCGCCCCAAACTGCATTTCCCTCGACACAAGCCCTGAAGGGCACAGCGTACTGTGTAACTCTACTCAGTCAACAGTATGCAAGCTGTTCTCGCGTTCTATATGAAAGTACATGCTTTACCAGAGTTTCACCCACTTGCAATTTTTTCACATACCCAACCGCAACCGCCGTACGCCGAAAGATTTCCCAGGCGCCCAGCAAATTGCCTTAGGGAACAGAATACACGTACATTCTACGCTTGTCCTTTGTCGTGCAGTGGCTACCCTGGCATCCGCAGCCTCTGTAACAACTTTACCTTGTTCGAGCCAGCGCTACTAGCTGTGCTACGACATTCACACGCCATGTGTCAATATGGTTCATTTTGGTTTGATGGAGGTTAAGTTGCGCACGCAGGGGTGCGGCGGAGGCTCGACTCGCCGTGCACGCGGGGTACAAGAGAGCGCAGGGAACCTTCGTGCAGAAAAGCATCAAGCAGGAGAACGACTGTGTTCTGGTTTCTTAGGGGTTTGGGGCAAGCAATCTCGTGCTGGTATGGCAACACTACAGCCGATTGCCCGGCCACCCCGCGCGGCGTAAGCTGTAGTGAATGCCCTGCAAGCGGCGCATTTCCCACACAGAGAGACTAGCTGGGCTGCTCAATGCGTCGCCGGTGCAAGACCTGGGGGATGTAGACCTTACGTCCGCTGGCACCCCTGGTTACCCCACGCGTGCACACGCACACACCGGCATCGACCGAACGTGGCCTCATGACAAGGGCGTGCCGCGAGTCAGCGGCCCTTCGGACGCATCCCCTGTGCGTACCGGCCGTCCTTGGCTGCGCGGTCCTGCCCCGTCCGGTGCTCTGACGTGCTCTCTGAGCGTTGATCAGAGCTGCTTGCCTAACGGACTCGCACCTGTTCGCACGCACGCACCGGTCCGGGCGCACACCAACCGCATGATGCCCTCGTCCATGGCACCGCTCCGCACCGCTTTGAGGACGGCAAGACAGGGGCGACGGTACTCCAGCGCAAAGCAGCCGGCGTGGCGCATTCCTCTGGTGCACGGCAGGGCCCCAGGCAGGCAGTTACCGCCACACGAGCTCGCTGCATGCCCCTCCCTACGCCCTGATGGATGTACCCTGGGATGTACAGTGTGGCTCGGGTGGCCCTGGTGTGGCTGCCGTGCACCGTGCATACCAGGGGAGCTCCCCTGTTGCATGGTGAATGCCAACACGCACAGGCCGTCAGCTGCAGCAGCCCCCACGCCTTGCCCATCTGCTCCTCAGCCATTGCCAGGATAATGACGGGATGATCTGTCGGCATGCAGGTACCTTGTCCATAATCGTGTTGGCATGGCGTTGGCCAGCAGCGCCAAACGATGTCATGGTCCAGCATGCATGGTCCAAGGCACGGCATCCCCTCCATGGTGCCAGCGTCTGGCTGGGTGGGTCCCCCTGTCCCTGCCTTCTATCTTGTGGAAAGGTGTTCAGGTAAGTAGACAGGAAGGGTCAGGTCAGCGGGAAACCAGGGCCCAACCAGCAGAGACAAGGACTTACGCCGTACGCCCATGCCTAGCCCTGCCCCACTCCCAACCAGGTCCCAACGACTTGCACGCGCGCCATGGCAACCCCATCCTAGCACTGACGACGGCCTCTGCACTCCGATAAGGTGGATGCAGGATGCAGATGCAACCGCTGCGGTTGTTGCTCATTTCCGGCCACGGTGTTCACAAAGTGCCGCGTGTGTCAGGGGAGCTTCCGCTGCGTGTTCCCTGGTCGTGGCCGGCGAGAGCTGCCGCACGGAGGTGCGGAACAGAGGGGGCTCTCTTGGTGCGTAGTGTGCGACGGCACCTGCCCTGTGCAAGCAACCTCAGGCAGTGAGGAACGATGCTCCCTGTGTGCTGATACGCAGTGCGTGTATGATCTGCGAAATTCCCACCATGCGGTGAGTGGAACTCACAGATGGCCTGGAAGCGAATGAGGCAGCAAGTGTTGGTCCGCGTTCGGCAAGCGTCCAGCCTGGGTGGCTGAGCATGGGCCAAGATCCCTCATCCTAATGCTGGTGCGATGGGGTATGCGGCAGATGCACGTACTTCGGGCGCAAGTACTGATGGCTCGTGTGTGTCGGGGCTGTCACCAAGTGCAGATCCACGTGTCACACACTCAACTCTAGTGCGCAGCAGGGTGCCGCCTAACAGGTGCCGCCTTACAGCCAGCATGGTACAGCGCAAGACCTAGACTGACTTATGAAACAGTCCGCTAGTGTGTTTCAAGCATTCTGCATAACCTGGAGCGAAGCGGAATGGTCTTGCTCGTCCGAGCGTTGGTCGCCCCTTGAAGGTAGGGACGCCGGTAACCGTGCCAAGAGGTCTTTTAACCAATGCTACCACCATAAGAGTTTGTTGGCTATACAATGATAGCATGTGACGTATGATGAGTGAGGTATGAAGTGTCGGTGCAAGTGTCGGAATCTCGGACGGAACCGGTAGGGAAAGGCGCGAGACGGCCAGTCAGGCAGGTACCACTCACAATCGCGCAATGACGTGCCTCTAGTTACCACAGCCCATATCGATCCTTCTATATTCAAAGGTCATCTGGATAATTGCTGGCTGAGTGACGGGCACTGTGGCGGGCTGTCGGGAAGGCCAAGCACCGTGCAAAGGGTTAGGTGGGATAAGGTAGGGGTAGGGCGCAGGGGAGGTAGGGCGCACGACCGCACGTGGCATAATAGGCCTACCTACAATCCCCTCACCATGGATGAAAAAAGGATGATGCACCGTGGTGTGCGTTGCCTACTTGGCTGATGGTACCTTGCCGTGTCACGCTAAGGAGTAACGACGCTTTATGGAGCGGGGTGCAGCAGGCAGGCCAGGGCGCAGGGTTACCCGCTTCCTATGGGCCTGGGGCAGGTGACTGACCCCAGCGAGCCCAACTGGATGTAGCCGAGCTGAATACAAAAGCCGTATGGGTCTTGGACGGGACTTGGGCGGAACGTGTTCTTGAGGCTCGGCCGTTGGCAACTCCAGCAGCAACAAACCGAGCTTGTGCGACTGTGCCCCATTGCTCACCTGAGTAGTACTCACCTTGGATGTCCCGTGGATTAACACCTGAGGGCTGCCAACTGAATCCCGGCCAACTGTATGTATGTATGGTTTTACAGGTTTGGTCCCCTTCCGAAGCCCAGCCCCATCCCGCTCAGAGGGCAGAGTTGGTCCCGGCCAATAGGGGACATGGGGGTTCCCACCCCCCTCGCCGTACGGAAAGGAGCGACAAGCTCCAATAAACTGGCAGCAGCTTACAGCTGTACATGCCAAAATGTCAACCGACAGTGCCTACGTGATGAGCAGCTGTGTTGCGGTGCCTGGCTGATTCACTCCCTGCACTGCATCCCTGTCCCATCAAAACCCCATAACGCCCAGCCCTGTCAAACGCACTTCGCGTGCTGCCCCGCTTGCGAACATCCTGGCAGGTTAGCTAGCCTGCTTGCCTGATCAGCCACTTGTCCTCTTCCTTGCCGCAAATGGCCCTGCTCTGATTCACAGCCTTGCCCAAGTTGAGTGGAACAAGCAGATGACCAAGAGGGGTACAATTGACACAACCTGTGGAGCAACTAGGCCCCACCCCTCCGTACAGCGAGAGGGGTAGGAAACCCCGTGTCCCTAATGGCCGGGACCAGCTCTGTGTTTCGAGCGGGATGGGGCTGGGCTCTGGAAGGGGACCAAACCTGTAAAACCATACATAAATAGGCACTGCATTGCGACGGCCCAGTACGGCCCGACCGTGCCATATGCCTGCATGGCAGCGCTATGCAGCGCAGGTAGGCCAGGGTAGACATGCACGGTGCCAGCATGAACCACAGCCCACAGGCACCTGTGCCACAGCTGCCACACCGGTGCACGAATGTGTCACGAACTCACGATGTGGGCCTGGCCTTGATCGCGTTACGGCTTCCACCCTGCTGCAGCTCCACCGGTGCTCCGTGGCTGTTGGCACAGAAGCAGAAGCACATGTACGACATCAGAGCTGAAGTAGCAGAGCCCTGCGCTCTGTGTCGAGCAGTGCTGCCTGGTCTGTGGTAACATCCTACCCCGCCTAATCGATGTTCCTGGACATCTGGCTGGTGGTCGTCTGGCCGTGCCCTGGGCAACATCTAGGAGCTGCACCGTGACGGCACGTTGGGGTCATCCTCCTGCACGTTCCTTTCTCTGCACGCAGCCACCAGGGCCCGTTCCAGGGGCCTGTTCCGCCCAACCTATGCGCGCATCACCATGGCGCTCAGGCATTTGCCAGCTTTAGCGTGCCTATAATCGCAATCGCGTGCCTTGCTGCAGGAGTTGCTGAGGACACGGCACAAGGGGCAACAGGCATACAGAGAGCTGGCACCCACACGGCACCCACACGGCACCGTGCAGTCCCCATACACTGCCCCATACCTGCATCCGTATACGCATATAACGCCCAGCGGTACACCGTTACATACCGTAACATGATCAGCAATTCGCCATGCGTCCGTCCTCTGTATCCTACCTGGTTGTCGCAAAGCCCTAACTTCTTCGGCTCTTGCACGGCAAGTATGAGCAAGCACCTGGAACAGCTTCCCGTCACGCGGAGCGCGATCACTGCCTGGATTCCGCAACCCTCGCATCCAGTCTGAAGTAGTGCGGCGTTGTATTACAGGGGCGTTGATGAAACTTCTAACCTTGGGCATAGTTTACCTACATCGCATGGCACCGCCCGCCACTCGACGGTCGCACCAGTCGGTCAGGTAACGATGGCCTGAGCGCACTGGCTGAGGAATGCTGCCATAGCAGCACTATGTGGAGCTATATGCCGTATTGCAATTCTGCGTTTTTACATCGTACAGTTAGCAAGAGGGCAAGACGTTGCTACCTCGCTGGATACCTGGCGGTCGACAGTGCGGGGCGGTCGACAGTGCTCTGGGCTTGGTCTCCTGATAGCAGGAACAAGTGGCGCTACTACTAAGCACCTTACTTTATTGTGGGTCCGGTAGTGGCGCAAACCCCAGTGATGTCCATGAATCACATACCGCAACTCTGACTACCGTTCAAGGGCTACTCCCGCGGGGTGCCAGAGCACTGAATGGAACCAGTATCGTCCTTTCATCACATCTTCCTCACACGGATACCTCCACGGCTCCCGAAGGAGGAAGTTGAGGCAGTCCTGGAGGGCGAGCTCACAGCCCGCAACATAAAAGGGGCACGGATTGCAGTTATAGCACAAAACTGCTATAAAAATAAGGGGTTTGGCTTTATAACATTGGAAGGTTGCCCTTCCGAAGAGGATGTCGCACGGACGGCGCGGGCGCTTGACGGGCTCTCCGTCGGTGGTCGATCAATATGCGTGCGGCCCAACAGCTCCACCACAGCTACTGGACTCCAGCCGGGAATAGCCCAGGCAACGCTCACGCCCCCAGCCTGGGACCAGCCAGCTGAGAAAGTGGGTTGCCTTTGCGCGCGCGTCCTGCATTGCTACTATGCAAGACGCGCTCATCAGACGGTGTTCCGGGCGGAGCGCTTGCTGGCGCTTCTGTCGACTACGGTTGCACCGTCGCGCGGGGGCGAGCCCAAGCCGCTCACGCTATGGGGGAGAGAGGTGTACGGGGGCCTCGAAGCCATGCTACTAACTATCGGCAATGACCATTTTGGCGGTGGCTGGAAGGTGGAGGGCACCGTAGCGGAGCGGACGTGCCGCGTGGACATCGGCATTTCTCGGTTCATGCGCGGCTGGGACCCGCTGCGGGACCCGCTGCCCGTTGCCACCATCTTACGGCTTGCAACAACCAAGTCTCGACTCACAGGTAAGCGTAGAACGCGAAACGCGATGCGCTTATCCTGCCCGTGTGCTCACAACCCAATCCCCGCAACCCTTCCTTGCCACAAGGCTGATTCTCCCCACTCCCTTCCCGCTCCCCTAGGCTTCACCGACGACGACGCGACGGGCCTCAGCAGCAACGGCTCCTGCACGCCGACTGCAGGCTTTTCTCGCCGCAGCGACTGCGGCAGCCTCAACGAGCCAGCCAACCCCAGCGAGCAGCTCAGCTGCAGCCAGTCGGAGGCCTCGTGGTCCATGCGCTCGCTCAGCACGCCCCTCCCGCCCGGCAGCGACTGCTGTCCCGCCCTGGATGCGTCGCAGTCCGACACGGCCTCAGCCTCGCCCGCCTCTGTCGCGTCGTTTGGGTCCTTGTCGTCGTGCCACGGGAGCAGCGACTCCTCCAACGCAACTTCTGCTCCGCACGCACGGCAGTCGCTCGGGGACGGCGAGCTGCCGGACAGCGCAGGGGATGTCCCCAGAGGCAAGGCAGCGAGCCGCTGCATTCCCCTAGCAGTGGGGGGAACAGCAGCGTCAGTGGTAGCAGCAGCAGCAGCAGCAGTAGCAGCAGCAGCGGCGGCAGGAAGGCCAGCGCGAGGGCTGGTGTGGGGCAGGCGCACGAACAGCCGCAAGGGCCGGCGCAGGCGCAAGGGCGAGGGCAAGGGCAGGGGCCAGCGCCGGCGCAAGGGCAGGCGCAGGGGCAGGGGCAGGCGCAGGCGCAAGGGCAGGAGCAGGGGCAGGGCCGTACACAGCCGCAGCCGCAGGGCCGCAGCGCCTGCGGGCAACAGGGCCGGCGGTCCTGGTGCGGGGCTGAAGGCGGTGCCGGCGGTTGCAGTGGTGCTGGGCAAGCGGGGCCGGGGGCCCACGGGTGGGTTGCCGCCATGCAGCACGCGCCGCGGCGGTACCACAGCGTGCGGGCCATGTGGGCGGTGCCGCTGCAGCCGCTGTACGAGCTGCCGTGGCAGTGCGCCGTGGCGGTGCCGGCCATGGCAGTTGCGGCTGTAGCGGCAGTGGCGCCGCCGCCGCCGCCGCCGTGTGAGATGCATGTGGCTGTGGCTCCGCCGCCGCCGCCTCCGCCACCACCGCCGCCTCCCGCCGCGCCCTGCCCGCCCTCAGCTGCGGATGTGAGTGCTGCTGGGTGCCTGCATGACAACATGCAAATGACGTGCCGCGCGGGTGGGAAGGTTGACGGCAGTTGACGGCAGTTAACGGGCTTTTGCGGCAGTTGGCATGGAGCAGGGACAACGCACGCTGCATGATAGCACCGCAGGGCAACGTGAGCACGTACGCTTGTCCATTGCCAGGCTGTTTGATGTCCTCACCCCCGAACCCGAACTCCGCTCGCCCCCAATCCGCACGCCTGAACGACGTGCCTGAACGACGGGAGACCTCCCAACCCTTGTTGACCCCTGCCACCCCACACATGCACCTGTGTACGCCGCAGCTGCTCTTCCGCTGCGCACAGCACCTGCACCTGCTCTTCTCGTGGCACCCGGGGCAGCGCGAGTTCCCGGTGTCGTACATACGGGAGCTGCTCTCCTCCGCGCCCGACGTGGTGGCCTGGGGCTCCGATTCGCCGTACTTTAGCCTGCAGGGATACAGTACGGCAGTGTACGGCAGCTTCGAGGGGCTGTTGCTGCAGGTGTCACGTGCGCACTTTGGGGGCTGCTGGCGCGTGGAGCGGCGGCGGCGTGGGGCGGGCGAGGAGGCGGTGCTGGCCGTACGGACGTACGGCCGGTGCGTGAGCATGGGCGCGGGCATGGCTGCGCGTGTCGGCGGCGGCGGCGGCGGGCGCAGCTCGGGCAGGTGGAGCCAGCTCAGCAGCAGAGCTAGCAGCAGCAAGAGCTTGCCCGTGACAGCGCCGGTGACAGCGTCGTCTGCGCAAGCGGACGCGGACGCGGATGGCTCTTGCTGCTGCTAGCGGAGGCTTTGAGCCCGGGGCGCCGGGTGTGGGCATGTTTGCGGCTGATAAGAACGGGAGGGTTACAGTAACAAATGTGGTGGAGCTTCGTTGCCTTCGTGCGTGCATGGGGGTGGTGGGTTAATGTGCGTTGCCCGCTGGGGCGGGTTTCGTGTTCGTGGCTGCCGGGGCTCTCGGAGTGGGTTGGGGCTGCGGGAGTGCGGTGTGCTTGCGGAGAAGCATGCTCAGCAGTGAGCTGGTGTTGAGTGTCTGGCTTTGTGCGTTTGAATGCTGCATCAGGCTGACCCCGTCAATTCATGCCTCACCCACGCCGCGAAACTACATCGCGTCATGGCAGCAGGTTCAGCGTTGGGCATGGAACGAGGATGTGTGGGGCAGCTCGATGCCGCAAGCACGGGCTGCCGCAATTAGTCCGGGAGTGCATGCGACACCAGCATGAAAGGTGGTGCTGGCCAGAAGGTGTGTCACGAGCTATGTAGGTGTGTGTCGCGGCGGGGTGCCGTGCATTCACGGCTGTACAGGGAGATTCTATTGCACTGGCTGGCGTGAAATTCGCCGGGGGTGGCCCCTTGACCCGGAGCTGTGGCCTACTGGCCCTGCACGCATGCCGTGTGAGGCTCGTAGTGAGGGCAGAGGGCTGTCGGGTTTTTGCGGGCCACTGCAGTCGTGGCAATAAAGGACGCTTGCGGCACTCCCTGCGGACAAAGGGCTGGGCTTGCGAAGTGCGCGAAAGAAACGGCTATGTCAGATGTTGTGCAGTGCAGCTTTGCGGTGCGTGTCGGTGGTTGGGTGCGCATGTTTTGCCTCTTTATGAACTCCTGTGCTTGGTTTGCCTGTGGCCGAGGGACGTGGGGGGTCCGGTGAAGGGTTACACTGCTCGGCGCGTTTATGCGCTAGGCGCATTAGTGTTGGCGACGAGGCAGTTACAGAGCAGGTCGAGCAGACCAGACCAGACCAGACCAAGGCACCGGTCCATGCGCTCGTGCCGTGCACCGTACAGTCTGCGGGGTACCGGCGCACGTAGCTGTGCATGCGTTCGTTGTGCCTCCGCGCGTCCTGCTGTGCACTTTTCCAGGGGTGCAGGCACTTCTTGTCGGGCTGTGGGCCTGCAGGTTGGCCGTTGAGCATAGAGGTTCGGCCGGCGTTGGCCACACGTTGTGGCTCTTAAACAAGAGATGACGGGGGAACAGCCAGTTAGCTGCCTTGCTTTCTTCTCTGCCACCTCTCGCTACATCCGGCTCCAGTATTGCCCTGCCGTTTGGTCAGTCGCCCTGAAGCTGTGCCCTATCCGCTTTGGCCTCGGCGCTGCTCCATCTTGTACAACTCAATATTTGAAACCAATCAGTTTAGACCTGCGTATCCCTGGCAGGTTATGGGGGACCTGGGGGAACCCAGGGAGTGCCGTATGATCTGACACGCCAGTGGGGCTGATACGTGCAGACGCTGTCTGCAAGCAGTCCACTTTGCGGGCTTACATTGTTGCGTGGATATTGCATAATTATATTTTTGACCGGGATAACCAAGCACGAGCATACCGTTGCTTGCATCTCCAACAGCCAGCTGGCTTGCCCGCGTGCCCCCTTTGCCACGTGGTCTGGTTGGAGCACGTGTTTTTTCAGGAAGTTGGAGCTTGGTTGTAATTCATGAGTGAAGCAAAGGAACCGACCTCAGCTGAATCTGCTGTGCCAGCTGCCAAGGCCTGGCTGCGCCATGCGTTGACCCGCGTTGACCAGACGGCTCCGCCCATTCGGCGTCAGCAGCAGGGTTCCCGTACACATGCAAGGAGCTGTTACCACCCCTGAGCGAAACGGAAACGATCCATTTGTGCACGACGCAATGCAACGGTCGGTTACTGTGAGACGCATAGCGCCTTTGCGGTTCCGTTCAAGCCCGCCTTAAGGCAGCACAAAACAACCAAATGCAGCACCTCCTCAGCGTCAGCTGCTGGCCCACCGCACACCATCGAAGGCGCCGGGCCCCAAACGAGTCAGCAAACCAGCACTTCGCCAATTTCCGATCCAGGTCAGCAACGGAACATGTGACCATTGTCTGGTTCTACGCAGCCCACCACCCTTCTCCCACTGAGTTGCTTACCCATACCATATGTTGCAACCTGCAACGTGCAACCCCCTACTACCGTGGACCCACGTGCCGTACCGGCATGAGGCCCCACTGACACCTCACAGCCACACACCGTCATTGGCCGCTTCCCCGCCCCCTGCTGGTTCCCCAGCCGCCGTACCCCCCTGCCCCGAGCCTGCAGCCCCGCTCTCTGTCGCTGCCGCTGCCCCTTCAGACCCAGGACCGCTGCTACCAGCTCCACCGTCGACCTCCATTTCCGTTGCGCTCTGCGCGCCCCCGCCTCCCGATGTCCCACCGTCACCACTTATATCGCCCTGCCCTTGGGTTGGAGCAGGGCCGCTGGGGGCTGCGGATGCCGCCATGCTGTTTTGGTGTTGTGTAGGCTGGTGTCCTTGAGCGGGTGAAGCTGTCGGCCGGGGTCCTGGCGGCTGGCTGGCTGCTGTAGCGACCCCGGAGGTCACGTCGCCACCTGTCATCTTACGCAGCTCCTCCTGTGGGACAGTTATCAGTGAGCAATAAGGGGAATATCAGGACCGCAATTATGTACCGGATGCACCGCGGTCTCAGCGGCATTGGCGCGGTGGCCTGTGCGACTTCTGTTGGTTGGCAGGTGCAGGGGCGTTGCCGTAAGGGGCAGTACCAGGCGGGAGCGAAGCAAGCATGCAAACAACCAGGAAGTATGACAGGCTGGCTGTAGGTTCTTTATGCGTGGGCGTTGGTGACAGGGCTGAGAAATGCAAGGGGCGGATGACTGCGTCGTGTAAGCCTCCCCGCCGTGCCCGCCACCCCGCCCCCCACCCAGTAACCCAAGCGCGCTCGCTCCCCGCGCAACACACCTCTAATGCCTCGAGTCGCGCCCTCCTCTTCGCGATCACGACAATGTTCTCATTGATAGCCTGCCGGAAGTCAGGGTCTGGTCCATTCTCCTCGATGGCTTTCCGCAGCTCGGCGTTGCTGCGCTCAAGGTGCTGCAGGCTGTTGCGCACTGCATCTATCTCCGTCTTGAGTATCGGTTCCGGTAGGCCGCTTGTAGTCATGGTGAACTGCAAATGTGATCTGCTGGCCTCGCGGCAGCTGACGACGAGTCCTTATCTTGTACGGTTGAGGTCTCAGTGTACTGTTATATTGTTTTCACGTCACAAGATTTTGTGCAACATGTCATAGTGCGTCGGTATCGGAGTACACCTGCTCCCGACACAAATCGACGCACCCGTCGCTCCGGAGCAACTGGCAGCAGGAGCGCGGAATCAGCCTCCTGAAATGACAAGTATACCGAGCTTGATAGACATCTGCGTACAGGCAAGGTTGCGGATGACAGGAGCGCGCGCGGGGCCCTGCCACCCGAACACCCCAACAAGGCAGCAAGCACAGCCTAAGCAATCTCCGTTTCCCGCGCCCGTCCAGGTCGCATCGCAGCACAGACACTACACTGTGCAGCGTCGATACTTGGAGGTAAGAACTTAAGGGACACACCACGCGCTTGAGCAGCCGCTTTTCACACGCCGCTGCTGCCGCTGTGCCTTAGAGCCCTCGAAACACACGCCTCCGAGCCCCCCAACCATGCGACGCGCCAAACAGGGAGTTTATGTGCACCTTATTGCCCCCTCATCGCAGAGGCTGCCAGACCATGCGGCCAACCGCCTGCTTGCACTGCTGCTGGCGCAGCGAGGCCCCAACGCCTTGCGCCCAGCACACCTGGAACTCTTCAGGTGCGGCGGCCTAGTCCAGGGCCGGGCCCCTGCACAGTCACGCTAGGTCTCCTGCCGTGCATACATTGTCGTACTTTGTCACTGGTTGTACTGTTCAAACCTACGCCGTCTGTGGTGTATTGCATGCATGGTGCATTGCAGCGCTGGGCGTGCTTTACCGGTTGGTCTACACGCTGCAGCAACCCAAGCGTCCTGGCGCGCTCAAAGGCATCCACAGTTCAACACGTCTAAAGCCCTTTTGAAATAAAGCCGTGTCTTTGCCGGAGCAAAACGCGCGGTCTTGATGGAGGTGCAGACACGCCCGGCTCTAACCTGAACCTGCATCGAACCGTGTGGATTACCGCTGGGCCCCCAGGCACTGCGCTACATCCGTGGCGCTGGCCGGCCGGGATGTCAGTGCTGAGTGGCTGGCGGCACTGGCTGGGTTCGCGTAAGTGATAATGTAACCCGTGCCATGTGTCTTAAGCTCTTGACAAGCCGCACGCGGGATGCTGTGTCTCCCCACGGGGGCCATTCGTCAACAACACAGCTGAAACAACAGCCCTTCTATCCTTGTACAAATGCGAACGATTTTCTCATAAGGTCAACTCCGTGTGCCCCGCAGTTACCTGGAGGAGCTGCAGCTTCAGGGCTGCCCCCGCCTGGACACCGCCGCGCTGGCGCCCCTGGCCGCCGGGCCCTGCGCCGCCAGCCTACGGCGGTTGCAGGTGGCGGGCTGCGGCAAGGTGGCCGACGGCGTGCTGCCGTACATTGGGCAGCTGACGGGACTGCGGTCCCTGAGCCTGTCAGGTGAGTGCACGATGGCATTGCGTAAGCATGCAGGACAACAGAACATTGCGTAAATAGAGGGTAATCATGTTGTGGGTTGCTTGCCGCAGAACTTGCCACTCAAGTGGCCGGCTGCCTGCCAGCGGAAATAGTTATAAATGCAGGGATGTAATCTTTTGTGCTCAGGGGGGCTTGGTGGATGTGTGGTGCTCGCAGGGGTACCTGGTTGGTGGCTTATGGGGCATGCCGGGGCGGCACACGTGGCATACGACCTCAGTGAATACAAGCAGAAGTCTGCAAAGGCCGTCCTCGTGGGCCTCCACTTGCAAACTCTGCCGTCCACGTACACAACTTTCCAGCTTGCGCCCTCCCCGTCAGCACACAACAGTCACACACACCGGTGCCCGTCCCTGCTGTGTATTAATTGCCCCGCAGACACGGGCGTGCAGGGGGCAGGCAGCTCCCTGGGCGCACTCTCCGCCCTGTCGGGGCTGACGCGGCTGCAGGCGGGCGGGCTGCAGGTGGTGTGGGGAGGGGGGGCGGCGGGTTGGACAGTTGAGCGGTTGGTTAGGCCGTTGGTCAGGTCGATTGGTTGGACGGCTTGCTTGCCGCCGGCACGTGCTGGGCGCCGATGGGGACACACCGCACAAAGTAGAAGATGCGGAACTGCTTGATAAGGCTGGGTGTTTGCTGCGATGCTGCTCGCCAGTCAGCCATATGGTCGAATACTGTGGTCGGATCAAAAAGTTACGGCCTACCTTCGGCCAAGAGGGGGCCGAGGCCTTCAACCAAGCACCTGCCGCACGCCTCTGCGTTCTGCCTGATATGAGATGATGCACAGCTGCTGGCAGTCAAGGCACACGGCGTGAGCTGCCGGGCACGGCCCGTCTGTTGAGCTGTCTGTCAGTGGTGGAACCCACAGGCCGCCACTGACGCATCGCTGTGCGGGCTGCTACCCCACCTGCCGCTACTGGAGCAGTTGGAGCTGTGGGGGGCGGGGGACGCAGGTGGGCCCGCTGCTGAACGTTTGGGGATTTGGGTTTCATTCATGGAATGTTGGCTGCCTCAGGGGGCGGCACGTCTGTGGTCGTTGCTGCGTCAATTTGTGGCGGTGCGAGCGCAAGGACTTTGACTAGTATTGCAATGTGCAGTTCGCACCGCGTGCAACGTCACGCGCACGAGGCTGTGTGGGTCGGCTTCCAGGTGTTGCAAGGCTGGCTGACAGCGGTTGCAACCAGCAACGGCAGGGGCAACCGCGCGCAGAAATGGACGGCTGAGCTGACACTTGTACGTTCATGTTCATGTTCATGTTCATATTCATGTTCATGTTCGTCTGTGTGCTTGCAGGCGGCGAGGAGCTGCTGCTTGTGCTGGCCACGTGCCTTCCCGCCCTGGCGCACCTCAACATGGCGTGGAGCGCCGTGACCGCACTGCCGGCGCTGCCGGGGCTGCAGGTGCGGGCTGGGGGTCGGTTGGGGGGATGAGAACGAAAGTACTACAGCGCGTTTGATGGGGGGGAGCAGTTAAGTGAAACGATGCTTGTGGGGCCCAGGGCATGGGGCTCAAGGGCGGGACTGGAGGGCTACAGCTCACTGCCAGCGCTGCCGGGGCTGCAGGTGCATGGCTGGGGTTACGCGTGAAACGTGAGGGACCGGGCGTGCGTGGGCTGGGGCCTGCAGGTGTGTAAGGCTGTTGGGTCTGGGTCCAAGAGTTAGGGTTCCATGCTGCTTGGGGGACACATGAAGGCGAAACGTTGACGGCCGACAGCTCATGGACCGTGCGCTGGCGCTGCGGGGCTGCAGGGTGTGGAGGGCGCGCGGGTGGCAAGCGTGCAGAGTGTGCGGGGGGATGCATGCAAGTTGCAGGTACCCGTTGAGCGTGGAGGGGTATGCGGGGCAGGGTCTGGGCTGCACGTGCGTGGGACGCCGACATCAGGCCGGGGCTGACGGCTGGGAGGTCTGGGGGCTTGATGGATTGGGGACGAGATGCATGCGGCGTATGGTGCAGGAGCCCCCCAAGGAAGGAGATGCGGAGGTTGCTGGCCGGCGACTGCATGCATGGACGCCTTGGACGGGGGGTCACACGATGGGGGTCAGTGGGTCAGTGGGGGGTGTGGGCCTGTGGGATGCAGCCCTGAGGAACTGTGGGGCTAACAGAGCTGCAGGTGCGCATGCGTGAGCCTGGGTTCGGCGGGCGGGGTCCCAGGGTGCGGGGCCTCGGGTGGCCCGCCTGGTAAGCGCGTGCGGGTAAACAGGGGGGAGAGCAATGGAGACATAGGAAGCCGTGCTGAGGCCGTGGAAGGCTTGCTTCACAGCCATGCCTTGTGAAACCGTAACTTTTTATCACCCCTCTTTGGCTAATTGCCGCAGGAGCTGGACCTGAGCCACTGCCGGCTAGCAGAGGTGTGGTGGCCAGCCGGGGAGGGCAGCTGCACCGCCCTGCGGCGGCTGGTGCTGCGGGGGGCGACGCTGGGGCCCGGCGCGGCAGGGGACACGGCGGGGCTCGCAGCACTGATCAGGTAATGCACCGCACTGTACAAGTAGCAGCAGTTACGGGTCATCTCGGCCCTTGGCCTTGGCTGCCCCTGGCGGCATTCCACAACATATCCGCCCGCCGCGAACACTCCGTTCCCTTCACCGCTTGCACCTCCGATCCATTTTCCCTTTGCCCGTTCTTGCCGTGCAGTGCGTCGAAGTGTAATTCAACTTGATGCATGTACCGCCCACCTATCTATGTAGGAGCCTGATGCGATGTACGGTATTGAGTACCTTTCCTTGTCGTACGTGCATTCTGTACGTTACAGGGCGGCGGGTGGCAGCCTGCAGCAGGTGGACCTGTCTGAGACGCGGTGGGACGGCGACACGTGCCGGCGGGGCAGCGGCGGCGGCGTCGGGCCGTGGGGCCCTGTGCTGGGCGCCCTGGGCTGCTGCCCCTGCCTAACACACCTGGACCTGTCGCGCACGGGGGTACGGCCCGAGCACCTGGCGTTGTTAGAGGTGGGTGGCATGCGGGGGCTGTTACGAAGCGTGTTGTGGCCAGACCCGCTGAATTGCGTCTGCGCTACCTGAATTGCATGACCCCAAAGTGCAGGGCGTCCTTACACGCGCGCTGTGTTTGGGTCACGTGGCACATCGATGGCTTGTCGCAGCACCTACCACGCCACCAAATGCTCGCATCTTGTGCAATGGGGCCATCAGGATGCGTGCGGGTACGCTACTGCTGGCCGCCGTCTCCGCCCCTCTGCCCTTGTCATCTGTAAGCCCTTTCTGAGCTACCACCTTCCAGGGTCCTCCCTGCACCTCCCCCTGTATCTCGGGACTTGCCGTTTCCCGCGGTCCTATTGTTCATGTCTCCCAAACCCTCGCTTGTACTTTGCCCCAGGGTGCTACCTCCCTGCGGCAGCTACAACTGTCGTACTCACGGGCGGGCGGCAGCGTTGAGGGCGCCGTGGCCCTTGCGTCCGCGGTGCCGGGCCTTCAGGTGGGAGTGTCTGACAGGGGGCTGCAGGCGCGCGTGGGCGTATCAGCACCTCGCGATGGCCCTGCGTGCGCTTCCCTGGTCCGCTGCCCCCGCACCCTTGCCCTGCTCGCCCCTACCCCACGCTGCATGCTGCGCAACCCCCCTGCCCCCTGGCCCCCCACTCGCTGCTCGTTTCCTGCACACCAAGTGCACCACTTCGCCCTGTCCTAAAGGTACCCCTGAACAGGTACCTCTTGTCCCTCCAGCTCATTCTCTTGCCGCGCGCAAGCATCAGCGTTTCCTTTGGCTTCATGACGCTTTTTATCAGCTCACAGCGCTTCACTCGATTCCCTCTACGCCCCCCGCACCTCCCTTCCCGCAGAGCCTTGACCTACCCGGCTGTGGTGTTACCGACGTGTGCGTGCCGTGGCTGCAGCAGCTCACGGCCCTCACATCCCTGGACCTGTCCGACAACGAAGCCCTCACTCTGGCGCCACAGCCACGGCAGCTGCAGCAACAGGGCGCTGACGCCGGCGCAGCTGTGGCAGCTGCTGCCCCTGCTGCTGCACCAGACCAGGGAGGAGGCGCATGGGAGGAGGCACCCGCGCCAGTAGACGTTTGGGCTCCTGACCCCGCCGGACCTGCAGTTGCTGCACCCGACGCGGTGCCACGTGCGCAACCGGACAGCGAGTTGCCCGGCAGCAGCGCACCGGGTTGCGTCTGGCCGCAGCTGCGACATCTCAAGGCAGTTAAGACACGTGTAGGAGAGGCGGGGCTACGTGCGCTGTGCAGCAGCGGGGCAGCTGGGGGCAGGGGGGTGTCGGGGCATGGGGGTGCGGATGGCGGCAGCGGAGGTGCGGAGGCGGCGGCGGGCGGGGCGGGGCTTGGGGGTGAGGATGAGGGGGTGGGGTGTGTGGGCGCGGGAGGGGGCTGCATGTTGGAGGAGCTGCTGTTGGGCGGCCCCGGGGCGACGGACGGAGCTCTGGCGGTGGTGGCGAAGGGCATGCCGCGCCTGCACAGCCTTACAATAGAGGTGGGTGAGAGGGGGTAATCGCTGAGCGGCAAGGGAAGAGAACCTGCGACCAGGAGGGACTGTGGAGAGCCGTGTCCGTGTCAGCCGCTGAACAGAGGGTGGCGGAGGCCTGACTGAGAGAGTGGGGACTGGGGAGGCGGAAGGGAGGCTGGGTGGCGTCGCCATAGGGTGGCAGGGGGGGCTGTCCTTTTTGGGGCGGGCCCGGTACGGTAGCTGGTCGCTATGCTTCGGCTGGGGAACTGGTTAGTGGGGTTAGAGCCCGGTATGGTAGCTGCGCAACGCACGTCCCTGTGTGCCGCGAGCCCTAGGAATTAGCTTGCATGGCAGCAGCCCGTAGGGAGGGGCGTGCTCGCCACCGGTTGCCAGCCCTTGCCTGTACCCAGCGTCCCACATGCGTTGGAGGGCCACATGGTTGCTAGGTGACTAGCATGACGCGACCCTGCAGACTTTGCGTACCGTATTCCTGGACAAGCAACCGGCCAGCAAGGAGTAGTGTCGTGCGCATCGTACCTTCGTACCGCTCTGCCCGGCACAACACGACACGCTGCCCCATTGAGGGACTCGTGCCCTTGCAACCCCGGTCCCCGCAGTTCGCGCCATGCACGCCGCACGGGTTGGAGCGGCTCGCTGCGGCCCCTAGCCTACAGCGCCTAACGGTGGGCGGCTGCTGGCTGGTGCCGGATGCCGGGGATGAGAAGCAGCAGCTGGCCAAAGCGCTGCAGCACGTGCCAGACCTCATCATCAACGGATGGCGCCCTAATGCTGTGGGCAGCAGCGGTCCCACGGAGGAGCGAGGGGCGGGGAGTGAAGGCGCCGGCAGGAGCCAGGGAAGGGGTGGTGGATTGCAGGGTGGGTTGAGGCAGGGGGAGGGAGCAGGTGGGGCGAGGGGGCGCGCTGGGGGGCAGGGTGGGGAGGACTTGGCTCGGTGGGATCAGCGGGTGAGGTATGGGAGGGAGGAGCTGCTGCAGCTGGCGGGGTCGCCTCTGGTGTGCGGTGCTGGGGCTGGGGCTGGGGCTGGTGGAGTTGGCGGTGCTGGGGCTGGGGCTGGGGCTGGTGGAATTGGCGGTGCTGGGGCTGGGGCTGGGGCTGGTGGTGCTGGTGGTGTGGCTGCCCTGATGGACGCGCTACCAGCCGAGGTGCGAGGCAGTGGCCAAGCGGAGCGGTGGTAGTGCCATCCTCGGCAGTCGCGTCGAGGCAGTGACAAGCCGAGTCATGATATGAGGTTCTGAACGTCTGCGTTACAATTGTCTTCATGGGTTATGCAATGATGGCATGCGAAGCCGGCCGTCGGCTGGTTCTTGCGTAGTCAACTGCACATGCGCGCATGCGTGCCGTCAACGAAGGCTCAGCCCTTCACCTCAACCGCCACGTCCACCTCGCGCCCCGACACAACCCCTGGACAGTCCGATAACGACAGCGGGTCGATGAGCACTTTGCCCCCAACTTTCAGCGTCGTGCTGGCCATTTTGAGCCCATGGTCTTGCTCCAGCTTCAGCTTGACGAACGCGACCGTGACACCGGCCTTGAAAGACGCCTTCGCTGTTGATCCTCCTGGCAGATGAAACACAAGCTGGACATCGTCGCCCTCCTCGGCCCTGGTCTCAGCTTCTTTTGCGCTTTGCGCCCGTTCCCGGGAGCTCTCTAGGTCGACGTTGCTCAGATCCATTGCGACGGTCTACTTCACAGCAGAGCTGCGCAACAGGTAGAGGGCTGCGCCAAGGCCCGAATGTCAGGGTGTCGGGTGTCGCAAAATTGTCAGCCAGCTAGGCAACTTGTTGGTAGCTACGGCTGCTAGATATATATTGCACAAGGCCCCGCTTATAAGCACGTATACCGACTGACTGCAGGGCCTACCGTCTTGTACCCACGGTAGGCAACAGCTTTGCACGACACACCCGGAGGCACGCTTGTCCTTAATGGTCCCATGAGGCGAAAGGGCATCGGCGTCGCGTTACAGCCATACCAACCGTGTCACCTAAGCACAGCCATTCGGACACCCTCTGAAGACAGGGGCCTCCACAGCAGTGTATAAGTACCATGGCAGGCTTGTAGCAGCAAGGGATTCAATCCATTGCCCCAGGTAGCTCGTGTGGGAGCTCGTATGGGTCGGCGCAGCGTGCTACAAATTTAAAACAATGCCAAACGATGGTCTGATGCGCAAATTGCAGACTACGCATCATCCAGCCTCTCCAATTCCTTATTGGGTGCTGGTGGCGACTTTCAAGTTGTGCACACCCCACTGCACGTGCCGCGACTGGACCTTGCATGCTTTTCCGCGTTGTCGCACCCTGTTCAGCACCTCCCTCCCCATGCCTCACTGCTCACCTCGCCGTACCGTCTTCCGGCCTGCTTACATCAGCGCCGTGGTACCTGCCCCACGCTCCCCGACTCAAGCCGCAAGCCTTGTACCCCGCCCACCCGAGTGCCTGCCGCCCCCGCCAGGGGCACCCATCAGCACACTTAACACCGGCCTTGGGATACCAATACCACCACCGCTGCCGGGCGTCGTACAAGGTACCTGCACCTCCGTGCCCCAGGAAACTCCACCTACCCGTTGAACCTGCCCGCCGCAGCAGCCCCCACTTGGCTGTACACCTGCGCACGTGGGGCATGGGGGGCCATGGAGCATCACTACAGCACCGTTATGGGGGGCAAGGGCAATAATACTTCGAATATTCGTGGGGCGTGGGAGCCGCCCGGCATTAAAACCACAGTACAAGCGGCGCAATTTCATCCGGCAGTTTGCACCCATCATCGCACCGAACAGCCCAACATAGCATGGCTGCCGAGCACATCTCCTCTGGCCAGTGGCCCAACAAGTGCAATCACACGCCATACGTAAGTGACTGGCTTGCCTGTAGTTGGGTCCTCGGTCCTACAACCTGCACTGTTGCAACAC
This sequence comes from Chlamydomonas sp. KOR1, assembly GCA_036984285.1. Taxonomy (NCBI): domain Eukaryota; kingdom Viridiplantae; phylum Chlorophyta; class Chlorophyceae; order Chlamydomonadales; family Chlamydomonadaceae; genus Chlamydomonas; species Chlamydomonas sp. KOR1. Next base: position 215,710 of record BQMZ01000320.1, on the reverse strand, counting down.
TGCAGGCTACACACCTGTGCGTGAGGGGCCGCCCGCAGCAGCTGCTGCTGCATCTCCTCCACGGCAGCAGCCCACCGCACCGACGCGTCGTCACAGGCACGTGCCTCAGCCCACCCGCGTGACAGCCACTCCCCTGCAGTGTGGCGGTGCGGTGGGTAAGTGTGAAACGTGAGGGGCAGGCAGTGGGGCAGTGGGTAAGCGGCAGTGTGCATGCCGTCGACGTCGGGTTGCTCGTATGGAGTGTGTACCCCGCGATTGCGGCAATACACTGCCGGTGGAGCGGCACAGCAGCAGGGCGATACAGCAATACAGCGCAAGGGTATTTGTTACGAGAAAAATACCGCACAAATAAAGAACGATTAGCCAAAAAAATGTTCTTAGCCCTCGCAACAATACTTTGTTTGTATGTACCCACGTAAAGTGCTTAACATTTCTCACAAAAAGTTCCGAATATTGCGGACGTTGGACTACATCATCAAAAATTATTCATACCGTATTAGGCCTGTATTCAGTGTAGGGCTAGAGTCGTTGAAGCAAACAGAGGAGCGAAAGGCAAGGTTGCAGGTACCGGTCCAGGTACTAAGACCTGCCGGCCTGAAAGCCTTTGATAAGCGGTATCTGCAGTATAGGGCTGGTTTGGTTTGCCACGTGGTGCATGGCTAGGCGGACGTGCGTGTGCCGGCCAGGCTGGCTGCGCTCTTGCTTACCCGACACCTCCTCCCACACGTCGTACCACACGATGTCTGGGTACGCCGGGTAGCGCGTGGAGACCTGCGTGTTTACATGTAGAGCTTTAGTTCACATGAAAGTTGACGCAATAATGTACAGGCAATGTGGTTTACATTCGTTGGGGACAGGGAGGGGTCAGCAGCAGGCCAACAGCGCCACACACGACAGTCCCCTATGCAATGATGACAAACACCGTCTACAACCGTACCAATTTGGGGCATCCCCACCGCACCCCAAGTCCCCAACCAACCCCACCCTCACGCCACCTTCATCCCCCAACCGCTCCCAACCGCCGTCCTGCTCTCTCCGATTGTCCACCTCCCGCTGCCTACCTCCCAACGGACTCATACAGTGCCTTCCAAAGCATCCGCACAACCGCAACCCCACCCTCTTCCTTCCCCACCTCCAATCCACGCATCCCCCCAACCTCCTCCCACTCCAAACACCACCACCCACTCGCTTGCATAGCATACCTTCCAACCCCGCAACACGCCCCTCCCGACTTACTCTACCCGCATCCCCCAACCAGTCCCATCTCCCAACCGCTCACCTGCTCGTAGCGCTTGTCCACCTCCCGCTGCACACGTGCCGTGCCGTCCGACGTGTCCGCCCCGAATCCACGCAGCTCGTCCCGCAGCGCTGCCAGCGCCCTCTCGCAGGCCGTCAGCGGGTCGGGTGCAGCGTCCACTCCGCTGTAACCGGTAGAGACGGTGTTAGTGGCGTTGGTGGTGGGGACAGGGACAGGGGCAGTGTATCCGTTGGGGGTAGTGGAGGCGGTGGGGTCGGCGGTGTTGGTGGTCGTAGGAGGGGTTGAGGAATGGGGCCTGCTGGTAGTATCGGTCGCGGTGGCGGTGTCGAATGTGCGTGCAGCGGAAGCAGCGTTGTGGGAGGGCGAGGCAGCTGTGGTGGGTGCTGAGCTTGAGGCAGTGGGACCTGGGGCGGCTGCGGCGGTGCTGCTGGGCGCTGTGGTGGGGCTAGGAGGCTGCGAGGACGGTGGCGTTGCAGTGCTGTGCACGGGGCTTGTGGACCCAGCGCTCTGCTGCTGCTGCTGCTGCTGCTGCTGTTCGCGCTGCAGCTGCTGCAGCGAGGAGGCGAAGCCGGCGCGGAGTGCCTCCATGCGCCGCTGTCGCTATGCGGCAGAGGGCACGGGTTGGGGTGGGTTAGGGTGGGGCAGGCACAGGTTAGGGTCGGGCAGGGCGGAGCAGGGAGGGGCTGGGTGAGCCAGGGCGGCGTTAAAGTAGAGGGGCTGGCGCTCGGTGGTTCGGCACGCAACAGAGCGCAGCGCCGTACGGATGGAGCATCGGCTTTGCGTCGGGCACCGCATGCAATTGACGGCCCCATTCCCCCGTGAACTGCCAAAACGCCCCCTCTAAGCCACCCCGTCCACCTCCACCGTTTCCTGCCTTTCACAGCGCAGGAGGGCGCTTGGCTGGCAAGTTGCACGACGGCGATGGGCTGGCCAGGCAGCACCACTAACCCACATGCCCCTTCCAACCTGCCCGCCGCACATGAGCATCAATCCAATGTCCACTGGCATGCAGTGGCGGGCACGGCCAGCCCCCCTGAAGCCCGCGCGCCATGCTTCAGCGGCCACCGCACAACGCGTCACATGTCACTGGGTACGTGGGTGACACTGGCAATGCTAACCCACGTGCACCGGCGTGCACAGCCAGCCCCCCCTGGAGCCCACGCACCTGCTCCCGCCCCGCGCTCCACTCCGCCACCACGATGTCCACGCTCTGGGCCCAGTAGCCCAACTGGATGCGGAGGTCTGGGGCAGCGGGAGCAACACGAACACGCCTATGCGCAGAGCGAGGTTAAGTACCGTACACCGCGCTCACGTCGAGCCTACTTGTAGCAGTGGGGCCCCATGCACCAGGTATATCTGTCGGTGCGTTTGAGTGGGCCACAAGCAAGTAGAGGCAAGGCTGGCTCCCTCACACCCGCTCCGCTGCTTCCACGTCCCCAACTGCGCTTGCTTGGCGGTCGAGACAACCCCAGCCCACTCAACCCCTCCTCTGCCACTCCGGGGTGCCCTTGCGGCCTCCGTGCGTTATCTTGCCCCCCTGGCCCCTAGCACACCTCGCCAGAAATGCCCAAAATCCAGGGACTTGTTAGCCGCCACCCCGGTAGCCTCATTGCGGTCATGGTTCCAACAGCACAGCCATCTCCGCCTGCACTGTGGTGTAACTGCCAGCACCACCAGTACCCCTCCTTCGTCCGCTAACCTCGCTCTCGCAGGCTTACCGTTACCGTTTCCGTTCCCTTGCCGGCCAGCGGTTGAACCCCGCCTTCGTCCCTCCCCCGCCCCACAGACACCCACCAGGAACCACCTCCCTCCGCCATCGCTCGAAGCGCGCGAACCGGGGGTCTCGCGCTCGGGCCGTGGCCTGGGGCGTGGACGCGCGGAAAGGGGCAAGTCGATGGAACGGAAGCGCAATACAGGTCTTTTGAAACACGCGGGGGGGGGGCAAGCAAGGAAGGGCATTGGCAGGAAGCCGTGGCCCCTTGTGCGGGCCGTGGACTGGCGCGTGTGGGAAGGGGCAGCACATCCGCGCCCGCCCGCACGTACGCCATGAGTTGGCAGGGGAAGCAATTCCGGGTGGGGAAGCACAATGCACGAGTGGTCGTCGCGATCCTTACAGGCATGCTGCGACAGCGTAGCCGCTGCTGCAGGCGCCGCGGCACATCACACAGGCTCAGGGAGCGGAGCTGCAGGAGCTGCATGCATACCACGCACCAAAGCACAGCGTTGTGGAAATGCCGTACACTGCGACGCCGTACACTGTGATGCTGCTGGTGCATGCAAATGTGCTGTTGTGTGTGTGCTCACCAGGCCCAGGCGGGCATCGTGGTCGGCCCGGAGCTCCGGTGTGGAAAGGGTGGTGTAGGCCCTCCGCACAAGCATGAAAGCCTCCTCTGCCGCGCTCTGCAAACGCCGGTTTGGCTTGTCAGTGGGGCAAGCTTTGGCCGTTGGTGCTTCCATGTCCAAGGGGGCGGATCATGGGCGCATGCTACAGGCCCGTGCGCCAGCGGCTGAGCGCCGTGGCGTGAGTGGCCGCATAACGCCAGGTGAAGCCCTGCCGTTTCGCGTCGCTTACGTCCGGGTTAACGTCAGGGTGAGTCGTCCTCGCTTTTCGTTTGTAAGCGGCTTTTATCTGCTCGATTGTGGCATCCTCCGCGACTTCCAACACGGCGTAGAAGGAAACAGTTTGTGCGCTTTGGACTTTGACCCGCCTGGCTGGCGCGGGAATACTGATACGGCCAAAGGAACGTAACTCAGTGCCGCTGGTTGGATGTGGTGAAGTGCTTGCTGGGCGCCACTGACAGGAACAGGGGCGCGGCGCCCTCATGCTTGTTTGCAACATTGTTGGGGCTAGATGGCTAGTTCTTGCGTGATGGCATTTTGAATCTCTTGTTCTACACCAGGTGGTTGCGCGGCCGGGCGGTCGTCTTCAGAAGCCGCTGTCGGTCCTACAGTCGTTGGCAGTTGCCGACAGGGGAGGTTGCGAATGTGGTAGACAGTCCGTTTACAAAGGGCATGTAGCTTGACTGCCGTCATGCGTCAAAGCTCTGCTCACGTCTTGGTTGCTGGGCAGGAGGGAAGGAACGCCAGAATCATGCCTGAACTGTTTGAACGGTTGGAGGGTCTCCCCTGGTGAGCCACGCAGCGAGATGCAGCCCCTCCCTCCGCAAGCAGTCCGCATGTGCATAACCCAGGCCAGAGCAGAAGGGCCTTCTGGGCCAGAGCGCCAGACCAACGAAGACTCAAGCCGTGGAGCCGCCAACCCTTGCAAGCTTGTGAGAGGGGGGTGCTTTGCTACCATGCAGGTGTTATGGTACAACACGACGGTGTGGGGTCCAGTGCAATGGCTTGCCCTTGGGAAGGCCTTTACTCGTTTTGGTATGACCGTGGGGCAGCGGACAAGGACGCGGCCCAATGACGACCCAAGTCCGAGTTATGTACTAGCAACTGCGGTTGACAGGGGATCTCCCATCCGTCGCGACAGTGGTTATGATGCCATATATTTTATCAAAAGATTATGCTGCATGTTTGGGGTGGCGCTGTTCCTCGGAATCGTCCTTGCTCCGAAACCGCGTCCAGCTTCGCACAAACGACAGCACGACACGGTCCGCGACATGTACTCAATGGCTGTAAGACACAATGCTAGTGACTTTGCTGAGCAAAAATCCCATTCTGGTGTGAGCAGTTGACACTCCTGGTGACACCCCTGAAAGTGCGTCAACGCCCCGGTTGACGCCTAATCCAGGCATTTCCCCTGGCCCGCATAGCATACTCGCTCCTCGGTACCTCGTATACAGTAGCAAGTCCTGCAGTTTGTCATCTGTTTCAGCACAGTTGACAAGTCATCGACGGCATAGTTTTCTTAATATTGTGCGACTCAATACGCTGCTCGTGCCACTTACCAACCGCATTGGCGTGTAGACGATGGAGGATACGCTGAACATGGCAGCGCATAAAGTGGGCCCAGAAAACAGTGGGCCTGCTGTCGCGGACGCGGGGCAGGGCGCGGCGTCGCAACTGGATCCTGCGACAAGCAAGCGGAAGTTATGCGCTAAAAAAAGGCATGACATCCATATCGCTCTGGGCCTTCCTGCTTCCGCGGTAAGACTGTCTTAACGAGTGGGAAGGGTGGAAGTGCGAGTGGGGCTTCCGCGCAGAACTGCCACTGAGCAGACATGCCATTCTTTTCTTCAGGTATACCAAGACGACTACAGCTGCGCTCTGAAACGTCGCGGTATCCTCTTACAGGTGAGTTCATACTCGACGATATGATGCCTTCCTCGACGTGCACGCCGCAAGCGTTTCGCGCAGTCCCTACACTGCCGGTACGCAAAGCGCTCCGAAGCAAATGCACACGCCTTGCTGCTTAGACCCTGCGCCGGACATGCCGAAACGCTGCCTGCCCCACTTTTCCAAAACCTAACCGTCAGGCCCGTATACATACTCGGACGCCTACCCGGCGGCAGTTTGTCAGGTGGTGTCCGCTCGCAATGTCAATTTTCCCCTCCTCCAGGGCCGGATGTACGTGTACGACACCCACGTGGCCTTCTACTCCAACCTGCTGTTCGGCTCCTTCGTCACCAAGCTGGTCATCCCCGTCAGGGTAGGTACGGTGCAGTAGCACGTGAGGACCTGCAACCCTTGCCTGCAACTCGGCTGCATCTGCAGCTTACGGCACGGGGATACGGATAGCCCGTCGCTCAAAGCCGATACCTACCCTCCTAATCCCAAGCTATTCTATAGTGGTATGCCTGCTGCCTTCTTTAGAAACACCGCTTTGATACCCCCTCCTGCTCTCTACCGGTATCTCCCCCCAGTCCATCACGTCTGTGTCCAAGCACTCCAACCTAGGCTTCCCCAACTCCATCAAGATACGGCGCGGCGCGTTCGTGGACACCTTCACCTCGTTCCTGTCGCGCGGAGCAGCCTTCGAGCTGGTCAGCAGGATGGTTGCGGTGCAGCAACAGACTAGGTGGGTAGGGCGGGGGGCGGGGGAGGGGCCTTGTTCAGTACGCGTCCCCGTGCGTGGGGTTCGCGCGCAGTGTCGTTAGGGACATGACACGCAGAGGTTGTTGATCCCAGGTCATTTACAGCGCAAGGCAACCACAGGGGACTAGAAGGCGGGCTGGACGGCGTGGGTTGCAAAGCAGTGCACTTGCTGACGCTCACTGCGCAGGACACCTTGTTCTGGCTGCTGCACTGAAACGTTCCTCCCCATCTCTACAGGGAGGCGCATGAAGGTCAAGAGCAGCTCAGCCGTCGCACGACGAGTCAGCTGTTAGCCAAGTCTGGGAGCGCCATGTCGGGTGGGAGCAGCTCGGTTGCCGGGCCGCCAAGCCCAGATGGCTCCGTGTCAGTACCGCGGCCATCCAGCCCACCAGGCAACTCGGCCGCACACAGCGCGGTTAGCAGCCCGAGGCAGCAGCAGCAGCAACAGTATAGCGGCAACGAAACCGCAGACAGGTCCACGTCGGCGCGAAACAGCATCAGCAGCAGTAGCCGCGGCGGCGGCGGTGCGGGACGGCACGCGTCCATGGACGGCAGCAGCAGCAGCAGCTGCGTGCCCTCCCCTAACGGTGCAGACTCAACACGACGCGCATCCTCTTCGGCCGTCTCCTCCTGCTCCTCCCTCTCGACCTCCTCCTGCACCTCCTCCTCTACCGCCCCTCCATGCACCACCGCCACCACCTCCCCTGCCTCCTCCTCCTTGCCCACCCGTGCGTCCTCCCTGACCACCTCTGCCTCACGCTGCCTCATCAGCTGGGGCTCTGCTTCAACGCTGAGCAGCCCAGGTGCACGCAAAGCCCACACGTTCTTTGCAAGCCGGTGGTCAAGAAACAGCAGCTCCAACAGCAGCTCCTCCACCAGCGGCACAACAGCACAGCCGCTAACCCACTCCTTCAGTAGCCCCTTCACCTGTCCGCCGCTGCCCGAAAACAGCGAGCCCGCCGCGCCCGGCCCTCAGGCCGTGACCACCCCGTGCCCTGCACAGCGGCTGCCCGGAGCCCGGACCGGAAGCTGTGGTTTGCTGCGCTTTCCGGTGGTGCTAGCAGCAGCTGTGTCACTGCTGCTGCTCCTTGTCGCATCGTTTAGGGTGGGCGAGCGGGCGTACGCCTACAGCGCAAACCGTGCGCCGCAGCAGGCCGAGATGCTGAGGCAGCGGGCGGATGGGTTGCAGGGGCGTAGGGAGGACGCAGCCATGGAAGGCGATACTGTGGCCGTGCTCCGTGCACACGCGCAGGTGATTCTGAATGAGTTTGCGCTGGTGAGCCGGGGTTTGTCTGCGGTGAGCCACGAGCTGGGGGCGGTGGCGGGGCAGATGACGGCGGAGGGGGCGGCGGCGGTGGCGGCGGCAGCTGGGTGCGGGGCTGCGATTGGATGCTGCGGTGGGGAGCTGCGGTGCGGTGGCAGGTTTGCCGGCGGCAAGGGCTAGAGGATGTATGTGATGAATGCATTATTGCAAGTATGTTTTGGTTTAGAGCACTCTTTAAGAAAGCAATGGCCAGGACACGTGCATGGGCAGGAAACATGAGTGTGTTTTGCAGCCAAGGCTGCAAAACGCTGTACATAGCGGTACAGGTGTGTCATGTGATGAACCAGCTAGGCGTCCGCAGGTTTGTTCGCTGCGCACGTGCGTGGACAAGAGGAAGGGCCATGAGGTTTATTTGCAGCCATACCGCGAGCTACCAAGTGCTGGTTGTGCTTGCCATCAGCAGATTATGGTGTATATGTATGATGACTGCTGTGAAGCATGTCAGGGTAGACGAGTACGTCTGCTGATGGGGTACCCTTGTTTACGAGGACCCACTTGCCATGTAGTATGGCATGGTGATGTGTATGGCATGGTCTGAAGTTTGCATTAGGGGTCCCATGGTTCACACCTCGCGCACGGTCATATGAACAAGATACTGCTCGATTGCCACAGAAGGCCGCGTGTGGGTCACTGCAGGTCACTGCTGGTGCTGTGCATATGGACCAAGCACCGTAACAAATTAACGGCAATATGGTGGTATGCGTAGTAGACTTCCGTTTCCGCAAGCTGATAGCATGAACCTGATTAGCCGGCAGGTACACACGCTGGTACTGACACGTGTCAACATCACCAGAAGCGTCCTCGTTACACGGAGGAGGCCCCATCCACTGAACGTACCGAGACATGGTAACACCAGTACTTTCACAGTATGACAGTAATAGCGCGGATCCGACTTGCTGCCGGTGCTGTGTCTTGTCGGCTACCATGAGCGGACGCTGCAAGGCGGCAGGCTCCTGCTGCCTGCCGCACAGACCGCAGTCTGCGCCAGCGCACTGCTGCCTTACCGACGCCCTCCACACGACTCCGGTACGCGGCAAGAAGCAGGTATATTGTCGAGCAACGCGACCCGTCGCCTTGCCACGATAACGCTTGAGACTCCCCAGGACGCGTGCAGTATCCAAGGGAGCATCAGTCATCAAGCGAGACGCTCTTGGACGGCAACTAGCATTTCAGGTAACGGTACAAGGTTGAGCCACGGCTGCTAGCTTTGGGGAGATTGTGGGGAGGACTGGAAGGGGTCCACGGGGTCTGTCGGCGAACACACCGTGGGAACTCCCAGTAACACGTGGTCGCTGCCTTTTGCTGTCCGGTTTTATGCTATATCTGCCAGTCTGAGAACCTAGCCATAACCATAGAAATTGAAGGTCTCCGCTTGCCTTGGGGCTGACCAGAGGACTGATGACGGCTCATTACACGGATGGCAGGTAATAGGCGGTAAGGTTGACAAGCCCTTACTCGGGGTACTAACTGCGCGTCGTACCAACCGGTGCGTAATGCCTGCTGACCGTCTGTGATAAGCCCCTGAAGAACTTCATAACGCGCGACACGTTTTCAATTTTTTGGTATTTCCTTATATGGTTGTCGGCACCGGTACACAGTCCAACCTTTTGGCGTACCTCTCCGCATAATCAGGTGTCAGGAGCGACAAAAATTGCGCAAGAGTGGACCAGGGCCAGCTTATAATCGTAAAGTCGCATACATTGCGCGTTACAGACATATGGCAGCCTCTGCCACTCTTTAGCTCATGCTAGGACACGTTGAGGACAGCAAGCCCTTTGCCGCGTGCTTGGGAGTGCCGAGAATGAGCCGTCGCAGGGCGTTGTCTTGTCGGTCCTCAAGACGCCTCGCGCTTCTGCAGCCCGAGCTGCAAGAGTCGAATCTTGAGCGGGCCGCATCTTGTGGGGACCTGTCCAGTCATTCGCTCCATGGCAAGCTCAAGTGCATGACGGCACACAAGCTTTCCAGCCTCAACACGATGTTTGGACTGCCTCCCGACTCGGTAGGACAAATAAAGCGTGGATGGGTGGGAGCGTACCATAGCACATTAGGATGTGCGCAAGGCAACAAAACGCACATCATAGTGCATCTTGTTGCAAATTTTGTTGTGCCAGTGCTTGCAGCCCGCTCGTTCACATGTTGCGGTTGGGCCCTGCCGCGTGTGCGTTACAACGAGGCAAAACGCGGTTGCGCGTCCAAACAGACCCTTGTAACGGCCCGATCGCTCACATAATCGCGACAAGGTATACGCTCTCACGACATCCGGTTGCTGCTCACCCACCGCAGGTGTACCAGGACGACTACAGCTGTGCGCTCCTGCGACGGGGGGTGCTGCTGCAGGTGAGCACGCAGTGCTCCTCGGGGGAGCTCCCATGGTTCTCTCAATCCAGTCTGCTTTCGCAGTCCACAGCGTGTCATGCACTTGGCACGAGCATATCCTGCTTGTACAGTGCCTCCGGTGCTTTTGATCCGGCCCCGCATATGCGCCAAGGGCAGCTCCCGCGGCTACCAGCCAGCCTATTTGGCTCCCTTACATTAAGAACCACGCACACCCATTATGCTTCAAATTCCTTCCCCTCCTCCATAACCAGGGCCGACTGTACGTGTACGACACCCACGTGGCCTTTTATTCCAGCCTGCTATTCGGCTCGTTCGTGACCAAACTAGTCATACCGTTGCGGGTGAGTAGCCAGGCGGCAGAGGTCAAAAGCCACAGCACGAGACGCAATGCCCCGGGCAGGTGGCATGAACCCCTGTCGTGTTGCGGCACCGCCCTTTGCGGCGTGCCCATGCGTTGGCCCCGTTTGCCTCACTGTCCTGTGCCTGCGCCCTCCTGCTCTCTACCGGTATCTCCCCCCAGTCCATCACGTGTGTGTCCAAGCACTCCAACCTGGGCTTTCCCAACTCCATCAAGATATGGCGCGGCGCGTTCGTGGACACCTTCACCTCGTTCCTGTCGCGCGGGGCAGCCTTCGAGCTGGTCAACAGGATGGTTGCGGTGCAGCAGCAGACCAGGTGGGCAGGGCTGGGGGCCCACAGGCCAACCGGGCCACGGAAGTAGGACCTTACAGCGTGCGGTACACACTCAACACGTGCTGTATCCTGATCTCTACTTGTTCATGAGCTTCAGGCAAGCCTGCACAAATGCCCGTGCGGCCCCACCTTCCTTGTAGGAGCATAGCGGAAGCGGGCACGTCTCCCGACCAGCCCATGCAAGGCAGTGCTACCACCACCACTTCCTCGGCCAGCGCCCAGCCCAAGCGCCCCCGCCGGCCGCGGCCCGCACCCCTGGAGCTCCCAGCCAGCGCCCCGTGCCTGCGGGCAGGCGGCACGGTGGGCAGCGCAAGGGAGCCCTCTGCCTCCCGCGTTGCCCAAAGCTGCTTCGCGTGCGTCAGCCCTCCAGGCGTGCGATCCGCCAGCGCAGAGCAGAAGGTACGCGCGTTCGCCACACCGACCGCCGTTGATTTGGCGTGTTAGGTACGTTAGGGTGTGAGCTTGATGGTAGGAAAAGCTGCATGCCTCTGCTTGAACCTGTAAGCTTGTACATGGCTCTCTGTGGACACCTGGCTTCGTCCGTCTTCCCTGTCGAATGCAGGCTGTCGCCGTTGCTCAGGGCCCTGCAAGCCCCATAACCACGCAGCGGCCCCTGACGCATTTCAGCTCCGCCCCGCCGGACTGCCCAACCGCTGAGGCGCTTCCTGCGGCAGCTGGCTCCCCACCACACTCCAGCAGCGCAAAGATTAACGGCACCTCCATTGCCATCAAAACCACCACCACCACCGCCACCTCCACGCCCGTGTGTCCTACCCCCCAGCAACCGCCTTCAGACCGTCCGCAGTCCTCTGCCTCAAGCCCCGAGTCACCTTTCAAGACAACATCGTCTGATGCTCCCGAAGCTGAGCCCGCGCTTTCGTGCACCGGACAGCACTCCGCCGTCAGCGACGTGGGCGCTGACCAGACCGACCTGCCAAAGGTTCCTCAGCGCGGCTGTGGGCTGCTCCGCTGGGGCATCATGGCTGCAGCAGCGCTGTCCCTGCTGCTGCTGGTGCTGTCGCTGGCACGTGCCTCGGGAGGAGCGAGGGCAACGATTGCCGCTCACGGTGCTGGCGCAGCTTACTGGCGCCCTGCGCACAGCGGTAGCACGCGAATCATCAGCAATGCCGCTGCGCCGTTGCTGCGGCGAGCGGCGCCGGAGCATCTCACCTACAGCAACCACGGCACAGTAAAACAGCAAGAGGGTCAACCAGCCCCTGGTGAGGTGCTCGGGGAGGCAGAGCTGCTGCGGGCTCACGCGCAGGTGATCCTGCATGAGTTTGCGCTGGTCAGTCGGGGGTTAACTGCGGTGAGCCACGAGCTGGGGGCGGTGGCGGGGCAGATGACGGCAGAGGGGGCGGCGGCGGCAGCAGCAGCTGGGTGTGGGGGCGCGGGTGGGGCAGGTGCCCGTGGGGCGGGCTCTGAACGACAGGCGTGCAAGGGGCGTGCGGCTGGGGGCAACAGGTGAGCTACAGTCGATGCAGCAGCTCATGGAAGCGTGCTTTGCCGGAAGGATGGCAATCGTGATGCTAATGCAAATGGTGTAAGGAAAATGTTGGGTGGCGGGGGACTGAGAATATACAGGACTAACTAACGGCTGTGGGTCATCTGTTTTCTGGACAACGGCGTGCCGAGGCTATAAGAAACGGGAGAACGGGAAACGGTGTAGGCATGGATGTTACTTTGATGAGCTGAGCACTGGGGTGCCAACTGTCGAGGCTACTTCAGACGGGAGATGGGTTGATTAAGGGCAGGGCAAGGCTATTGCGTAAGGTGCGTTGTGTTACGTTACTAAAGGCAAGAAAGCAGAATGAGCATGTGGTTAGGAGGGCCATTACGTCAGCATGCACTCATGCATGGCCTCCCATGGCAATACCGGTACGCCATTGATCCGATTGTCAGGCTTATTACACCGGTCCGCCATGACGAACCAGTCAGCGGTTGCCGTGTTTATGTTCACTTGTACGGCAGTGACATGCGTCCCTAAGGAAAGTCAAGTGAATGTGGATTATATTTAGGCTATGTATTTTGTACGGCGTGTATCAAGAAGTCGCCCTATTCAGCTGCAATCCTGGCTGCAATGCATTTCCATTATTATGGCCGGAACAAGTCGCTGCTGGCTGCGGGCAGTTTTGTCCGTGCCCGTGGACTCTGAGATGGGTACGTAGTGCCGTCTGGTGCCGTGGAAGAGGATGTAGCACCATGAGCGTGCCTGTGCATGCCTGTTGGCATTGCGCGTTACACTCCAGGTCGTGTGGTCACAGGTGCGGCCTGTGCTTGCATCCTTGGCCCCTTGCCGGCATCACAGTGACCGCTGGCTGAGCCAGGCCAGATGCTTTGTGTGCTGTGCAGTGAGGGCTGTAGGGAGGGGCGGGCCGTGCTGCGTCAGGCTGCTGTACATGGGAGGTGGGACAAGGGCCGTGTTCGCCTGCCCTGGACCCAAAAAGCCTTAATGCTGACCGCGTGACTGGGTCGCTACGTAGACGAGGCACGCGGTGCGGGTGGTGCATTGGAGGGCACGGCGGAGGACATGGGTTTTGGTGAGCTCCTTCGGTACGGTACATACGGTGCGGTACTTCATCTGGGGCAGGGGTACGACTCCAGTTGCGAACAGTGCCTGGGCGGTTGGACGCGAGCACAGGATCGTCCCCTACTCTCCAGTATGTGAGCCAGGGGAGTGTAAGCGTGCCAATTGCCTTACTAGTCCACCCTCGAGACTGTCATATGTATCTTAGGGTTACCAAGGATCAGCGACAGCTTGCGGGGGAGGGTAGGGTTGTCCAGGAGTTGCCGACAGGTGCCAGTGTGGTTGCCCGGCCCCGCTAGCCAGTGCCGGGCTCTGCCTGGTCTGTAGCAGAATGCAGTGAAGAGGACCAAACAACAGCACATGTATGTCCTTGGTCTTTACCCTGCTCGCTGCTGCTAGGTCAGCAGTATGCCACGTACAGTCAGGTGCCGGAAGCTCCATGCCCCGCATCCCTGGAGGATTAGCTGTCAGGCGCCGCTAAGGGAGGGGAGCCCCTGATCCAGGTGGGGCACGGTCACAGAGAGGCGTGTCAAATGCGATTTACTGCGCGAGACTGTACGTGGCCGGAAACGTAGGCTCAGGGGAGAGCCTCCCCTCCGTAGGCTAGATTGTTGGGCCCATGTTTCAGGCGCAGCGTCACATGCATGGATGGAATGCACGGAATCGGACACCGAAACTGCCTGGGCGGGCTGGAGCCTGGGGTACCCATTAGATCTGGGCCCTAGAGGACCCTCCCCTGCCTGCGCATTGGATGTTAGCATCGCCTTCAATAGGGCGACAGCAGACTTGCACCATGGAACTGTATAGCAATGGCACAGGACGTAATCTGGCAAACCTATATCGCCTATGACGCAACAGGGCTGTTGACAGCCGTACCCGGCCTCGAGACGCGAACACGAACACCGCGTTTGCACTGGACCTACCGAAACAAGATAATCAGGAGTGCGTATGCGTGGTGTAAGGACATCGTCATCTCCTGGCTGTGCTTCCTGGAACGTAAAGTGCACGAACGCAGCTCCCTTTTGTCCACTTCAGCACTTCAGTGCCACCGTCGGCTAGGCCGCAAAAAGGACCACCTATATATTGTGAGCACACATATCACATAGGAGGAGCACCGCCCTCGGCGTTTGGGCAAGCGTCGCCACACCAGCTGCATCGAACTTCGCGTCCGTCGCGCGACCCCAAACAGCCGCGCTGGCGGCATGGACGCAGCTCCAACAATTGCTGCGACGATTGACACTGTGTCAGCTCGAGCTGCAAGAGCGGCCGCGAAGCTCAGGGCTGTGCGGGACACGCAAAGCACCTTCGGTCTTGACGTCCTACTGGAGCGGGTGGGGTGCAGCATCAAGGATGCAGCATACCGGGTCGTGAGCCCAGGAGCGCTGAAGGCCCTCACGGTAGGTGCTTTTGGTCCTAGCTGTCATGTGTACGCGGAAGTTACGCTGTGACGCTGGGCATGCTGCGAACAGCCTGGGTGCAACACGTGCGTGTACGAGTGCCGGTACGGAAGACAACCTACCATTTCGAAGGGGCCCTGGGCGTCATGTTCGTGCAGGCACTCGGCAAGGTGACTACGGAGTGTGTAGACTCTGTGGAGCGGCTGTGCAACAAAAATACCTATCATGGTGGGTGCACGGCAGTGTGACCGCGGGGGACGGCAGGAACGGGCGCATCATTCAGGACACCGCTGTGTGTGATCTTTGAACTGTTGCACAGCTTGGGACGAATCGTATAGCCTACGTGGGCTCGTAATGCACGTGTCCAGCGTCCTGCCAGAGCAGAGGATGATAGTAATGATGTAACGCAACAAGCGGAAGGCTGCGGGAGCGTATGCCTTCGGAGCTGTGCGGCCGCCTAAGAGGCGGACATGCGTGACCCAGATCATGATAAGCAGCAAACATAGGCATGCTCCTTCCTACGTGCCGTCTCCAAGGCATACAGCAGTGGCATGCTTGGCGTAATGCTGCTACCTAGACGCCCTGAACGTTGTGGGCCACCGCAAGTGCCTTATTACCCCGTTACCTCGACCCTTGCCTACGCACAGCCCTGTGTCATGTGTTCATGCACGCCCCTGCCGACCGCCGCCGCTCAGGCCTGCGCACAACGTGCCCATGTCTCACCTTTCGTACAACCACATGCAATGTGCCCTGTGTCCCCTGCCGGCAGTGCTACCCCAGCTGCACGCCTCGCAGCGCGTCCATGCAAAGCATGTTACATAGCACTACGTATGTGTGCCAACCACAGACGGTGTGTCTTACCACGACCTGAACAGGCTGTGTGCACTGTGCCCTCTTGTACCCCTAGTGGCCCCAGGCGGCGACCAGCACGCCCGCATCACAAACAGTGTGACCTGAACAGGTTGCACACTGTGCCCCTTGCACCCCCAGGCGGCGACCAGCACGCCCGCATGGCGCGGCAGCTGGCTTCGGAGCTGGAGTCGTTCCTGGAGGCCACGGGCGCGGATGACGAGCAGCTGAGGGACGTGCGGGACCTGGTGGCACAGCACCACAGCGCACTGGGCCTGGGGCAGCAGGGGCCGGGGTCACCGCCGCCGGAGCAGGCGCAGGGGCCGCAGCAGGAGGGAGGGGCGGTGAGTGCGCGTGCGTCCATAGTGCATCGTCCGCTGGTCCGTGGTGCATGGCATGGGCGGTGCAGGGCCCTTTCGTTGGGGATGGTTCGATGCACGCTGGGATAGTCGTGGGGGCACTGGGCGATGGGCACTGGGCCGAAATGCACAGGGCCAGGGGCAGCGAGGGGAAATCGGCCGTCATTGCGGTACCAAAGCGGCAGTACACGCATATATGCAAGTGCTTGTCGTCTGAGACGGCGCGATTTGCGTTTGGGACTGGCCCAACACAAGTGCTGCGATTGTTGTCTCGACGCAGGATGTGCTCCACGACAAGTTCCACTGCGCGCTGCTGCGAGACAAGGGGCTGCTCATACAGGTGGGCGTTGTGTGCAGCTGCACTGCTGCCGCTGCGGGGTGGTGCGCCCGGGGTGTGCCAAGGTGTGTTGTGGGCGCGGGGTCGCAGCAGATTTGAGTTGCCTGTAGTTCCGTGTTCTGAGTGTCGATTTCCTGGCTGCGTTTTGACGGCTGCATGCCTGGGCGGCTCTTAAACGTACGGTCTGCGAGCCTGGGATAGCGTCAGGTGCTAGCACACAAACAGTGGAGGCGTCATGGCCTGGGTGTGCAAGTCTGGGAACGGGTAGCTCATTGTCGGGCCAGCTGGGGCTACGCGTGAAACGCGAGGGGGCGTGTAAGGTGTCAGGGAGTCGTCGCGGCGCGTTGGGGCGCCGGGTGCTAAACGAGCGTCTTGCAGGGGGATGCAGATCAGGGGTGTGGTGAAAAGGGTCTGCGAGCTGTGAGTCCAGGCCGGGCAGGAGGCAGATAGGCACAGGCGTTGCTAGTCGCTGCTTGAAGCATGCGGAGGGGGCGGGGCTCCGACCCACTTCCGAGCGGCAATGAACTGACAACCGCGCTAACCCACATGAACGCACCGCGCAGCACTCACGCGTGCCGTGACACGTGTCAGTACGTGTGTAACGCAAGCCCATGGCGGTACGCGCAGGGGCGGTTGCACGTGTACGGCGGACACGTGGAGTTCCGCTCGCCCGTCGGCAGTCCCCACAGGCTGCACATACCGTACAAGGTGCGTGGTGCGGGGGCGCGTATCCCAACAACACTGGATCACACCCGCACCCACTGACTGTGTTGCACACGCACTGTGGCTGTAGTAAGGGGCAGGCAAGCAGAGTTGGGTTTATGGCAAACGCTCTGCCTCGGGCAGGTGCAACGCCCGGAAGGGTGGGTAACAGCGCTGAGGCGGTGTGCCATATGGTAGTTCCTGCTGGTGGGTCCTGGGCGCACCCTGCCGCGTCCCTCGCTAGCCTGTTACCATCCCTCACCGAGTCGGGGCCCTGCTCTGCTTCCCCTCATGGTGTTGACACTTTGCCAAAATCATAGGAACTGACGCTGGTGAAGAAGGAATCGTACTGCGCATGTGAACAAATCCTTACCGTGCCGCCCTTTCTCGCCCCGCTCCCCACACCCTAAACCTTAATGGCAGGATATGACGCTGGTCAAGAAGGAGTCGTACTGCTGGGTGCCCAACTCCATCGTCATAGAGCGCGGCGCCTTCAGCTACTTCCTCACGTCCTTCCTGTCGCGCAACGCAGCCTACGACCTCATCATCCGCCTGAGGGACAAACGCTTGGGGGACAGCAGCAGGTGGGGCCACAGACGGTGGGGCAGGTCCATGGCCGGGTCCGTACGACACGGTGTGAACTACGGTAGCCCCAACTACCTCCCCACAGCAGGTAGTTGTTGTGGGTTCGGTGCGATGTGCTAGGTGAGGCGTGCCCGTGCGGGACAGCAGCAGGTGGGCGGGAGGGGATGGGGCTGGGCTTGGCACCTAGGCACGTGGCCGGGTCTGTACGGCAAGGGGTGGTACGGAGCAGTGTGGGCGTGGTGCGGTGGTGGTTGGGAAAGGGGGCGGGGCGTGGACCTGTGTCGTGGAAGCTTCCTGGGGGCTACGGCTGACGGACGGGCTGTATGCGGGGTGAGGGGAGAAGGGAGGCGTGATGAGGCTGTGGTCGCGGGACACAGTACAAGGCGCGGGCGGTGGGGAGGTGCGGGTTGTCGTGGATGGGGCCGTTAGCTTGTGCGTGTTGCCACAACCTGCTGAGCATGACGCCTGATAGCAGAAGTCCGTGCCCCCGTGTTGATCGGACTAACCTACGCCCTGACCGCCCGCGCATCCTCGCGCTGGTGTGCAATGCCACTGGCCGTGTATAGTGACCTACCAACCTGGTGCCTACCGCTGTGTACTCTCCACACAGGTCGGAGACGTCTCTCCATGACCCCGCCTCCCGCAGCAGCTCGTCCCGTGGCTCCAGCGATGCAGACCCCGCCGCCCAGTCCGTGCCCCAGTCCGTGCCCCAGTCCGTGCCCCTCGCCCCTCCACACACACCCCACACTCCCTCCTACGGGCCCCTTGGGTCGCGTTCCGCCCCCATGCCAGCCCCCGCCCCCGCCACACCAACCCAGCCCCCATACCAGCCGGCACTGCTAACCCACCGGCCGTCACCGCTGTCGTTACCAGCGGGGGCAACCTCGTCCCGGGGGCCCACGATGCTCCATTCCGCAGACGCCGGAGCTAAGCTGGAGGTCGGTCGTGCGGCGTCAGGGACACGGGGCAGCACCTCAACGGTGCACCAGCTGAGCTCCCATGGGTGGGTGCTGCGGCTGGGTGTGTTAGCTGCTGTCCTGTTGGCGGTGGCGGTGGCGGTGGGGGTCATGCACCTGGGCGGGCGGGGGCAGGAGCGATGACGCGTGGGTGGACGTTAGCTCAGGTGCTCAGTGGGATACAGGGGATGCCAAAGGGATGATTGCTTTTTGCGGGCAGGTGGCGCAGTGCATGGCGGGCAGATGTATGTGTACAGCAACGTAGGATGTGCATGGGGGCAGTCAGGGCACCTGTGCTTGAGCCAGTAGTGCACTGTCGTCTTTTGCGCGGCGGCCAGCACAGACACCATTTGCGGTGTTCCGGTGGCAGCACGTTTTTCGGGTGCGATGTGCGACGTGCGTGTGTCGCAATGCTACACTGCATCTGCGTGGGGCAAGTGGCAGGATGCGGTAAGGAGTGTTGGGGCAGGCAGCAATGCGGCTGGCCGTGCCGGTCTACTCGCTTGCCACTCGTGTGTCCCAAGAAATGAGAAAGGCAGGCTTTGCGCTTCGTGCGTACGGCGCTGCGGTGGTTGTACCGTAGGAGCCCCTCCTTAAACATCAAAGGGAGGCACACAGCCACGCGTTATGCGGTCCGCGATGACCGGACACACGGCTACATCGGCGGTGCATTTGTTGTACCTCCAGCGTGCTCGGCTGGCATTGCACGGATTGCATCGGGACTGCGGGGCGCCGGTTGCTCCGTTGCGCTTCTGTTAAAAATGTTGTACAGTGGGTGTGTTTCGTTAGGCAGGCTGGACAGTCACGTGGCAGTGATGCTGCAGCATTGCGCGCCCTGACGCTTGTCAGTAGGGTAGGACGTCCTTGTGGAGTTGGGAGGTGGCCCTTTTGTTTTGCCCTTGTGTTTCGTGTTTAAGCAAATAAATCTTGTGATCTGTGCCATGTTAAACTCACACAATATCCGTGCTTCGGAGTGGTGGTTGTGCAATATACAGTTCTTGTTGTGGGGGCGGGTTGAGCAAGTTGGCTGTACGCACGCGCTGGAGCACGTACGGCACCCGTTTCTCCGGTCGCGCGGTGGCATACACGCCCACATGGAATGGTCTGCAAGAGCGCCTCTTGCTTTCGTGCTCCGGAGGTTGTTGGCGTTGGGCTGTGGTTCAATCACAGCACTGGAAGGCCATGCTTGGCCTTTCCATGCACCAGGCAATACACCAGCGGTGTACATCCCGCATGTTCGTTTAAGTAACCCGATGTCCTTACTAAGGTTTTGGTTGTAGCAGGCTGTTGCACATGCGCTGCCGCGCGCATGGTGAAAAGGGCGCAATGACTCGTTGCCCCTTGGCTTAAGCATGAAGACCTGGGAACCGTGCGACACATAGGCGTTGCTCGGAGGTGTTGGTCTGCACCTGGATGAACCGTAAGCATGCGGTTCCGGTATTGACGCTAGATGATCAAAACTCCTAGGAGGTGTGGTCCGGACCAGCAAGGACCGTGTGGCCACTCCACCTGGAATGTAACACAACAATGCCAAAATGGACACGTGAGCCTTGGGGGAGCAGGGCACGTGTGCAGCTGTCCCGTACACTATCTCCAGCCGTACATGATACACACGTACGGTACGCTTGCCGTGCACGACCAGCCGACCAGGCATACCCGTACATTCACAAGCACTGGGGCTTGCCTCTGGCCAACGAACAGATAACCGCATAACCCTCGGAGTTTAAATCGTTCTACAAGCACGACCTCGACCGTTGCAGCGGACATTGGCCCGGCTCGCCCAGTGCAGCCTGGTAGGTGGTAGCTAGTAAGCGAGGTCGAGCCCCGTACACATCCACCTGTACTACACACTGAGCAACCGCCTCGCCCTCCACTCGTACCTGTATGCTATTTTGCCCCCGCAACTGCTTCGCAACCCACTGGGCAAACCTCAGAGATCAAGTGCGCATGATGAAGCAGAACTGGGCAGGACCAGGCAGGACTGCCACCGCTGCTGGAGTGCTGGTGCAGCGTTGCCTGCTGTGCACTGGGCTGTACGTACCGCCGTTCTACCTCCAGCCTCCTCCCATGACATTTACGTCTCCCATCCACAACAGTAAAAATGCTGGGATCCACCAGGATCCACACGTGGTCACCACACCTGCATCCGATCCCTTTGTCGCGTGCCTTACCCTGGTCCCCAGCCCCGCGCCCTGCCTTCCTGCCTTCCCCTCCATGCCGCCAACGCCCTCAACCCCGCTCCACACGACCCGCCTTCGCCCAGACCCCCACCTTTCCCAATCCAGATCCCAACCCCACCAATCCGCAAACATCCTCCCCTTGTGCCACACTGCTAACAAGCACCTCCCACGTGGCGTGGCGGCGGAACGCACATCCCCTTCCCTCAACACCGTGGCCCCGGCAGCCACCAGAAGCGCTTGGTTGCCACCACCACAGCTACTTCCTCTTCTGCTTCCGCTGCTGGATCTCATTCTGCATCCTCCTCACCAGCACCTGCACCCCCACCTCCGTCTGCTCCGCAATCACCGCCGCCCGCTGCTCCTCCGCCCACTTGGTCAGCGCCTGGTTCGCAACAATCTGCGCCGCAATATCCGCATTGCTCAGCTTCAGCTCAAGGCTCCAGAGCTCCAACTCCGATTTGCTCAGGTCCCGCTTCTCCAGGTCATCCTCATGTGCGCCCTTGCCCGCTTCCCGCTCCAGCTGCTGCCGCCGCGTCCCGATTGCAGCCCGTATCTCCCCATGCAGCTCCGGCGCGTGCTCCCTGCAGCGACGGCACATTACCCTGCTGCCTGCCACCACGTGACTGCGGAGCGCACAGGTGCCGCTGCTGTCGCCCCCCGCTATCAGCACCTCGCACCCGTGGCTCCGGAACACCCTGTGCCATGCGACACCGCCCACCATTGGGTCCCTTGCTTCGTCCACCAGCAACACGGCGCACGGCACGTGGCTGTAGTGCTGCACCGCCCCGCAGCTGCTACCTTTGCTGTTATCACCACCCCCGCCGTCGCCGCCGCCAGCACCACCACCGCTGCCGTCATTGTCACCGCCGCCGTCACCGCCGCCGCCACTAGCACCGCCCTTTCCAGCACCATTGCCGCCGCCGTCGCCGTCACCGCCGCCGTCGCCGTCGCTGCCGCACGGCGGCTCATCCTTGGCCACGCCGTTGCGCTGCATGCGCAGCAGGACCTCCATCGCGCTTGCGGGCGCACCCCCTTGGCAGGGCGTTGTGTCCTGCAGGAACTGCAGCAGCGCCGCCAGGGCCGTGGTCGTGCTGATGCGGGCGCCCGCCTTGAGCGGGCATCCAGCCGGCATGGCCCCCAGTGCCTGGACACCGTACAGGACCTTGTACGACAGGTCGTTGGCAATCGCAACGGACAGCCCGTTTGCACGGTGGCGGCGGTGGAAGCACTCCAAGAGGAGCTTCTTGGGCGCACGAGCGCCGTCTGTCCCTGCCCCCGCACCCTCCTGATCCTCCCGCTTCTCCTCGGCTTCCTGCTCCTCCCCACGTTTCACGTTGTGGCCCCAGGAGTTGATGACCGCGGGAGTCCACGGGGGCTGGATGCGGTGCAGCTCTTCATCCTGGATGGCCCTCCTGCCGATGAGGAAAACGTCGAAGACCTGGCGCTTGAGGAGAGCCAGCTCCTCGCCATTGGCAGGCTGTTTGCTGTTGGTGGTTGTACCGTGCAACGGCTGTGCAGGAGCCGTGGCGGCGGCGGCAGCGGTGGCGGCGCCCGCCGCCGCCGCCGCCTGGTCTGCAGCGTCCAGGATGGCGCTGGCGGCGAAGGGGCCGCCGGCCGCCAGTTTGGGCTCCAGCCTCCGCAGCACCGTCTTGGCCTGTTGTAGCGAAGAAAGCGGAGCACGACAGAGGCAGCAGGAATCAGAGGCAGTGTATTTGGGATAGCAGCATATCATGCGCAGACCTGCTGGGTCAGCGACAGGCCATGGTGTGGGCTGTGCAAACGGGTTGTGGGAACGCCGTACAGCAGGGCACGCCGGGAAGCCGGTGAGGCACGGCACGGACGTTGCAATCCTGGTCGGGAGCAGGTTACGAAAGTACAGGCTGCCCCAATTTACCACACCGCTGTCACCAGCAAGCAGCGACTCACCACCGCGAAACGCCCGGTGCACGTGCCCTTACCCTTACCCACCACACACACGTGTCGAAGAAAGTGTGCTACCCAGCCCCCACACACGCACGCACCTCTGTGGCGCCGCCGTCCAGGAGGTCGTGCAGGTACCTCGCCTGCTCCGTCTCCGCAAACGCAGCAACGCTGGCGGCGAACACGTGCCGCCGCTGCGGCCTGCCGCGCGCCTTGGCCTCCTTCTGCACGTACCCCAGCAGCTGCTTCTTTGCATCGCACTGCAGGCCCGTCACGGCCTGCACGACGGCCGCCATGCAGGACAGCCCCCTGGCCAGGTTGCGGGCGTTGCACACGCTGCCGTACAGGTGCCAGAAGAGGACCTCCACGCCTGTGGGGGCGTCGCCTGTGAAGGGAAGGGCCAGCCGCCCGGCCGCCGCTGTTACCGGTGCCGCCTCCGCTGCCGGTGCTCCCGCTGCTGGTGCCGCCACCGCGGCCGCTGCCGCTGTTACCGGCGCCGCCACCTGTGCCGTTGCTGGTGCCGCCGCCGCTGCTGCTGCTGGCCGTTGGTCCTCCTCCCGACGCCCCTCCTGCTGCTGTTGCACCTGCTGCTCCTGGTTCTCCTGCTGCTGCTGCTGCTGCTGCTGCTCCCGCCGCTCGCTCTGCTGCACCGCGTGCTGTGGCTCGGCCACTGCTGCAGCTCCAGCACGCAGCCTGGCGTGGTTGCCGCGGTTGGCTGCCACGTGTGCGCTGCACACCTTCCACGCCGCACCCCGGCGTGTGGGAGGCACCAGGCCCGTCACGGCTTGGTGACCTAACACACTGCCGCCCTGTTGGCCAGCCGGCTCCAAGGCCATGCGGCCGGATGTGATCATGAGGCCTTCAAAGTGGATGGGGTCGCCACCTTGGACCGCGTGCGCACAGCATTCGGGGCCGCCTTGGCAATAGCCGGGCTTGGGGCCGTTGGCTTCGACGACGGCTGTGAAGGACTCGGCGTTGGTGAGCTTGCCGCACACGACGCAGTGGCCAACCAGCCTGCCCATTTTATTATTGTTTAGCAAGCCTGCATGTCGGAAAGGTCAAAGTGTAGGTGTCAAGTTTGGTTGCTAAGTGGGGGAAAGGGGCGCAAACACCGATCTGTGTCCTCGTGCAGCCAGTGGTGCATGCCCACGACTCGCAAACAACGCATGTGGGCCGCAGCAATCAGTCACCGCTGTAATTGCGCACCTAGAAAGGTATGAAAGTTGACAACTTGATGAGGCTTTAGAGATACGTGCTAGAGCGCAGCCGGCGCCGCGCGTGCAGCCCTTCCGCGAATCCGGTGGTTTGGGCTTGCGGCCCCTGTCCTGATCACTTTTGGGGCCTCGCAGTTGCGCCTTGGGTCGCAGCAGCTCAAAGCGTCTGGCAAATCGTACCCGTGCTGCCGTCCAAGGTGCTGAAAGCAGTCTGTTTCCGAGACAGCATCACTGCACGGCGCTCAGTGACGGGCCTGCTTTCTAGCCGAAGCAGCGGACACCGTTTACATTGACGACTGCTAAAACGTGCTCTCGTGGCTGTGTATGTAAGGCCCAGCCGCAGGTTGCGGCAGTTCTTCCATGTGGGTCCGTTTTCCCTCCAAGCGAACCCCTTGGACTGCCCATTGACCACTCGGCCTGTGCAGGGGAGGTCCCCTGGCCCCGCCCCCCAAGCAGAAGGAACCGTGGATACGCAAGATCGCCACTGCCGAGGCCTACTCCCATGCATGCTCAGCGTTGCTAAAGCTGACACGTGCACAGGCTCATGTCCTACAGCGTTGAACACCCTCGACCCAATGTGCACTGCAGGAGCAAAATTCACCGCATTCATGTCGCGTGTGGGGCAGCATTGACAGCAGTGTGGCACTCTATGCCACAGCGGCCAGTGCACACACCTGCGGTAAGGGTTTCTTGACCTTCTCTCGACAGTCAGTCAGTGCGAAATCCATGGGTTTAGCCAGGTCAAGCCCAGCAGATACGAGCATACCGATGCCTTGCCATAGCCCACAGGTCACGGAGTACCGTACTGCTTAGTTCAGCCAAGACACGGAGGCACGGAACTGGTCGCGCCCAGAAGGTCGCGCCTGTCTAATCCTAGGCCCCCCCAACGCAACAAGTCACGAGGCGCACATGAACATGCAACTCTTTGTACAAATCCGCAAAGAATCCAAAGCATCAAACCGCTACGGTGTACCAGTTACGTGAAGCAGTCTGCCATCAAGTTGCTTCCAGTCCCGTCACACACGGGCGCCCACTGGCTAGCGGCGGTTGCTCAGCAACCGCAGGAACTCAACAAACGCCTCGCCCACCGCCCCCACCGCCGCCATTATCGACACGAGCCATGCTTTTTGCACCAGCCACGCCTTGCTCTCTGGAAACACCTCCCCCCGGTTGACCCGAACCGACGCATTGTACACTGCCTGGCCGTCCCACGGCGCCCGCTGCTCCACCATCCACCGCAGCACCGGCAGCTCGGCACCCCGTTCCTCCCCTTCTCGCAGCACGCTCCTACCCCACGGCACCCCAATGTGGCGCAGGTAGCGCAGCGTTGCCAGGTCGCCGTGTCGCCCCGCCACTGCGTAAGGGTTCCTCCCGTACGTGTTCTGCAGTACACGCTGCCCGCCAAGCTCCAAAACCAGGTCCACGGCCGCCTCACAGCCGCTGCCCGCCGCAGCATCCAACGCGGCGGGTGCAACAGCCAACCCATGCTCTTGGGCCACCATGGGGCTCACGAACCGGGCAAGGCCCAGGGCCCCCAGCTGCAACGCCCAGCGCTCGCTGCACTTGCGCAACACCCAATGCCCTACGCCACTCGTTGCTTGACTCACACTCCAGCAGCCTCCGCACAGCCTGCACGTGTGCGGGCTGCACCTTACCCTTGTTGGGCTCCGGCAGCACCACGTGCAGGCCGTCCCGCTGGCACGTGCACCCCCGTTCCTCCAGCAACCACAGCACCTCAACCTTGCCACTCTCAGCAGCCATAGAATACGCCTGCGCGCTGGTGATGAAGCCCTTGTCCAGCAACCAAGACACGAGAGGAACACTGCCTGACCACACCGCCACTTCGACAATGCGCGCGCGGTCAGTCACCGCCTGGCCGCACTCCTCGTGCAGGAAACGTACCTCGTCCAGGCGCCCACGATCTGCCGCCCGTAGCAGGCCTATCGGGTGTACTGGCAAGCCCCGATCCACCAGCCACCGCATCTTGGCCACGCCCCCCCGAGCCCCAGCAATCTAATCATCCACACTGCCTTCGACCTCGCCTCGTCATCCGCGGCACAGGCAGCGCACAGCCGCCCTCACGCACCAGCCACTCCGCAGCCCCCAAATCCGGAGCGCACAGAGTTCAGGGTAGCATCCAAACTGGGCCGCGTCCGGGCTCGCCGGCAGCTGCGGCTGGCAGATCCAGCCCCTGCACCTCGGTGAGCCATCGCAGCAGCAGCACATCGCCCGCACGTGCAGCGCCGGCTGCAGCTCGCAGCAGGAGCCGTTCCCGCTCCGTCCCGGAAGCAGGCACGGTCCCAGCACCTGGAGCTTCGTCCAGCAGCCAGGCAACCTTCTCCTGGGCGTCGGGCCGACCCGACTCGCACGCCGCGCATACGACGCCTGGTTTAGGTGGTAAGCTATTGTGCCCATTTCCGCCAACCGGGGTATGAGGAGGTGCCAGGCTGACTGCAGTGAGGCCAGGTCGCAGTGCTGCGCCACCGCATCGAGAGTACAGCTGGGGGTGAGCGGGCAGCCGTGCTGCAGCAGCAATGGCAGCAGGTGGGCGTGCCCCGCCTTGGCAGCTGCAGAGCCCAGGTCACCCCAGCCTTATGGCATGTCAGGCATGCCAGTTTGCACTTCGCTGTGAGGAAGCAGCTCCGCAGCTCCCAAGCTGTTTCGGTATATCCTCAAGCAGCTGCCGGAGAATGAGCAGGCGCTGACTGGCCGCCTTGTGTGTAAGCTGGCCGGGCAGCTGCTGAGCCAGGTGCACCATCGCACCGCTCGCTTCAGCCTACCGCTGCCTCCCTGGCTACAGCCTTGTCAGTGGGCGCAACAGTGGCAGGAGGGCATGCGGCTGCTGACATTCGGCCGCAAGCTGCGGCTGCTGTTTGCCACTGTAGCTAGCCAGCGGCAGCGAGGCCAACATGGAGCGCGCGTGGGCTCTGGTGCGACCGTGCCTGTTCGCATTGCCGGTGTAGAAAATATCCTGTGGCGAAGGGTTGCGCTTGACCTGCTTCCGCGCTGGTACTGAGGGCAGAATCACAGTATTACTTTAGCAATGAACTAGCGTGCCGTCCAAATGTTGGTAGTGCTCAGGTAAGGGCAAGGGTAGCAAGGGCTCCGAATGTGGCACCGCATTGTTTGACGTCATGAATTGCTTCCATGCATTCATAACGACTTCGGTATGCATCTACGCTACATCGGGAGGCGATCAGGCCTGATCAGGCCAACGTTCAGAGCGGAACCAGTGTTTGGTAGCACGGCACTGTATGCCAGTGGTAAAAGCACACAAGCTGCGCATCAGTGTGTGGAACGGATCAGCGGCGTGGGATCCACCTTACAGGCGCATCCGCAGCACTTGCGTCAACGCCCTCTTAACAGACCATCCAACCGTCATCATTGCCCCACTGGTGCTCCACGTCTTCCACTCAACCCACCACCCAGGCATGGCGCACCAGACCGGCCCAGGTTGTATAGCCTCACCAGTTGCCGTGGTAGCGTACCTCCTGCTAAAGTTCCAGGAGACCTGTCCCTTCCGTTTGACACCTGGCTCGTTGGCGTGGGCAGCACGACGCCACCCTATTTCCCGCCCGCTATGAAAAGGCTTCCGGGAGGGAAGCACGGCACGCGTTATATCTCCACGTGTCGCCCTCGCACCGCACCCAAACGGTGAGTTCCCAACCAACCCCAACGTCACAGTCATGAAGTCCAAGTCACACCTCCATGTCTCGCCATAACCGGTCCGTCATATAACAGCCACCTGCCAGTTAACTCACTGGCCCGTGCACAAAACCAACCAACCTCCACTGCGGCCTCAAGCAACTCAAGAAACACCCCATCCAGCCGCCCAACCGACGCCACACGCTGCCGCCGTACGTATACGACGTACGGTGTACGGCAGGAGCGTGCGTCCCGCTCAGTGCCTGAAGTGGCGCACGCCCGTGGTGAGCAGCACGACACCGTACTTGTTGCAGCAGTCGATTGCGTCCTGGTCGCGCATGGAGCCGCCGGGGTGCACGATGGCGGTGACGCCCGCCTTGCACGCAATCTCGACGCTGTCGTTCCAGGAAAAGGGGAAGAAGGCGTCCGAGGCCAGCACGGAGCCCTACAGGGCGGATGGGAGGTGGGAGGACAGCGACACAGCGGGTGACGCAGCATGACGATGAGTGGAACGGAGCGCTGACTCAGTTGGAAGGTGCAACGGAGTGTCAGGCCGAAGGTCCCGCTGGTCTGAGGCTGGCCCCGAGCCCTGCAAGATGATTGAACTCGAGCCCTGCAAGATGATTGAACTCGAGCCCTGCAAGATGATTGAACTTACGGGCTTACGCCTTCCCCAACACCCCTGAACCCTCACACCTACTGTGTATTAGCAATACTAATACACACGACCCACCTGCACCTCGTCCGCCGCCTTCTCCAGCGCGATGCGCACGCTGTTGACGCGGTTGGGCTGGCCGCTGCCCATGCCCAGAAGCCGCCCGTCCTTGGCGATGGTGATGGCGTTCGACTTGACGTGCTTCACGGCGCTGCGGGGGGTGACAGGGGTTGGGAGGGAGGGCCGTTGCGTCAGCCGCAAAAGCAGGACCGCAGCTCTGCCGGCAAGCGTTGGACTTCGCGTGCTACTCGGCTGCACGGCGCAACTGGTAAAAAATTCCTGTGATGAGAGGGCCAAGGGGAAGCAGCGGAGGAGCTTCGAGTTTGCTTTGGCGGCGGGCGACCGTGGCAAGGGGTGTAACGTGGTCGCCAGAAGGTGCAGGATGTGGCTGCACATTGAAGCAGTGCAATTTCCACCAGGTGCAAGGATTACGTACACCGACACATCTGCCGTTGCGCTGCCCATGAAGAGGCCCGCCTGCCCGCCCCCTGCTCCTCCATTGGCTCCCCACTGCAAAGGTGCCGTAGATGCACGTGGTGCTTATCAGTTACGTAAATGTTTATTATCTTTTAATCTGTTATCTGCACCCACCGCCACGCGAACTTGAGGTCCTCCAGCTGCTTCTCCGTGGGCTGCGCGTTTGACACGCAGGTGAAGGTGATGCCCTCTGGCGCCAGCGCGTCGGCGCCCTGCCACAGCCAGCCGCCCGCCACCTGGCGCAGAGACAGGCCTGAAGGGGCGCGCGCCTTGGCCTCCAGGATGCGCAGGTTCTTGGACTTGCCCTTGAGCACCTCCAGGCCCTCGGGCGTGTAGCCGGGCGCAATGACGATCTCGTAGAACATCTTAGTGGTGTCGTCCTGGGGAGACCTGCGGCAGGCGAACAAATGCAATTACGAAACGTTTGTTGCGGCCACCGACGGGGTTCAGGCGTCATATTATTGATTTCTTGTAGTAAGGCAGCAGTCCTCACGTGTGGCAGTATCCGAGTGTGCTTACAAGCTGCAGGTCTCCCTAGGTTTCCCCCAGGTTCTCTGCTCCTACCCTTAGACTGGTGGGTCGGTCATGCGTGTCGCTGCGAACCCGTGCGGTGCTGCCCACCTGAACTCGTGCTGATGGTACGCATGCATGTACTCACACCAAAGTGTTTGACCTGACGGCTGACGCAACGCGCCTGAACTCGCGGATCTCGCGGGCCAGATCTGCGCCCAACGCCACAATGCCCCCTCGAGGACCCGCATTGTCCCCAAACTACATGATACTAATTTGCCCAGCAAATTTGTATCAAGATACTACCTGATTGTCACTAGCTTGGCAAAATACTATCTGATGCGTCGCACCTGAACTCGCGGATCTCGCGCGCAAGGTCAGCGTCCACGACACGGTTGAACGCCACGATGCCGCCGAACGCGCTGATGGGGTCGGCGCGCACCGCCAGGCGGTACGCCTCGCGCAGGTCTCCCCTGCTGGCGATGCCGCAGGGGTTGGTGTGCTTGACGATGACGCAGGTGGGCTCCGTGTAGTCGCAGCAGCACTGGTAGGCGGCGTCGGCGTCCTGTACGGGTGTAGCGATGCAGTTGCGGGGTCACAGTAGCATTAAACAAGGCGAATACTGGTCACAGGCTCGAAGAAGGAAGGAGCATGTCAAGCGACTAGTGACACCCTGTGCGCGTGTGTTTTAACGGGCCGTATGTCCAGGAGGTGTCGGTGCAGGGAAAAGGGTCGCGGAGTAGGGAACATGGAAGCGTGGTGTAGGCGTGCCTAGGCCGAACCCGTCCGTCAGCAGCTGCCCCCAGTCCACATGCCCGCAGCCCGCCTACCAAGTACCGCCATGACCACCACGGTACTCGCCAGCACACCAGGTACCGCGTTAGCGAGGTATCCCTTTTTTGACCAGGTGCCCACCACATAGGACATACGTTGCTGCCCCCATGCGTCGGCTGGTGACGTCCCGGCGATGCTTGCGACCCCTAGCCCCTTCTACCAGCACGACCTGCACCAGGACGCAAGGTACCGCCACCAAGTCCGTGCGGACGGTGCAGTTTCTCCTCGGAACCCCACCTCAATTCCCAGGCCCCCGCCACGACCGCAACACCCTTTCCCTGTGCTCAACCGACGCACCGGTTTAGTGCGTGTGCATGCTCCTTACGCAGCGCACACTACACCCATTCCGGCCTAACCCACGCACCAGGTAGTTGTTGTACGACATCTCCTTGCCCCAGTGCACCACGCTGGTGGCCACACCGCCCGCGCCCGCCTCGCGCAGGCTCTGGTCCGTGTAGAAAGCGGCGGCCTAGGGGCAGGAGGTCATACATCACATTCGATATACGATGTAACTAAAGAACCTAGTAAGAAGAGAAACGGAGGAGGAAGGCGGCGGCCTAGAGAGAAAGAACAACGTATCCTATTGTGTTCAATATCGCGTACAGTAGCGTAGTAGGTGACGGAGTGACAGCCAAGGGGTCGGCCCAACTGGACGAACCAGCATTCCCACCAGCAAGACCTCATCACAAGCCCAGTTCGCACAGCCCGAGTAACGACGGTGTTCCAACGCCCGCTAGCAGCATACATACCACAATGGCAAGTTGCGTGACCAGACCGTGACTGTGCAGTCGACCCACCTGGTGTGGGTTCTCTCCGTACCGCAGCGTCTGCGCCAGCTCCATGGGCACCGTCATCTGGGGGGCGGGCCCGCTGCCCACCTGGCCCCACAGCCACTCAGACACCTGCGCGTCATACGACGAGCAGTGCTGCGGGGGGCAAGGGAGTGTGGGGCGGGGGCTGAGAAGACGGAAGCCAGGCGGTAGGAAGGGGGGCGCAGTCTGTCATGTCTGCTTATTCCAGTTGTTGTACAGAAGGCGGCAAGCGGTGCGGGTGGGCCGAAAGCAGTGGTGGCCGGGCCAGCGAGGGTTGACCAAGCCCGATGGTGGTGCCCCGCCTGGAGCACCTGGTGGCACCCCAGCGCACCCCGAGCAGCCCCTACAATATCCTTGACCTATTCAGAGAAACTGCTGGGTCCTGAAGCCACAGGTGCAGCTAGCGCTGTGTACTCTCCGTCGCCCGCAGCTGCCTCCTGCTGCCTCCTGCGTCCGCCCTTGCGTGTGCGCCCCCCTGCACGCCTGCCGCTAGCAGCCCATCCCAGCACCGCCGCAGCCACCCCCTTGCTGCAGCAACGCTCACTGGCACGTGGCACCCGATATTGGCCATGATGGCTGCCCTGCCGTACTGCCGTACTGCCGTACCGCGCCGTACAGTGAGCGCCCCACCAGCAGGATGGCCGCCGGCCCTGCCACTGGCCCCCCCTCAGACCCATCAGGGCTCTTGCTACCCATCTCACTGCCAACTCCTGCACGTGCACCTTAACACAGCAATATGGTACTCTACACCAGAAGCACACAGCTGCGCTATGTCCAGGCTGCTGGGATGCTGCTTGGTGCTAGTGCTGTTCTGGCGTATGGTGTTGCGCCCCTGGGTGCCACTGACCAGTCTACGCATGCGCCCCATCCTCCGGCCCCTCCACTTGGAGTGCCGCTCACGCTTGCTTTGCCGTCCTGCCCCAACTAGCACACCGTTGACCCAAATGGCAATCCTGCTATAACAAAGCGACACGTGCGCACCTGGAAGGCCTTCCGGTCCAGCTGCTTCGCCCTGCCCCAGCTACACACTGCTGGCCCCTGTGGTATGCGCACATGCCTTGGTTTCCTGCTGCTACGGTATGGGCATGACGCCTTCGTCTCTTAACCCACCTGGAACGCCTTCCACGCCAGCTTCTTGCGGAACTCGGCGAACTCCGCGCTGCTGCTGCCGGCCGTCAGCTGCTTCAGCAGCTCAGGGTAGTCCTGCGCGGTACCACGTATTGCAAATAGAAAAGCTAAACGCGCGTGACATGCGTATATGATGTATCATGTCTGGTATGCGTACGGGCCTCAGGCTTAGCTACAGGCTTTCCCCAATACCTGGTTCGTCCTTGCCTCACTCGGCATCGCCACACATTTTGGGGTCCACCCTTCCCCCATCCCCAGCCGCCCTGCCCCACCCTTCTCCCATCCCCAGCCTCCCTGCCCCACCCTTCTCCCGTCCCCAGCCGCCCTGACCCACCCTTCCCCCGTCCCCAGCCGCCCTGACCCAAACATCACACCCCAGCCGCCCTGACCCACCCTTCCCCCGTCCCCAGCCGCCCTGACCCAAACATCACACCCCAGCCGCCCTGACCCACCTTCCCCCGTCCCCAGCCGCCCTGACCCAAACATCACACCCCAGCCGCCCCGACCCACCCTTCCCCGTCCCCAGCCGCCCTGACCCAAACATCACACCCCAGCCGCCCTGACCCACCCTTCCCCCGTCCCCAGCCGCCCTGACCCAAACATCACACCCCAGCCGCCCTGACCCACCCTTCCCCCGTCCCCAGCCGCCCTGACCCAAACATCACACCCCAGCCGCCCTGACCCACCCTTCCCCCGTCCCCAGCCGCCCTGACCCACCCTTCCCCCGTCCCCAGCCGCCCTGACCCACCCTTCCCCCGTCCCCAGCCGCCCTGACCCACCATTCCCCCGTCCCCAGCCGCCCTGACCCACCATTCCCCGTCCCCAGCCGCCCTGACCCACCCTTCCCCGTCCCCAGCCGCCCTGACCCACTCTTCCCCCATCCCCAGCCGCCCTGACCCACCCTTCCCCATCCCCAGCCGCCCTGCCCCAAACATCACACCCAAGCCGCCCTGACCCACCCTTCCCCATCCCCAGCCGCCCTGCCCCAAACATCACACCCCAGCCGCCCTGACCCACCCTTCCCCGTCCCCAGCCGCCCTGACCCAAACATCACACCCCAGCCGCCCTGACCCACCCTTCCCCCGTCCCCAGCCGCCCTGACCCAAACATCACACCCCAGCCGCCCTGACCCACCCTTCCCCCGTCCCCAGCCGCCCTGACCCACCCTTCCCCGTCCCCAGCCGCCCTGACCCACCCTTCCCCCGTCCCCAGCCGCCCTGACCCACCCTTCCCCCGTCCCCAGCCGCCCTGACCCACCCTTCCCCCGTCCCCAGCCGCCCTGACCCACCCTTCCCCGTCCCCAGCCGCCCTGACCCACCCTTCCCCCGTCCCCAGCCGCCCTGACCCACCCTTCCCCCGTCCCCAGCCGCCCTGCCCCACCCTTCCCCCATCCCCAGCCGCCCTGCCCCAAACATCACACCCCAGCCGCCCTGAGGGTCCCATGGCCAACACCAGCATAACGCAGCCCCTAAAGCTACTGTTACGCGCACCTGGGAATCCACCACCACGGTCACGTGCGCCATATTACAGCTCCACCCCCACCCCCTACACCCCGCTGCACGCTAATACACGCACCTGGGGGTCCACCACCACTGCCACGTGCGCCATGTTCTTGGCCGCGGCGCGGATCATGGCCGGCCCGCCGATGTCGATGTTCTCCACGCCAACCTCGAAGGCGGGCGCGGGGTCCGCGGTGACCGTCTTGCGGAATGGGTACAGGTTCACAATCACCTGCGGGGCGGAGTTTTGTGTGCAACGTCATCGTCAGCGGACAGCTGGCGCTGAGAAAGTCCACGCCTATGCCCCAACACCCCACTCCGCGGTGATTTCGCGCACGCTTTTTCCTTGGGTTGGCTTCCTGACGCCAGACGCTCGCCCCAGCCCGCATTCACGCTTCCTTACCGCTTCCGGCATCGCGTGAGTCAACCCAGTTCCCTCAAGCAAACTACCCACACCCACAGCAGCTCCGCACAGGGTGCATGGGCCCGCCGCCCGCTGTGACGTCCGTCTTCCCTCAGCACCCATCATGGCCCCAGCTGCCCCTCGTACGTATCCCTCTCCTCCCGCGCCCCCCTCCTATCAGGTACAAGGGGCCCGCAATACGTGGCCCATTCCCCCGACCAGGTGCACCTACCCCGGGAACCCTCGTAAGCCCCTCCGTGTGGCAATATGATTTCAGCACCTCCCTCGCACCTCCCTTGCACTTTCAGTACCCCATAACATTGCTTTCCGCTCACCAGGTCGATTGTGCCGATGTTGTGCTTTGCGATAGCGGCCATGTGGTCGGCCTTATCGCGAATGGCCAGGATACCGCCGTGCACAGCGGGGTGCAGCGTCTTGACGCGGCCTGGAGGGGATTGGTGACCAGGGTGGGGTGACGTAGACCTGGATGCCACCAAAAAGCGTCAGGCTGGTTCGTGCTTACACGTTATTGCATGGGGAAGCTTTTAGCAGCATGTGGTGATCTGGTACGGCGCTCCCTTGTGCCCTGCCCCCTGATAGCGGCGGCGGGTAAGGGGTCCCGTCTTTGGGTTGTGGACAGCTGCCGCGGCTGGTGGGAGCGCTAGCGCATAGCCCAGACATCAGAAGCATGATACTTTCAGTACGTTATCCCATGGACTCACCGTCCAGCATCTCAGGGAAGCCGGTCACGTCCTCGACCTTGGTGCATGGCACACCCGCATTCTGAATAGCGGTAGCGGTCCCGCCGGTCGAGATAATGTCGATGCCCAGATCCTTAAGACCCTGTTACATGAGCAATGCCAGCGATCAGGCACAATTCGCTCAAGCTCAAAACCTTCCATTCCGAAGCTCTGCCCCAAGCGCTGAGAGGTTTTGCCTACCTTCACCAGCATGTCCAGGTTGGTCTTATCCGACAGAGAAATCAGAGCACGGGGCCGGCCGGTAGCGGCTGCGTGAAAAGGGCCCGTTCGGAGGTGAGCATGTGCGACGGTCGGCGCAAACTGGTCCAAGCCGCGATACACAACTGCTCACCATGGCTAGAGCTAGAGCTAGAAGCCGGGGCTGGGGCAGAGGTAGCGGCCTTCATCTGGACGCGAGCCGAGCGCCTGTGGTTGCAGTTTCGCGTGTAGGGTCAAAGGCGTGTTGCGCGTGTCGGCGTGTCGCTCGGCGGCTAGTCGACCCACCCAACCAGCAGCGAGGCAGCGTCCGCGACAACGGGGCGACCGGCCAGCAGCGGCTTCGCAGCAACGCGCGGCTGCACCGCAACAGCGGCTGGCTGCTCGGCGCGCACGGCTCCGGCGACCTTCTGCGCTGCCTTCATACACGCCATGGCTTCAAGTCTTCTAACAGACGAGCCGAGCTGGGTGTGATATAAGGCTATGCCTCAAATGCAGCACCACAAAAGTCACTCTCTGCCATTAATCGACTCGCTTTTCCTACACGTGCCCCGTCTGTTTCCGTACCCCGCGTTGGCATGGGCGTGTTGACCGCCAAACGAGCGCCAGCATTATATTAAATAATCACTACAACATCAATTGTTGTACATCTGTGGTTACAGAGCGGGAAGAAGCATTGCAGTGAAGACAAGTGCACCATGCCCCCGCAACAGACGGACTTTGCAAACAGGCGCCAGGAGAAAGGCTGCAATGCAAAACACGAGTTACGTACAAGTATCGGCCTGTAACAGTACAGCAAGCCGTGCAAAAGTACCTGACCGAACTGCGGTCTGCGTCCCTTACCTCCCTGCGACGACCCCCTCTCCCCAGAGACGCCATCTGGTCAGCGCGGCCAAGACCGCCATTTATACGCTGATCCAGACGTGTGAGTAACATGGCATGACAGTGCAAAACATGCGGCCAAGGAGGGTCCCTACAGCAAGCAACGCCGAGGCCACGTGCACCTGCGTCCCCCGGCGCAGCCCAAGCGCCATCATCTGCCCCCCCTGTCCCCCCTGTCACCCTGTGGGCGCAGCTCAAGCGCCTCGTGCATTACCTGCCTCCCTGTCGCCAACCCTACCAATGACATACAACGAAACATGGCACGATGCATATGCATATCGTCCGTTCCACAAATATACTAGGGCGCTCTCGTCGTGCATCATTTCACCCCAGCTGCCCCTGGCTCCCTACCGCCGCCCCTGCATTCTCTCCTTAGTCCCTGCAGCCCCATGCCTTACCCACATCCGCAAGCCGTGGACTCCGCTGCTACCCGGAGTCCGCAATCCAAGCAGGCACGTGCTTATGCGCACACTCCACCTGCGCCTTTCAACCCACGACCCTACTTAATTACCCCAGCTGCTCCTGGCTCACAATCGCACCTACCACCTACCGGAGGCCCTGCAGCTCCGACCCCCCTGACCCACATCACCACGCCGTAGACTCTGCGTACACCATCTTGTCGTACATTGCAACATCCCGCGCCGCCTCCTCGCCGCACAGCCCGTACGGCAGTGGTACGGCGCACAGAAACTCGTCGAACTTGGCGGCGGCGTGCAGCTGCGCCGCGTGGTAGTGCAGCATGGCCCGGTGGTCCGCCTGCCGCTGCGCCGCCAACAGGCCCGGCTGCGCATTCAGGTTGCTAACCCCGCACGTGGCACGCCAGTGCGAGTTAACACCACCTGCTGCACTCCATGTCGCACCCGGTGTGGGACCTCCTGCGCATGTGCTGCTTGTGGCGGTGACGCTGCCGCTGCTGCTGCTCCCCAGGCGCGAGGGGTGCGGCTCGTAGTCCCTGGGCTCGTATGCCACGCGCGGCTCTGCCTGCCACCATGGCTGCAGCTCCCAGTTGAGGCCCAGGTCCTCGAATCCCACGCCCAGGATGTCCCCCACTTCCATGCCGGCGGTTAGCAGCTTGCTGCGGGTGCAACACACAATGCAGGACCAGGAGCCATGTTGCGGTTGAGTGGTTGAAGGCTACACTGCTTTGCACGACACGCACGTTGCTAAACGTGTCGGGCAGGTTTGTTAGTTCTAGTACACACGAGGAAAAGGGCGTTGGCCAAGGAGCAGAGGCGAAGCTGGCGCGAGCTATCAAGCCCGCCTTTGCCACCCCAGTCCTGTCCCGACCGCCTGTCCGTTCTACCACACCGCTCCCCCTGTCTCACTTGGTCCGCTCCTCCTCTCGGGCGCGCGCCGCGGCCTCCGCCACCGCCCGCCGCCGCGCCGTGGGATCCATCTGACGCCCGTCTGTGCCGCCGGCCCCCGGCCCCTGCCCACCGCCGTACGGCCCCGCAGCCACCTCGATGAAGTCATTCAGCACGGGGATCGACGGCGCAGCTGCAACCGCAGCACCACTCCCGGTGGCTGCTGCACCCACGCCTCCCACGGATGTAACTCCCGCCTGCCCTTTGGCTCCTCCGCCCGTAGGACTCATCAACGACCCCCCTAGCGTGGACGCCGTCCGAGCCACACCCCGTACGTACGGGCCTCGTCGCACGCTGCGGTCCACTGTCGTACCGCCCGCCTCCCCGCCGTCCGTTGTCGTACCGCCCACCAGCCACTCGCCGTCTGCTTCAGCGTCGCCATCCGGCTCGTCCGCCGAGCCGCTGCGCGCCAGGCCACTGCCCCCCAGCTCCGGAATCATCTCCGCTGTCGTACGGCTGTACGGCCCGTGGTCCCGCTGCTCGTCCACCATGTGATCCGCGTCCACCATGGCCGTCAGCACCTGACCCAGGTGCCGAACAGGCGCTGTACGGTCGAGCCGGCTATCGGATCGCGCGAGGGCCTGGCTGGCGGAAGGCGGCAGGCCGCCGATCGCGGCAACCGCCGCGCCGGCGGCGCCGCCAGTGCTGCTAACCGAAGAGATCGTGGCCATCAGGACGCGAGAGGAGGGCGTAGGGGAAACGAAGGCCCCGCCGTACGACATGCCCGTACCGGTACCGCCTGCGCCGTACATGCCGGCGGCCGAGGACCGGCCGAAGGGGCTGTCGTTGGGGAAGGCCCCGGGCGGGTGGAAGGACCAATCCTCGGATATTCGGCCGACGGGGGCCATCAGTCCCCTGCTGCGGCGGGACAGCGAGGGCGTGAGGGCCCCCGGCGTGGCGGGTGGGGATGACAGAGGGGAGGTGGGCCGGGCGTTGCCTCCGAGGCTGGAGGCGGGTGGTCGTGCGGCCTGGTGGCCTGGGGGCGCGCCCGCGGAGGACATCTGCATTGCCGGCCTGCGTGGTGGCAGAGGTAGCGGTTTGCACGGTCGGTGTGCTGACATGCCACATGCGCAGCGAGCTCTGCGGGAATATGACAACATACCGTATGTGGAATGGCGGTACGTCGCCGCAGACAGCGGACACTGACATCATGTGTACCAGTACCTTCGGTATTAGACTGGTACATATACCAGTAGCACGGCCCTAAGTAAGTGTTCCGCAGTGCCTCAGTGTACCGTGGAGGAGTTGCCGTGCTAGCCCTGGGTGCCGTTGCCCAGGCTTGCAACTGGGCAACACCAGCGATATCCTTGCCAGAACGTCTTGGCTTCCCGTCTGGTTCTGCCCACACGATCCAGCTACCCACCCGTACTCCCAACACCACGCTTGCACCACGGCTTCACACAACGTGTTTCCTCTACTCTATCCACCATTCTCGCAAGCGGTGCCTAAGACTCACCTTGGCGCGTCGTCCAGGCGGTACCCCCTCCCCGAGCCCTCCCCGCCCGCGCCGCCCGGGCCCCCAGCCGCCCAGAAGAAGGAGAATGCCGCCTGCACCGCCGCCCACGTCAGCTGGCTGCCCTGCCGGTTCTCGCCGTGCAGCTTGACAGGCCACATCTGGAGCGTGGAAGGCTTAGGTTAGGTTAGGTTATTACAGGGGACCCCTTCGGTCGGGGTGTCGGGGAAGGCAGGGTACGAAGGCAGGGGGCGAGGAAATGGTGATGGAATGCCACAAAGCCAGCCAGCAGCATGGTGAAACAGCATTGCAAAGCCCGCTTATAGGGATGTGAAGTAATATGGCATACGGGTCGTGCGTGACTGGACGGCCGCTCGAGGTCAAAAGCTGGCCGTCTGGCATCGTCAGCTGTCGCTCTACCACCAAAACCGCTCCAAATCGCCCAGAGATCAATCCACAAACCCAGCCCGCGTTGCCCCGTCAGACCTTGTGTGCGTGCCGCGACAGGGCCACGTCAAACGACAGCAGCAGCTGCGCCGCCCCGGGCGCTTGGTCCGCTGCCGCCGCCGCCAGGCTGCCGCGGAAGCTGGCGGCCGCCGCCGCCGCCGCCGACGGCGCCAGCAGCGCCGACATGCGCTCGAAGAAGCCGCCGCCGCCGCTGCGGCCGCCGACGGCGGGCAGCAGCGACGCCATGAACCCACTCGACGGCGCGCGGTGGAACGGGATGGCGGAGGAGGAGTGCGGCGCGCCGCCGCCAACACCGCCGGCAGCGGCGTCCGGGCCTCCAGGCGCGTGGTACGATGCAGCTGACGCGTCATCATCATCATCGTCGTCGGATACGTCCAGCGGCAGCGGGCTGTCTGGCGGCAGGCCGAACACGCTCCGCCGCCGCCGGGCCGCCACCGCCGCCGTCACCCCGCGCTGCTCCTCCATCGACCCCCGCCTCGATCCCTCCCCGCTGTCCTCCCCGCCGCCTCCGGGCGACGTACCGCCCGCCGCCGTGGTACTACTTGCTGTCGCTAGGCTGGTCAGGACGCCCGCGCTCATGCCGCTGTGTCTTAGCTGCCCCTGCTGCTGCTGCAAGTGCCGCTGCGACGGCGACAGATGCTGCTGCTGAGGTATTACCTGGCCGGGCACGCGTGTGTTATCGCTGTGCAGGTACTGGTCTGTGTCCAGCTGCCACAGGTGCGGCTGGCCCGGGAGGGGCACAAAGTAGCCCAGGAACAGGTTGATGGCGTCCTGCTTCTCGGCATCCGTGTACGTGTTGGAGTACAGCCGCCTGGGGGAAGGCAGAGTGGTGATGGTAGGTTTTGGATGGGAGTGTATTAGATGAGGCAGCCTGCACGTCGGATACTGCTGCTTAGCGTCTGTGTAGGTGTTGGAGTGCAGCCGCATGGGGGAAAGCAGAGTGGTAATCCCAGGTTTTGGATGTCGATCTACTAGACAAGGTAGGAGGATAAACGCCTGCACATGAGATACTGCTTCTCAGCGTCGGTGTAGGTTTTAGAGTACAGTCGCCTGGGGGAAGGCAGAGTGGTAATAATAGCTTTTGGATGTCAATGCAATAGATGAGGCAGGTGCATAACCGCCTGCACATGGGATACTGCTGCGTAGCGTCTGTGTAGGTGTTAAAGAGTACAGCCGCCTGGGGGAGAGCACAGGTCTTGGATACTATTAGACAAAAAAAGCAAGCGTAGGGCCGCGTTCACGTGGGGTACTGCTTTTCAGCGTGCGCTTAGGTGTTGGAGTACAACCGCCTGGTGGAAAGCGGGGTACTGTGATGGACATGAGACACCATTACACTACAGCAGGGTAATTAGCCAGGTATCGGAGTATGGCCACTTGCATGACAACTCCCATGGACCTACAATGAGGCGCATAACATGTACTGTAGCGCTTGATGTGCATCCACAAAATGTAGTACCATGCCCAAGAGCACCGTTTGCACCTGCATTCCCTCCTGCCCCGCTTCCCCCCTCACTTGATGCTGGTGACGATGTCCTTGGACTGCATGGCCGCCTCCCACTCGCCCTTCTTGCGCTGGAAGAACACGGTGTGCGCCTCGGAGCCGCCGTACTGCAGCGACAGCACGTGGCCCATGGCCTCGTACAGCGCCATCAGCGTGAAGGCGGCGGAGGAGTCTGCAAAGGAAGGTTTATCAACGGTATACGTATTAATCACGTTCGCGGAGTACCGGCAAGCAGAGGCGCAGAACCCTCAGATGAGCAGCGTGACGGCGGTGAAGATTGTCTGAGGTGATGGTGCTGAGCAGGCGGCTGGAAGCTCCGCCCGGCTGCTCCCGCTGAATGCTGTTAGGTGCGGGTGAGCGAGGATGTGTGTGGCACGCACGGGAGCAAGCGGGAGGGGGAGGTCCATGGACTGCGTTGTAATTCGAAGCTGTCGGGGCGGCCCACCGCTGCACAATGTTAGCATGCATGTACCCTGGCGTCCAAGCCCGGCTGAAACGTGCATTACAACTGAACTGAGCTGAATCAGCAAATCTGAACCAAAGCCGTGCCGTCGTCAAAGGGGACTTGGTCTTGGGGAGGTTGACATGTTCGGCTTCGGCGTCAGCGACAGGGCAAGCCGTGCTCGTGCGGATACGCCCACTGACGGTGGCCATGTGCATGTGCACAGCCTCACACGGCCCCCGGTGGGCTTACGGGGCTGTACCGGGTCTATGCTCGTTTTACTGCTTGTTGAATGGGGTTGATCGCAGCTGAAAGACAGCATCAACGTGTTCTTCTGCAGCTCTGGGGCCCTCCATCCCCGCTGGGCACTCATTTCAGCTGCCCATCTGGAATGTAACACAAAATGCGATGAAAGAATTTCAGCTGCCCACCTGCATCGATGTCCCTCACGTCGTGTATGCCCAGCTTGTACAGCTGCCGCCCGAACGCCACAAGCCCAAACGCAAACTGCGCCACGTTGGTACGGTCCAGGCAGTCAATGCAGTTCGTTCGCAGCACGCCGCGCTGCCCCTGTACGGCACCGCCAGGGCTGTTGTACGGCCCCACGCCCGCCGCCCGCAGAGGCCCGCCCGCCAACGCCGCCCGCAGCAGCGCGTTCCCGCTGAACGCCCGCCGGCGGCCGCCGTCAGACTCCGCCGATCCTGCGCCGCCACCGCTTGCAGTGAACGCTCCACCGCCGCCGCCAAACCTGCCCAATGCTGTACTGCCGGCGGCGCCGCCACCGCCGCCCGGGCTGCCTCCGTGAAGATCAGCTCCGCCCTGGGGGCCTTCCACCGCCAGGCGGCGGGCGGCGGAGCCGCCGCCGCTGCGGCTGGCGGTACGGCGTACTTCCGCCGTACGGTGAGCGGCGGCGGGGTTGTGCACGAAGAGTCCGGTCATGTCCAGCGCCAGGCGGGTGATGGCGCACAGCTCGGTGAGCAGAGAGGCGCCCGACTGCTTGGCGTGCTTGGAGAAGTCCCAGGGGCTGCCGGTGCGGGAGTTACCACAAAGCGGCAAATGGAAAGCGGAAACAGTCGGCCGGTGCGGGTGAGTGCTGCATGCAAGGAAGAGTTCAAGAACTTATCGGGAGACGGCGGGGCGACATGGGGTACAGTGAAACCCCGCTTTGTCCACCGGCGCCAATCGCGCTTTGGAATCGCTCTGGCAAGTCTGCGCCCCCAGTCCCACTCCACGCTCTGCTGCGGAGTTCAAAGCACTGTAGAATAACTCCACAAGGGCTACACTACTTCATTGCCTCAGCTCTGAGCGCTGCTTAACTCCATCCCGCTGCTCAACGACACAACTCCTCCTGGTGTTATTCTACCTCAGTTAAGTCCTCGCAGCGCTTCTGCAGCACCCAGCCGCAGCCTGCGTCGATGCTAGTTACTAGTAACTAGTCGCTGGACTTGCTACTTGCTTCGAATCTGTAACTAGTAATGCCTTGAGATACGCCATTGTGACCCCGCAACTGCTTTTGTACACAACCCCTGGTGGTGCGTCGTGCGTGCATGTGCCCCGTGCGCCCA
Organism: Chlamydomonas sp. KOR1; assembly: GCA_036984285.1. NCBI lineage: Eukaryota > Viridiplantae > Chlorophyta > Chlorophyceae > Chlamydomonadales > Chlamydomonadaceae > Chlamydomonas > Chlamydomonas sp. KOR1. The sequence continues at coordinate 173,432 of BQMZ01000320.1, read as the reverse complement.
TCCCCTTACGCCCACACCCACAGGAGCGGCCTGTCTTCCCACACACAGCTCCTCTTGCCCCTGCCCGCCCTAACGACCACCAACCCACCAGTCCCAAATCCATTACCCCCACCCTCACACCACCCACATCCCACCCGCACCCACGTGTACACGATGTGCGACCGGCTCCCGCTCGGCTCTGTGTCCAGCTGCGTTGTCCCCAACCCAACTAGACATCTCTCCGGCACTCTCTCCCCCACAACGGCACCCACATGTACACGATGTGCGGCTGGCTCCTGCCCCTCGCCGCGTTAAGCTGCCCGATGGCCGCCGCCAGCTCCCTCCTCAGCAGCAGCTCCCTCGGCCGCCGCTCCTTGCTCTTGAGCAGGTTCAGCACCACGGCCGGCGCGCCGTAGCGAGACTCCAGGTCCAGGAAGTGCGCGTGTGTTACCTGGTGATGTCGTTGGGGGCGTTGACCGTTAGTCGGTCACGGTTGGTGGTTGGTGCGCCGAAGCGTGTAGCTGTCGAGGTAACGCTAGTGGGCCAGGCACGAGGAGCCAAGGTGCGGTGCGAGCTTTCGTGGGGCTCGGGGGTACGTGCAACTGGTGCAACGATAGGGCAGTTGGCGGTTGCCGGGTCAAGAGTGGTGATTGGTGTCGCTTGTATGGCAAGCTGGGGCAAGGCACGGTAGCACTGGAAAGAGCGGCACCACCGTACGGTTACGTACAAGGTACGGCATACCCTCCGTACCTCGTACAGCGGGTCAAACTGCTGCAGGATGATCTCGGGCTTGGGGCTGAGCGCCGTCAGCTGCTGCGACCAAAACAGCGGCACGGAGCCGCGGACCTGCGGGAGGGCCGTAGCAGCAGTTCGTATCGTATTAGGATAGAATCAGAGAACAGTAAAGGCAAGTGCAGTTTTAGGGAAGTATGGGGTCGGAGTGAAGGTAAGTGCAGCTTCAACGACGGCGAAGGGGAGGCGTAGTGAAGGCAGCACGGGTGAGTATTGAGCCATGGTCCCGTATGGATAGGCGATATACCACAGCAAAGTCAAGTGCAGGGAGCAAGACTCTGCTCTCTGCATGAGGTTACGGTAAGTGGGCTGATAGGTGTGCTACGCCGCCTGCCCGGCCATGCGCCCACCTGCGGTACTGGCCATCTGCATCACCCAGGTACGTATCAGTCGTCTCGTGCAGGCACCAACGTTTCCGTGATACCCTGACGCCATACCGTACACGGTTTCTCGAAACGTACCCACCTGCACCACGGATGACATCAGCGGTGTGCGTGTGCGGTAGTCCATGCCAGCGTCGACCACCTGCACGGTGCACGCCAACAGAGCAAGTGGAATAGAAAGGGCCTGTCAATAGTCCACTTATGATTTCACACACCTTGTGTGAGAGCACAGGATGGCGTGTGCACCTACTCTGTTCCCACCTCGTTAATCACAAGGCGGTTTCAGAGCAGGCATGCCAATGCAACGCACCCGTGGTTGAGCCCACATCGTTTGGCACGCAAGCAGCGTTGACCCACGCACCTGCTCCGTCTCTACATCGTTGGCCACGCGGCCCATAGTGGAACACCGAACACACACAGGCCTAACACACACTCTTTGGCCCACGCACCTGCTCCGTCTCCACCTCGTTTGCCACGCGGCCGCTGTCGTTGATGCCTCGCTTGCGGAAGCGGGTGCCCGCGAAGTGCCGCGAGCGCCGCGCGATGAGCGTCAGCGTCAGCGGCCGGCCGTAGACTGCGGCGCGCCAGACCAGGTTGGGAAGAAGCAAGGGGAAAACATTTATGAGCTCCTGGCGTTTGCCGGATTGCGTATCACGTGAGTTGCTGCTGGTCTCCACGGGACACGGAATGGAAGTGGTTAAGATTGGGGGACGAAGCTGGTCGCCATGACAGACGTGTGAGCTGTGAGGGTGCCATGGGGTAAGCAGGGCTCAGGCGGTCCATACGCGGACGTTACCTTACTGACTACAGCGACCCTCCCCACACGACCGTTGACTGCCACGGCCCTCTAACGGCGTGATGGGTCACTGGAGCTTCAGAGGTTTCGAGCAAGGGCGTTAAGACGACTCACTGGATAGCCTCCGCTGCTCGAAGAATCCGTGTATTAGCGGCACCGTCCATCGGGGGTTGCCGCCCAGCGCCCGGCGCAGTGGGGCCGTCAGGTACGCGTTCCACGTGAACATGCTGTCGTACATGGCGGCGGAAGGTGTGGGAGAGCCGGCGGGGAAGCTGGAGGAAGGTGCGGGGGTAGCGGGCGCTGGGGAGGCGGGGGAGGAGGGCGCGGTGCCTCCGGCGGAGAAGGAGGCCGCATGGCGGCGCGTGGGGTGGTGGGCGGCCGGCGGGTCCTGAGGGCCCAGCAGGATTGTGCACGGGTGTGGTACGCAATAGCGCGAACTGACACATGAATGCAGTGCCGGTGCTGCTCGCGTTCCAGTCACAGCGGCTTACCACAGCAGCTGCTGTGGGCACAACATAGCCATGAGTGGAATGGCTCCAAGAGCCAGGATTCACCCGCTGCTGACTGTGCTCCTGGCTAGCTTCAGGTTGCATCTCTAGCGGGTCAAGAGTTGCCAAGCCACGCGTCCACTGGGCTCACACGCCCGGGGCCACTTGCTGCTGCTGCTGCTGCTGCTGCCCCGCCCCGCCGCCGCTGCCATGGAGTTGGGCGACACGCCCAATCCTTCAATCTCCCTAGCGCAAATCAATAGCCACCGTTGCGTCAACAGAGTCACCTAAGTGAATTTGGTTAAGTAAAAGCGCTACAACGCACCTGCTGTTGCTGCTGCTGCTGCCCCGGCCCCGGCGCCCCCTTGCGCGCCGCCGCCGCCATGAAGTTGTGCTGCACGGTGTGGGCCAGGTCGTAGGTGTAGGAGAAGTAGAAGTGCTTGGTCAGGTCCATGCCCATCAGCAGCTTGACGTAGCTGGAGGGATACACAATGGTAATACCGTTTCTGTAAGCTTTAACAGAACGATGAGTTTCCGTTGTGGAAGTGGGGTGGAGGAAGGGAGGCAGGCGCGGGGAGGGGGAGAGGCAGAGGAGGGGCGGCACGAGGCGGCCGGTGAGTGCACCTACCTATTCCTGATGCGGCAACTCCACATCGTGCGGCCACCACATTACCGGCATGCCCCATTGGCCAGGAGTTAACACACCGCCCAAAACAGGACTGCGCCGCCTGCGCCTCCCCCACTTCTCCCCTCCTCTGACCCACCGCTTCTCCGCCGCGCTGCTGGGCTGCCCCCCCGCCGCCGTGTGTCCGGGGTGCAGCGGCACCAGCGCCGTGGCCGCCACGCTGTACACCCTGTGGCCGCCCAGGCAGCCCACCAGCGCCTTGCGGGTCACCAGCAGCAGGTAGTACGTCTCCGTGAAGCGGAAGCAGCCCAGGATGCCGCAGCACTGTGGCGTGCAAGGGGCAAATTCTGTTGGTTATAAGGGCTTTCACTGACGGTCGCGGTGAGGGGGAAGCAACCCAGGACGCCGCAGCACTGTCCGTAAGAGCTGGGGCATGGTGTAGGATTGAGACGGAGTGCCGTAACACCGGTGCAAGGGGTGGAGGCCGCAATGAAGCGGAAGCAGTCCAGTATGCCGCATGCTGCTGTTTCATTTGGGGTTAGACTTGACAGCTAAGTGCCTGAACAGGAAAAGTGCCGCATGGCCTTCAGCAACACAGCGTGCATGGAACAGGAGGGCTACTGCCATGCGGAAAGTGCACTTCCGGTATGAACATGCCGGTTCAGTGGCACAAGTACAGGCTGGAGGTGTAAGATAGTTTGGGCAGGGTGTGAAGTGACGACGTGCATACGAGGGTCAAGCTATGGGGTGGGGTGCCAGGCTGGGGCACACAACTCACATGGGTTACGAGCTGCAGACCACCCAGGTGAGCGTTCGCTGCGTTAATCTGGGACAGCATGGCCCGTATCTCCTGAAGCGAGTAGTTGCCGGCAACCTCTGCCACATCGAGCTGTGTGGGCTCCTGCTTCGACAGCTTCAGGAACGAGAAAGACGAGCGCATTTTGCAGTAGCCCACGATGTACAGACGCGCTTTCGTCTGGTATATTGAAAGCTTCTGGTAAGGAACACATTGTGGATCCATTTCGCGCTGCAGGCTGCAGCACTGTGACAGCGAGGGTTGAAAGCTCTTCAGGTTGCACAGACGCTGCGATTCGCTAGGGCCTACATGGCGAGCACCGAGGTATTATACATGGCATTGATTCTGACGTGCCTTTACATCTGCCATTGGATGTGCAGGCCTAGCCCGTGGGTGGACTCGGGAAACACTGTGTTGGTTGTAAGGCAGCAACCGCATTTCGCCATGCCCAAACACTGAGCACCTCGGCTGCTTGCGGAGCGGCAGACCACCGATTCGTAGCTTGTAGCACCACCTCATAGTCTGGCTTTAGAGCCTGGGTAGCTGACACAGCACTCCGCGTTTGCCGAGACATAGAGACCATGCAGTCGGTTCGCCGGGTGGCCTCCCAGCTCCTGCCGGGTGTCCGGAGGATGGGAACTGATGCTGCTGCCACTCAGGAGAAGTTTTGGGCGAAGTGCTTCCCCGAGCCCGCTGTGACCCCGGAGCAGGTCAAGAAGAACGTCAGCAAGGAGATGCTCGGCTTCATGCTGCTTGGTACGTTCTAGTAAACATCTTCCAATTTATGACGCGGAACATGAGCAGTGTCTGCGGCAGAATTTCGGCGATGCTCCCGCTGATGATGCTGGGCATGACTGCACGCAGGGCCTGTGGGAATCGGCTTCATGCTGTACGACTTTGTTGTTGGCCTGGAGGAGGAGCACCACGTCACCATTCCCCCGTAAGTACCGAAGGGAAGGACTGTACCATACCGAAAGCCCCGTCGCGCCCAGCACAGCATGCAACAACCTTATTCATATTCCAATTCACTGGCATTTGCTAAGATGACCTCGAACGTCTTGGCCGATGCGAGGGCCGAGAGCCTAGGCCCTTCTGCCGACAGCACGTGTGCAGCGCAACAAGGCATACAGGTTCTTGCGTTGGCCTGACTCCATCGCGTTGCCCTAACTCCGTCGGGCACCTTAACTGGAGTGCTGCAGTCGTCACCATCGGGGGGCCGTTCCGCGTAGAAACATGCGCCAACACGCTTCTCCCCCGTGTCCTTTCCCTTCGTCCCCAGGTACCCCTGGATGCGCATCCGCCGCAGCCCCGGCATGCCCTGGGGCGACGACGGTCTGTTTGAGGTGCACCCCCGTGTGGCTAAGACGTGGCCCCCGGAGGAGGGCGCTGAGAGCAGCCACCACTAAGCGACTCAATCGCCTCTTCCGGGGCAAGTGCATGGACACTGCTGTAGCAGCTGCTGCCGTGCGCACGGCCACGGTTGGCCCATGGCTTAACATGTTAGTAGAATAGTGGACGTGTCACGTGGTGGAGGCCTGGCGTAGATGGGTTGTGGGGGGGGTTCGGGGATGGTGTCTGGGACCTGGCCGCAGACGCATGGTGTGCAGTACAGTAACGGGCGGGTATGAGGCAGCGCTCACATGCGGTGGGGCTGTGCACGTCTTCGGGCCTGAGCGCGAGGCGCACAGGGAGCGAAGTGGTATGGAACTGGTGGCAGCTGTGTCTCTTTCTCGTTGTGTTTGATAAGCTGTGCGGTGTACGGCACGCGCAAGCCGTTTCTTGTAATGGAAAGGATGTGAAATGTCCTGCTACACCCTGCGAGCATAATGCACCGCCCACGTGGCGAACGATTGCCGCAACGGGCTCACAAAGGAGCTAGACACTAGGATACACCGCCACACTTACGAGCGTGTTGGGCGTGGGCTAATGTTCACTGGCAATGCCGCAGCGAAGGGCTTCTCACACCAGGTTTGTTCTGGTTGCGTGCAGCATACACCATTCGGTCAAGATACCACACCCCACGTGACCCCACATCCCGAGAGGGCAACATGACAGCCCAGGACAGCCCTCGCCAAGCAACACGAGCTGCACGGCCCAAGGCCATGTCACGACCACACCCTAACACCCTCCGCACGTGCAGTGTCAGGGGCCAACTGGTTGAACGGTCCACGGTACAAGCTCCCGCAGCCTGGCATATATGACTGGTTTCAGATTATGGTTCCTGTCATCTTGGCATGCGGTGCTCCACACCAACCCTGCACTCATCCCACACATCCCTGCCGCACAACCTGTGACTTTTGACGAGGTAACCACAAAACCCTACATCACGCCACACCCCAACGGCTGCTCCTCGCCGGCTCGCAGCCCCTAGCAAACGCGGCCACGCCATACATAGAACACCGTCACTCAACAACGCCTTGGCTTCTCTTTGAGCCAGCCCCCAAAAATCACAAAACAGCGCAAGATAGTAAGCTCATATGCCCGTCGTAATGAAGTCAACGGTCCGCCGGATGCACTGCGCCCCCGCCTCCTGCCCCCTGAAGTTGTGGTCCCCTCCCTGCACCACAAACAGCTTGTGGCGGGGGATGACGCGGTCCAGCGCGTGCGCGTCCTCCACGGGGATCACGGCGTCTGCCGTACAGTGTACGGTCAGCACGTGCGATGCCGTGATCTTGGCGGCCTCGGCGAACATGTCCAGGGCCATGCGCTCCTGCACGCTCTGTGGCACATGGGAGGGTCAAGAGGAGGATCTGCTTTGAGTTGCCTGCGAAAGGAAGTCACGATTGAGTAGCAGCAGAGCCGAAACCATGTCCGCCCCGCCCGCTAGCGTGTATTGTATGGCGAGGGCGGGGGCAAGGGAGGAATAGCTTGCGAGGGGCGGGTAGGGCAGCTTGGGCACCGGTGAGGAAGCCGTTGGGGGTTATGGAGGCGGACGGAAGGGTTGCGCTCCTGCACGCTCTGTGGGGCAGCGGGTGCAAGGGGGCCAGCACACAGGTGCAATTTCGGAGGGGTAGGGAAAGGCAGGATGGGGCGCCATGAAGCCGTTGGAAGTAAGAAGGAAGATTGCGGGAGAGGAAGGAGCGACTAGTTTGGGGGCGGGGAGGGGCCTGCATGGCGATTCCTGTAGCCATGCGCTCCTTAAGACACTGAGGCACATGGGAGGTTCGGAGGGACGGGACAGGGAAGGGGTCCACCAGGGGAGAAGTCACTGGTACTGCATGCGTTGGAAGACACGGATGGGGGAGGGCAGGTGGGGTGGCGTGAGGATTGAGGAGGGATGGTGCGGTACGGCCTGGGTACGGTATGTGTTACACATGGCAGGTGTAACTGCCCGTACGAGCCGTAAGGCCCAAGGGCCCCCACAACGCAGAGGTAGAGCAATAGCTACGCTGATGGGGCACCGTGTGTTTGCTTAGAGCGGAGGGATGGTCCAGGAGGGGGAGCAGCAGGTGAGGCCGCCTGCTCGGCGAGGATGTCCCCTTCGGCCCTTTGACCCGGAGGGTACCTAAAAAGCGGCCCTTCGCTCAATAAAGCAATCTTCGGTGCCTAGAGCCGTGCATTCCTGCACGCTGTGTGGCAACGGGGGCCTCGGACGTAAGAGGGAGGGGAACAAAGGAGGCATTGTGTCGGAAGGTCTGGAAGGACTTCCCAACGGGTCTTGGCGTGAGCAGTGGTAGGTGAGCCACAGGCATGTGTGGCCGGGAGGTCCGCGACCCACCTCCTTGGTGAGGCTGTAGGTGATGACCTTGCCGGTGTCGGACCTGACCGTCTGCTCCACGGGCCCTGCCTCAAGGCGTGTAAGGATGTCCTGGCCAAAGCGCTCCTGCGCATGGAGTAGCGTATCAGGATCCAGTTTGGGCCTCGGTTTGGCAAGCGCAGGTTTGGCAAGCGCAGGTGCTCTTTCAACTGTGAAGTTTGGGCCTCGGTTTGAAAAGAGGTGAAGACCTGGCCAAACCGCCCCTGCGGATGCAACCTGCACTACGTTTGTGCATTGCCCTGAAGTCCAAGTGATGAAGCCAGTCGTACACGGGTGTACAGAGCAGCTTGCGAAGCGTGGCGTGGCGTGGCCAACATGCACGTGTCACGTGGCACGTGTCAGCTGCGCGGGGCAGTAAATAAAACGGTAAATGACGGGGGAACTCCCTTCCCCTGGCGCCAATGGAGTTGGGGAAATACGATCCTCACTGGTCCACCACCCAATCCATCTGAAAGAAAGTGCGGATGCGCAACACACTCCAGTCCCCAAGAGAGGAGCAGAGGGGCGAGCCAGCCCTCGTTGGGCATACGGGATCAAACTGGCGACCTTGTGTGCACCTGCACAAGATCACATCGGATGACGCCCATTCCCGATAATGAGCAGAGGCACCACTGCTTCTCTGGCCGCCTCACAAGTCCTGTCCCCAACAACGTTCTGCGCTTTCCACCGGTGGCAAGTCCCTTACCCGGCTATCTCATGCTGCCCAGTTGCTGCCAACACGCCCAGCCCACGGCCCGCACCTTGACGCCCCGCTTCATGTCTCCCCTGCCAGACACGTTGACCACGTACGGCACATCGTCGTACTTGGAGGCGTACAGCAGTACGACATTGCCGCCCTTGCTGTGGCCTGGAAGGCCAATTAGCGGTGCGGAGGGACGAGCGAGCGAGTTCAGGCTTGGTCAGCGGTTGCAGGTGCCGTACGTTTGTACATTCCTCCGACTGCAGTACGTCTTGTCAGCACCACACGCACACTGCAGCCACCTGCCGCCCATATACTGAACTGCCCCGGCGTTTGAGCTTCCCTGCAGCCATGCCGACCCATACCAGCCCACAAGCCCAATGCGCCTGGTCGTCAGGCACGCTGCCGCCTTCCCTCCATCCGTACCTCCCTCCTAGGCACACTCCGTACCTCCCTCCTAGGCACGCTCCGTACCTCCCTCCTAGGCACACTCCGTACCTCCCTCCTAGGCACACTCCGTACCTCCCTCCAAGGCACGCTCCGTACCTCCCTCCTAGGCACGCTCCGTACCTCCCTCCAAGGCACGCTCCGTACCTCCCTCCTAGGCACGCTCCGTACCTCCCTCCTAGGCACGCTCCGTACCTCCCTCCTAGGCACGCTCCGTACCTCCCTCCAAGGCACGCTCCGTACCTCCCTCCTAGGCACACTCCGTACCTCCCTCCTAGGCACACTCCGTTCCTCCCTCCTAGGCACACTCCGTTCCTCCCTCCTAGGCACGCTCCGTACCTCCCTCCTAGGCACACTCCGTTCCTCCCTCCTAGGCACACTCCGTTCCTCCCTCCTAGGCACGCTCCGTTCCACCCTCCTAGGCACGAGCCCTAAGCCCCGCACTGCCGCCCCTTCTTGCTGCTGTTTGTTACATCACAACGCGACCGCCTAGGAGACCCTGAGCTTGTTTGGCCTCACCCACGATGACCGCTGGTAATACCGTTAGCCATACTTACATGAAGACCATACACAGCAAAGTAGTAGTAAGTTCACGTTCCAAGTCCTCACCCACGATTGCGGCCACGCGCCTGCCCATCTGCTGCCGCACGTGCTCCACCGCCGCCCGCAGGTCGCCCACCTCCCGCCAGTAGCCCCCGAACGAGAACGCGCCCTCGCTGGCCCCATTGCCGGCGAAGTCGAAGCGCAGGCTGCTGCGGCCGTGGCCAGCCAGCTCCGTGGCCAGCCTGGGCCACAGGAAGCCGTCCTGCGTGGGTTAACAACGGGTGGGTTGGCAGCGGATGGGTTGAATATGGATGGGATGATGCGTTCGGCAAGCACTGCGGTGGCGATTTGCAGTGATTAGCAATGAGGGTGTGGGGTGGTGGTGCAGGCACATGTATGTGGTCATTTGGAACAGGGCAAGAGGTACCTTAGCAGAGCAGTGAGGGTACAGGAAGATGGTGCTGAGCGCGTGGATAGGGTGTTGCAATACCAGGACACATCTACGTCTTGGTGTGCAGCGCGTGACCGGTGCAGCATGACGCGGTGAAGGGGAGTACAAAGCATGTGACAAAGCGAAAAGGTCGAGACCGCGAAGGCAAGGGCGGAAATCAGGAAGAGTAGCGACTCGGGGTTGGTGTTGTGAAGCGCATGACAGGTGTACTGGTCTGCAGTATGCGACAAGCAGCAGCAGCAGCAATTGCTGGAACAGCAGGGGGCAAAGAGCACCCCCTAGACGCTTGCCGCACCTTGTTGCCAGCGTAACCGTGGCACAGAATGACCACGTCATCGGAGCCTGGAGGCCGTGCGGGGGTTTGATACCGGATATCAGCGAGGGTGCATCCACGAGGGCGGGAAGGAACACACACCAGCGGATGCGTTATGGATGCAGGATACCGCCTTGCGCGCATCTTTAGGTGACAGCAGCATGCTGTCAAGGCGTGTGGTTGGGTAGGGCAGTTACAATGCGTCAGGCAAGGTGCATGGTCCCTGATACGGCAGTGGAGCCGGGCCGCTCGACTCAAGCTGCCCGCCAGCCCCTCACCCGTGTCGACCAGCTTTGCAGAGAGCTGCTCCCCCGCCGGGTTGGCAAAGGACAGCGAGGTCTCCTTCATGGGGCCAGTGGGGCTGATTGCAGGAGAGCCGGTGTGGCCTGCAGCCTTTAGCCTCCCCAAACCGTTGCTGCCCCGGCTCCTGCCGCCGCTGGTGCTGCTGCGGCTGGTGCTGCTACTCAATCTGGAGCCTGGTGTACTGCTGCTTGCAGAAAGCGCTACTCCAGTGACAATGGAGCTGATGTGGCGCAGCCTTGGGGCGGGGTGGTGTCGGGCGGAGGAGAGGCAACAGGAGGGGCTGGGCCGAGACTGGCGTCGAGTCTGCACGTGCCTCCGCTGGAGATGCATCCAAGACAACTACTGGCTGATGCCAAGTAGTTTTGTATGTTTTATTTGAGTTGCACCTTACAGCGGCAGAATGCAAGTCCCCTGTTTCGCGGCGCGGGCTGATGCTGCGGGAGCTTGAGTTCTTCCCGCACCTTATGGTCCAATCACAAATTCAAAGATAAAGATAAGTCGCGTGGTACGTGTATGGATAACGCGTTGCATAGGATGTATCAATGCCACAATGCGTTGAGCATGCATCAGGCAGGTCAGGACACGAGCTGGGGAGGCACGTGGTTCAGCGGGGCCGCCCGCTTTTCTGCACTGCACTGCCATGTCACTCAGTGCCATGCACTGCCATGTCACTCAGTGAGGTAGCCGTGATGACGTAGCTCTCTAAAAGATGCATGCCGGCCTTACCTCGTTTGTGAGAGTGTTGCAGGCCGCCCCGACGTGGGACCTGGCTGAGCGATTGGCGTTGGGTAGGCGTATACGGAGGCAGCGCATGGTACAGCGTACATACTTCAGTGTGTTTTCATTATACTACATACACAAATCTGTGCTTCATGACATAAACCGAGTCTGCTGCGCGCATATTTAAAGCCCGTTTGAAGCCGGCCCAAGCAGCAAATCGCCGCGACGACGCGCTGCCTGCCTAACTGTTGGCGACATTTACCCAGGCTCAACTATCAAACTGGACTCAGGTCACCCAGGACGCAAAGTTCAGCCCAAGGACTAGAAGGCTCTGCAACACCGGCAACCTGCAATGGCAGGAGGGCATGCGGCTGCTGACATTCGGCCGCAAGCTGCGGCTGCTGTTTGCCACTGCAGCCAGCGGCAGCGAGGTCAACATGGAGCATGCGTGGGCCCTGGTGCGACCGTGCCTGTTCCCAGAGTTGCTTCCTCACAGCGAAGTGCAAACTGGCATGCCTGACATGCCATTCGGGTGGGGCGACTTGGGCTCTGCAGCTGCCAGGGCGGGGCACGTCCACCTGCTGCCGTGGCTGCTGCAGCACGGTTGCCCGCTGGACCCCAGCGAAACTCTGCGAGCGGTGGCGCAGCACTGCGACCTGGCCGCGCTGCAATCAGCCTGGCATCTTCTCATACCCCAACTGGGGCAGATGGCCGCATTTAATAACCCTAGACGAGCCGTGGTGTGGGCGGCATGCGAGTCTGGTCGGCCCGACACCCGGGCGAAGGTCGCCTGGCTGCTGGACGACGCCCCAGGCGCAGGGACCGTACCCGCATCTGGGAAGGAGCGGGAACGGCTCCTGCTGCAAGGCGCTAAGGGCGCTGCACGTGCGGGCGACGTGCCTCTCCTGCGATGGCTCACCGAGGTCCAGGGACTGGACCTGCCAGCCGCAGCCCCCGGCGAGCCTGTACGCGGCCCAGTGCAGGTGCTCTGTGGGGCACTGTGCGCTTCGGACCTGGCGGCTGCGGAGTGGCTGGTGCGTGAGGGCGGCTGTGCGCTGCCTGAGCCGGAGGAAGACCTCATGGTTGTGTGGATGGTTGCTGCGATGTATGGGGGCGTGGCCAAGATGCGGTGGCTGGTGGAACGGCGGGTGCCGTTCCACCCGGTAGGCCTACGGCACGCCGCAGGGTGTGGGCACCTGGACCAGGTACGCTTCATGCACGAGGAGTGCGGCCAGGCGCTTGAAGGCGTTGTTCACATGGCGGTGTGGTCAGGCAGTGTTCCGCTCGTGTCTTGGTTGCTGGACAAGGGCTCCATCACCAGCGCGCAGGCGTATTCTATGGCTGCTGAGAGTGGCAAGGTTGAGGTGCTGTGGTTGCTGGAGGAACGGGGGTGCACGTGCCAGCGGGACGGCCTGCACGTGGTGCTGCCGGAGCCCAAGAAGGGTAAGGTGCAGCCCGCACACGTGCAGGCTGTGCGGAGGCTGCTGGAGTGTGAGTCGAGTAACGAGTGGCGCCGGGCACTGGATGTCGTGCAAGTGCAGCGCTGGGCATTGCAGCTGGGGGCCCTGGACCTTGCCCGGTTCGTCAGCCCCATGGTGGAACAGGAACATGGGGCGCCTGTTGCAGCCGGCGCGTTGGACGCTGCGGCAGACAGCGGCTGTGAAGCGGCTGTGGACCTGGTTCTGGAGCTCGGCGGGCGGCGTGTACTGCAGAGCGAGTACGGCAGGAACCCTTATGCAGCGGCGGGACGGCACGGCGACCTGGCAACGCTGCGCTACCTGCGCCACATTGGGGTGCCGTGGGGTAGGAGCGTGCTGCGAGAAGCGGAGGAACGGGGTGCCGAGCTGCCGGTGCTGCGGTGGTTGGTGGAGCAGGGGGCACCGTGGGACGGCCAGGCCATGCAGCAGGCATTGGCGCGCAGCAACAGGAGGGGGATGTTTCAAGAGAGCAGGGCGTGGCTGGTGGCGGCGCGGGGCCGACGAGCATGGCACGTGTCGGTTATGGCTGCAGTGTGGGCGGCAGGCGGCGCATGTGTTGAGCTGCTGCGGTCGCTGCTGTGGAGCAGCCGCCGTTAACAACTACGTGCCAGCATGTGGTGGGATGGGTAGCAACTTAAGTCATAATGCTGCATCTGATTGGTGCAACAAAACAGGTCGATACGTCATTATTGTTGAAGCTGACGCTGTAGTCCGCTGTGTGCTGCATGCCGTAACCCGTTTGGGGCCTGGGTTTAGGCAGGTGCGACCTATGCTGTCGTGTGCAGCGATGCGTTTGCGGGGTAACAACAGCGGTTCATAACGCACGTCTGACCTAGTCGGAGGCCGCGTACCCCATGCTGATACCTGCTGAGCGGTTGCTTCTGTGGTGCAGATTTCTGGGTACCTGGCTGCTCCAAGGGCTGCTCGCATCCTGTAACACCTTGGCTGCTTCGGAAAGCAGGCCACACGACCTGTAGCTGCGGACTACGGGCATTTTTCCTTCTCTCTGACGTGGTGGTTCCGGTTCTCGTTTCGGAGCGGGACCCCCAATCTCCGCGACGTAATGCCCCGCGATCACGGTGTACGTGTAATTTGCGTACACATTTGCGCACTTCCTACGTTCGGTTGTCTTCACTCCGTAAGCAAGCTCAGTGCGCAGCAGGATGCGCCTTCAACTCAGGGGACCCCGACCTACCGCTGCACCAAGTACAACTGTGAATCGCTTACATATAATCACTCGAAGTCATGTGAGCATGCGTCAACCCGATTCTGTGACTGTTACGTGCCCTACCGCGAAACAAGCGCTGGTGGACTCTGGACGACGAGCCTTCCTCCTGTCAATTGCGTCAATACTAGCAGCTGGGCAACATAAAGCGCTGGCTGACTTAGGTAAGCCTGCGGACTTGCAACCCGCGCGAACCTGCGTCAGCCACATACCGCCGTGCGGACCTCCCCTGGCCGAGGAAGGGCTCCGGCCACCCCAAACAGACTCCAAGTCCCAGGCAACCCAATGACTTTTACCACATTTTCCAAGCGATACAACGCTTATGCTCTTATGTATGTTTTGCATTGGCCTTGCCTCTCCAAACTAGCAGCATATGGTACAACTTCAGGCCCTGGCTCCGCAGCCCAGGGTCAAGTGCCATCAGAGTTGAACAGCTCCAGCCCGGTTTGATGCCCTCCACCTGATCCGCACTCGCAGGGCCGCAACCGCTCCCCGTTCCTGTGATCGACATCTCCCGGACACCCGACCAATCCACCTACGACCCCACGGTGAGACGGTGGCCCAACATAAGAGGGGCAAGGTGCACGATTTGGCCGTTGTTGACCCCCCTGGGAACATGGGATGGGTTTGCCATGGCGTCCACGCCTCTTGGGGTGAAGCCACGTCCGCCGCTGGGTGCGGGTGGGATTGCGGGCACCGGGCGGTCGGCCGACCGTAAAGTGCTTGTGCGTTACATGCCGCAGCATCAAGTGCAGCACATGCTGTATCAAAGGCGGAAAGGGGCTCTGGTTTAGTGTCTTTGCCAGCGTTAGGATGCGGTCACTGCACACCTTGCTTTGCACCACACCTACATCATCATTTTGCCACGTCTTCCTTGCAAAGTAAAGCTGTCTTCTTGCTGCTGCATCCACAGGACCCCGATCTGCGCGAGGCCGCTGCGCTTCTGCAGCGCGCGCTCAATGCACCCAGCGTTCAGGAGGAGGAGGCGCTGTGGACACGTGTCATTGACACGTACGGCGGCATGGACCGCCCGTGGGTACCGGATGTGGTGAGTACTGTGCTAGGCGTGACGTGTGCAGGGGGCCGAGGGATGCCATGTAGACACGTGTCATCGACACGTACGGCGGCGTGGACTACGGGGACTTATGGACTACTCATGGGTACCGGACGTGGTGAGCACCGGGGCCACTGGCGGTTATTATGGCGCCACCGCAGTTGCGTCCATGTGTGGCTTGGTAACCGCTTGCCCTGCCGTCGTGGCATGACACAAGCAAGCTGGCGATGGGTACCGTGCGTGTGCATGCGCCCGCCAAGCCGCCGACACGCGCGACTCGCTTTGCACGCGCACCTTGCTGGGACGCTGGGCAGCTGCGCCTTACACACGAAGCAGCATCCACCCCATGCGTGTGCGGCTGTGTGGCCCAAGCTGGCCGGGCGACGGGTAACAATGCCTTGCGCACACAGTCCAACCTCTGCTCCACCTGCATTGCTGCTGTCCCCTGCGCCATTGCCGTCACAACCACCACCACCACTGCCACCATTCCCACCAGGATGCTGCGCGCTGGACGACCGCACGAGATGCACATGAAGCACAACCCTTGTGGCTGGTGTGTTCTGCAGCACCACCATTACTACTATGACCACCAATTCCACCGCCACCACCACCATTCCCACCAGGTTGGCCGCGCTCTGGGCAACCGCGGCAACGCGCGCAGCCGCCAGGGCAAGCTGGCTGCTGCGCTGGAGGACTACAACGCCGCCATAGCCACCTGCCCCTGGTCCGTGGACCCCGTGCTCAACAGGTGGGTGGCCATGCATCACAATGAGCTTAACTGTATGCTAAATATTGTTAACTGTATATGTTTTATATAACTAAGCGTAGCAAAGTCCACCTGCCCCTGGTCCGTGGACCCCGTGCTTATCATGTGGGCACGCATCGCAATGCGTTGGCGTGGCCAAAGCCACCTGCCCCTGGGTGTCCCCCTGAAGGCGCAGGGGCCGTGGGAGGAGGAGGCCATCGTCGCCTGCTGTTTGACTCCGCCCCACTAACCCTTCGCCTCCACCTCCACCTCCCACTCTCAACGTAAACCAGGGGCGTTGCGCTGGAGGCGCTGGGGCGGTGGGAGGAGGCCATCTCCGACTACCGGGCAGTGCTGGCCGCGGCACCCAACGACCCGGCGGGGTGGAACAACCTGGGCAACGCATCGGGTGGGTGCTGGGGTGAACCGCAGCGGTCAAGGAACGAAACCGAAAACGGGGGCTGGGAGTGTGGGTGTGGTGTGGGTGTGGCATGGATGTGCAATGCAACTGGGGCGTGTTGGGTTTTGCCATGCTGGGCGAGTTGTACGGTGGGGTGGAGTGATGCAGCAACCTGGGCAACGCCCCTGGTGTGTGGGGGGAGTTGGCATGTGTGTGAGTGTGGGTGATTCAGTGTTACACTGTGGGCGAGAGCCAGGGGTCCATAGCCGGACCGAGACACAGCGACGGCCTGTGGGTGTTGAAGGATGCGGTGATAGGAGGATGCGATGAGTGTGGTTGTGGGTGATCATGGCATCTGGGGCATGTTGGGTGCTGTCGTACAGGACGGATTGCACGACAGGGAGGAGCAATGCGTCGGCTGCGACACATGAACGCTGAAACCTGCAACGCCGCGGTGAGACAACTGTCGTGACTCATCACACGTCCACCTTCCACCAGCTTCCTTGCACGTCCCAGCGAGCACAAGTCATACGCTGGGATTACAATGCGGAGACCTAGGCTCAACGAAAACTTTGCCACACCGTAAACCGTTCAAAATTGATGTCTCTGTTCTTCTCCTTGATATCCCTGTATCTCAGGCGGGTTGGGTTGCTTGGCTGACGCTGTGGAGTACGATAGCCCAAAACAACCTTAACTCACCTGCTCACTTTATCAAGGCCTCTTCCAATCATGATGTTACTCCCCTGCATCTCGTGCTAGGCGGTCTGGGCCGCTGGAACGACGCCGTGGAGTACTACGGTCTACGGTCCAGCAACACCGTTTACTGTAATACCGTTTACTGTAATACCGTTTACTGTAATACCGTTTACTGTAACACCGTTTACTGTAATACTCACCCACTGCAGCATTTGACTGTGTCGTATCACTCAGTGCGCTTTCCTATGTCCCACAATAGGCGGTCTGGGTCGCTGGGACGATGCTGTGGAGTACTACGGTCGGGCGGTATCGCTGTCGCCCAACTACGCCTTCGCCGCCGCCAACAGGGCGGTGGCGCTGTTCGAGGTCGGCCGTACGGACGAGGCGATACGGTGGGTGTACCGGGCGGGCGGGCTGTGGAGGCGGGCGGGCGGGTGTGTGCGCGTACTCCGCAGAAGAGTCCTGAATGTGTGGAATGCGGAGCTGAGTCTTTATGGCGCTGTTTTGAGGTCGGCCGTCGGATGAGGCGATACGGTGGGTTGGCGGGCGGGGTGGGGAGGCGAGCGGGGAGGGAACTGGGATATGAGGGCGATAGCGAGGGCCTTTCGGGGCATGGTTCGTTTCTGTCACAAAGATGGGGCGGGTGGACTAGCGGGCGGGCCATAAGCGCAATGACGCTTTTTATCTCGGGGTATTGGGTTTGCATAGGTCAGCTAATCGGCGCCATCATGTTGCTGTGTCATGAGAATGCCACCGCCCGTCCGTGCCTCCATGTGTGCTAAAGGGAGATGCGCAGCCTGGTGGGGTAGGCATGGTGCAACGCGTGTTGGTCTGGGTACTCGGTGCGCATGCTTCAGCTGGTCGGTACTTTCGAACGAGTGTTTACCGGCACTGGTGCTGATCTAAGGAATGTGTGCCGGCATTGGTGGTGCAGGGAGATGCGCAGCCTGCTGCGGCGCTACCCCGACTTCACAGACATGCGGGCGGCGCTGGCGGGCGCCCTGTGGAGCATCGGCAAGGAGGGAGACGCCGAGAACAACTGGTGAGAGCATTATTATCTACTATTTTTAATCACATGCAGTAAACAGCGCGGCGTTGTGTGTTAGGGGGGGCGCACGGGTAGAGGACGGGCAGCGGCGCCGCGGCTGCGCCCGAGGGCCCCTGTTGGCGACGGGTAGGCGGGTACCGGGGCAGGAGGGCTGCGGCGGCTGCACGGTCCACGGTTGCCAGTATGACCGAGAACAGATGTGAGGTAATAATATTATCGGGGGGGGTCCTACAGATGTGAGGTGTCCTATCTGGTTCGCACAGCCTCAGCCTCTGTGGACGAGCGGCGCTACCAAGGTGCGCCACTGCCCTAGATCCCGTGCTCTGATTCCAGTTCGCACTCCCACACAAACACGCAAGGTGTCCACGCACCCGCCCTCACGCTCCCCCATGTCACAGCGCGCGTGCGGACGACCCGCGCCACCGGGGCCTGCTGCCCCACTTCCCCCCAGCTTAACGCACACCCCCACACCACCCCACACCCTCATCCGCACTCGTACCTCCCCGTACCCAGGTCACGCGTGGACGACCCGCGCTACCGTGACGTCCGTTGGCTTCAGAACGAGCGCCGCTGGCCGCCCCGCCTGTACGCCTCCCTGGGTGCCTTTCTGCAGCTCAAATCCATCTGAGGAGAAGAGCGTCAACTCTGGTCAACTTCATGTGGAGGGGGAGGGGAACGCGTCGCCTGTGTGGCCAACCGGAGAGGAGCACCGAGAATGTCTTTATGGATGTGGCACAGCGAGTGACAGGCTGTGCTGCTTCTGGCGCAATCTTGTTGCTCACCTCCGTAGTAGGAGGCGGCGTGTTGCTGATATTAACCCTGCTATTAACCCTGCTAAACATGAAGCCGTGGCGTTGCTGATATTGTGTTGTAGCCGCGAGGAAGCGCGGCAGGGCTGCAGACTAGTGAGCAGTGGACGAAGAGCATGAAGATGCACTATGGAAGACAGTTGAGCTCGCAGCAGAATGACTGCCTGCGGTGACGGCTGCATCCTCATCAGGGCGCTACCCTAAGCGCGCTTGCATACGGTATGCGCCCCGTCTGCACGGCCTCGGGGGGCAGTACGACAGCGGGGGAGTGGGTGTTTGAGCTGGTTGCGCTGATGCAGGAGTTTGTGGTCCCTCGTACTAGCACACGGTCTGAATAGGCATGCATCTAAACGCGAGGACGAAGGACGCCCCTCTGGAATGACGTTGTCGTGCTGTTGTGCCGTACGCCAGGCTAGGCTGTCGTGGTGGTGGTGGTGGTGGTGGTTATGGTGCAGGTGGTTGCAAGCAAGCCGTGCTGACTGGCCTGCTGGCAATGTGCTGCGAAGGCTTCACTCCGGAGACGTTGGTAGGTCCCGGTGACAGGAGCTTGGCACGGTATCGTACAGTGAGGAACAGAAGGAGGGTGGTTTAACGGTTTGGTCTTCAGTACATCTGGCATACCGGTACGGAGCGGGCACGTGCCTGCCTTCGCGCATGGCCTCTTGCGACTGCCTGCTCTTGACTGCCAGCTACTAACGCTGTGCATTCATTACCTCCAGAACGCTCTAAGTGTCCCAGGTAGTCTACAGATAGCGCAATCACCACCCACGATGAAACATGATGACAGATCTGAGTCAAGGCTCCCACTGACACAGACGGGGTGACAGCAATGCATGGGGTCAGACCAGGCATCATGGTGCGGCCTCATCACACAACACCGGTCCAATGCACACGACAACAGGGACAGGGGATCACTACTCAGAGGAAGGGTCAGTAGCCCAGTACGTCTGCAAGTGTTTACTTGCTTGCACACGCAAACAAGCAGGGGAGACAACCGCGCTCCTCCCTGCACAACAGCTACCTCCTGGGCTGCTGCAAGCAAGCCACGTCCGCCAAATGAGTACGGCAGAACGGGGCTCACCTCCCGTGACCATGACCATATGGCCTGTATCCCCTTTTGGACGGGGCTGGGCTCTGGAAGGGGACCCAAACTGTAAAACCACCGCCTCGCCTGTGCCGTCTTTCGGGTGGCTCTTCGCCCTTGCGAGGGGTGTGTGCCTAGGGGGCGTGCCCTTATTTTGGGGGCCGCTCGCTTGCCTTGAGGTCCCTTTCAGGGCCTCCGTGCTGTGAGCCGGCTCTGCGGAGCGGCTTAGCAGTGTAAAAACCGTACGGCACACGACCAACAGTCATGCATCCCTACGCAACTTGACCAGCTAGTGAATTCCAAGCGTTGCCGTGCGTGCCAGCCAGGACTACGATAACCCACAACTGCCGGCGGGTCACTTCTTCAGCTGCGTGGTGCTGCTGTTTGGGGCCTGAGATGCCTCGTCGTCTGCCAGGTACGCTCCCTCCGCCCCCGGCGCACCCTCCTCCCCCTCGGGGCCCGGCTGCTGTTGCTGCTGGTCCACACCCTCATGCAAAAGCCGCACGCTCTCCTGCTCCAGGGTGGGACACGTGCGCCCAGCCCGGCACGACCCCAGGTCCGTCACCCCTCCGTTGCACTGCGCGGAGCACCCGTTCATATACGCCCGGCCGTCGCAGCAGATGGGGGCGTAGGTGTTCGGGCACGGCTGCGCACAGTGCGGGGGCAGGGTGGCGGCAGGGGCCTGTGCGGCAAGGCTGGTGGACTGCTGCAGGGACTGCACGGTATCCAGGCGCTGTTGCTGTTCTTGACCCTTCTCTTGGGCGGCGAAGACGGCCGCCTGCCCAGAGACCGGGGGGCATTCACCTGTTGGGAGGACAGGGCATGGCAAATGGCGGCATGGGGCGTCGCAATGGTGCGGGCGTGAAAGCACCGAGTGGCTAGCGTGGCTTGCACGGGCACGGTTTGAAACTGGGCGTCCATAATGGTGCAATGCCGCGAATCATTGCTGCAGACTGCGTGCCCGTTGTGGGTTCTGGGCTCCAGGCTCAGCTGTACAACAAGCCGTAAGCGCCCCGGGAGACGGAGTGCCGTACTTCCACCTGCGCTGTACGTGGCAGGGCGCTCCCCTTCCCTTGATTCAACGTATCACGCATGGCACTAGCGCCATTATGGACGATACGGGCCCGGTCCCTCACGTCCCGCCTGCCGCCGCACGACATGCAACACGTGCTGCGCGCCCACACTCCACCACTGCGCAACCACCCGTAATGGTGCATACGCGCGCGCCTCCTACCCACCTGCCGCGCACGTACCCACCCTGCCGCGCACGTACCCACCCTGCCGCGCACGTACCCACCTGCGCGGCATGTGGCGGGGTGCTCCCCTGCGCAGTCGGCGGCGCACTTTGTTGCGTATATCCGACCTGCACAGCACACCGTGGCGCCGCGCTTGGGGCCCGCACAGCCGCACACCACACCCTTGGCCCGGCTGTCCATCCACGCCAGCTCCTGCGGCTGCTGCGGCTGCTGCGGCTGCTGCGGCTGCTGTGGTGGTGATGGTGGTGGTGGTGGTGACGACGATTGTTGCTGTTGCTGTTGCTGCGGCTGGTAGGGCTGCGAAACCTGAGGCACACCTGGTGCCCACCCGTCGTGCTGCTGCTGCTGCTGCTGTGGCTGCCACGACTCCTGCTCCTGCTGCGACTGCTGCTGCTGCGGCGGCGGCGACTGTGACTGCTGTGGCTGCTGTGACTGCTGCGGCTGCTGCACCACCTGCTTAGCCTGCATGGGCTGCATGGGCTGCTGCACACTACCCTGCTGCTGCTGCTGCTGCTGCGCCTCAACGGCCGCAGCGTCCTCGGGACACAGCCCGCGACTGCACTGCCGCTGGTCCTCTTGGTGGCAGTACACGGCGCGGCAGGCGTTACGGTACGAGTTGCCGTCCGGGTTGCGGCCACGGCAGCACACGGGCAGGCGGTCGTCAGGGCAGGCGGCGCACAGGTTGCTGTTGCTGCCGCCACTGGCGCCACGGGCAGGCGCGCCTCCTGTTGGATACGGAAGTGAGGGTGATGTGATGGACAGCACACGGAAGTGAGGGTGATGTGATGGACAGCACACGGAAGTGAGGGTGATGTGATGGACAGCACACGGAAGTGAGGGTGATGTGATGGACAGCACACCTACCTGTATGTTTCGCCCATATGGCCCCCTAGGCTCTACAGACGCGCCCAGCTGGGCCCATAAACTGAAGCCGTACGGTGCCGTATGCATAGAAGACACGTGTGGTATCAAGGCATGCTGGCAGCCGGACCGTTGACGTACGTGGTGCATGTGCTGTACGGCGGATGTACGGACCAGTCCCTGTCGGGCGGGGTCCTTCCCACAACGGGTGCTACCCACAGGTGGTGCGGCTCAGTCAGCAGCTGCACGCTACGAACCCCGGGCTCGGTTGTTGGTCGTGGTTGGCTGCTGGTACAGGAGGCTGCCCTGTACGTTGCAAACTGAGCAAGCATTCTACAGCTGCTTAGACGACGACCACACTCAACCACACCTCCATATGGTGCATGGAAGCATGCGTTCTACGGGCTACGGCAGCGGGGTACGGCATGGCTTTCGTCTCTGTGAACTAGCCAGTACACACTCAGAGGCGTGCAATGTCCTTGCAAGCACCCACCTGCTGCTGTTGTTGGCCGCGACGTCGAGGAGGCAGACTGCTGAGCATCCTCAGGCCACGTGGCAGGGGACACAGCGGGCGCGGGCATGGGCATGCCGTACCGGTCCAGCAGGGCCATGAAGGGGGCGGCGGCCTCCTGTGCGGCGCCAAGGGAGGCCTCCAGCGCGGTGGCGGCGGCGGTGGCGAGGGGCTCTCCTGTGTGCGTGCCAGGGAGGGAGGGAGCGAGTGAGGGAGCAGGACTTGTGGGACATGCGTGCGACCAGCTGCAATGAGCAACGGACGGTTGCTGGGCGTGTAGGGGGTTCGGCACGTGGCATGCAGGCAGCTTTCCAGCCACTTGTGAATCGGTCATAACGAAACGCCCCAGAGCTGCTGCAATCCATGTGCACTTGCAGCATGTGTCACACCCCCACGCCCCACGGGTTCCTCGCGCTTTACGCGTAATCCCCGCGCCACACCTGTCGAGCCGCCGTTGCCACCTCCCGTAACCCACAGCCCATCCAGCCACCGGGCACCCGGCACGGCAGTGGCCGTCCACTGGGACCCCGTGGAAGGGGATGGTGTGGACGAAGAGCGGGATGACGAGGCGGCTGCTGGTCGTCCCAGCGCTGATGCGAGGTCCAGCTGAGGTTGAGGCTGCTGGGCTGCGGCCAGGGCTACGGCGATGGCCAGGCACAACGCTCCGCCTGCTAGGAGGGTCCTCCAGGTCCTCCTGAATGGCAGCCGCTTTGGGACAGGCCCCTTTGGCGCCATGGCGGGTCCGGGGCAGACGCAGCGCCTATTGACCGCGGGGTGAATACTGGGGTTATGGTTAGCAAGCGGAAGCAGGCAAGGTTTACGTTGTCGCAGGTTGCGCTAGTGTTTGCAAACGGGGAGGTCAAAGCCTGCGCGTGGCGTGGCGGGCAAGTACCAAGTGGTTATCTGATGGATGGGGGCGGGTCAGCCGTGCAGCGGTGGCGGCATCGCGATTGACAGGGAGCAGGGAGCGAGCGTGCCCCTTTCACCCGCCTGTCAACTTCACGCCGTCTCGCATTGCCTACATTACCCCAAACAATCAACGCGATCATACTTCTTCAATTATTGGCGTGTCCTCCAAATGGTAAGCCGCAACCGCATACGGCCTAGGACCTACGACTTCAGTCGTATATGGTATGTACGTACGCTCCGAAGCCTTTGGTTAGTCAGGGTAAGCTCTACAACCATTGCTCGTCAATATGCAACATTGTAGCATGCAACACGCAGTCATTCGCATACGGAAATATCCGCTCCTGTCCATTCGCGGTGCAAGAAAGCGACCTCGCGACCCACGGGTCGCCACACGCAAGGGGGTCCCCCTGGGTTGTCTGCCAAGCTGCATAACACAACTGCCAACAAACAAACTGCACAAAACATGATGGTCAAAACTGTCGGACGGGAGCTCCCAGTCACGTGGTATGCGCGCAGCGCCTTGCCTTGCTAAACGTCCTGTACAATACGCGTGCCACCAACTACCACCAGGGCTCAACGCTAGCACGCGCCCAACGCGCACGGAGCAAACGGAGCAACGGCCAACGACACAACAAGCAGTCAACAACACAACACGGCACAGACAGGGCTAGAGCCAGCCTAGAATTAATACATCCTCCACCAAGACACCCTCCCTCCACGCCCTCCACCCTCCCGCCAATCGCTGGCCCCCTGGCCACGCACCTCCCGGATGCTCCCATCTCCCTGCCTCACGGCTTGGCTGCTCCCCAGGAGGGAGACTCCGTACGCCTCCCACCGTCGGTCCACAAACAGCCTCACAGGTCACAGCGTAGCCGCCCGCGCACGGTAACCCACCCAGTACAGCCTGTTGCTCTTCCAAACTCACCCACCACTCCGCCCCCAAAGGATACGGCACCTACACACCCACTTCCTTGCTCCCCACCAGCCTCATACACACCCACTTCCTTGCTCCCCAGCAGCCTCATACACACCCACTTCCTTGCTCCCCAGCAGCCTCATACACACCCACTTCCTTGCTCCCCACCAGCCTCTCAACCTCACGGCTTGTCTCCCCCCAGGGTGCCCAGCACGCCGTACGCCTCTGGACGCCGGTCCCTGAACACGCCCCACCCCGCCCGCTGCTCCCTGCAGGTGTCCAGGTCCACCTCCGCAGTAACGAAGCCCTCCACCGGCTGGGGGGCGTGGCCCGGCCAGCCGCCCGCCAGCTCGGCGGGCTCCACCCCCACCTGGGGCGATGAAAGCGCAACTCATTTGCACGGATGACAGCAAGGTGCCTATATAGTTTTTTAAGAACGTGCAAAGGTCTGGATGGGGCTTGGAGTGCGGCCGTCCGCCAGCTCGTTCTGGTTCGACCCATACCTGGGGCAACTACACATACCGCTGTTGATGTACCCAAAAACAATTAGCGTTGCTTTGCGTTTAGCAGGGTTAACCGCGCAATGCTGCTTGTTACGCATGTGCGAGGGTCTGAGGCTTGGCGTGCAGCCGGGATCGCCGTCAGCCAGCTCGGTGGGGCTCACCCCCACCTGGGGAAACCAGAGACAAGTATGATGCGGCTTGCTCCCGTATGCACCCTACTGAGGAGAATAAAGGCCTGTGCTGACGTATCACCGCCCCGCATCACCTCCCCCACCTCCCTCACCTCTCTGTCCACCGTACCGCACAGCCTGTGCTGCACACCCACTTATAAGCAGCCGTGCCACACCTGCGCCAGCACCTGGCCCTGCGGCCCCCCAGTTCTGTACTGTTCTGTACCACCGCCCCCGCAACCCCTTCCCCTCCCACCCCCACCCCCCCCCACACACACACTTCACGCTACCTACCTACATACGCACCATTTTTTTACTACACGCAACGCCGTTCTGTTCTGCACCATGTCCCATCCGCGCTGCACCTCACGCACCTCACCTGCGCCGACACACGGCCCTGCGGCCCCCCCCCCACACAGTCCTGTACTGTTCTGTACTGCACGCCCACCCTTGTACAGCCATGCCCCACCTGCGCCAGCACCTGGCCCTGTGGCCCAGCAATGAAGCTGGCCCCGTAGAAGGTGGTGGGCTTGTGGGGGGCGCCGGGGATGACCTCCCGGCCGATTCGGTTGCACACAACCACCGGCACCAGGTTGCTGGCAGCGTGGCCCTGCACGCACACGTGTGTGTATTAGCGTCCTGCGTGTCGTACGGTTTTTACACTGCTACGCCGCTCCGCAGAGCCGGCTCACAGCAGGGAGGCCCTGTGCGTGTGTTGACATCACGCAAACGGGGGCACAAGACACAACGCGGTTGCACACAATCACCGGCACCAGGTTGCTGGCGGCGTGGCACTGAACGCACACGTGTGTGTATTAGCGTTATGCATGTTGGTGACAGAACGCAAACGGGGGTTACAAGACACAACGCAAAGTGCTCTAGCCGGTAATCAGGCGGCGGCGTGGCCCTGCGCGCGAGCGTAGTGCTGGTGGTTTGAAACACCACGTTGCCACCCCGCAGGTGGCGAGGGTGTGTTAGCATGTTGTGTGTGCAGAGGGTGTAACAACTGGGATTCTGTGTTACAACCATGACAAGAACAGTGTGCGCATTGGTGGCAGGGACAGGCGAGCACCAGCCAGCACAGCCCACCAGCTGTGCCCAGATCGTGGCTGCATGTGTATTAGCACGCTGTGTGCATTCCAGGTCACGCAAACCACCAGCTGCGCCCTGACCCAGGCTGCATGTGCATTAGAACGTCGAGGTCACGCAACCCACCAGCTGCGCAGTGATCCAGGGCGGGTACGAGTTGTACTCGTCTGAAGTGGGCTCCGACCCGATGGCCGAGGGATACAGCAGCACCTGCAACGGGTGCAACGACCGGCAACCACCGCAAAATGGCGTGGACATGGGAAATTCAGCGGTTCAAACTGCAAATAAGCAGCTGCAGCACGCCACGGTTGGTGCAGCAGCGATAAGGTTCGGTAAGCATTCACACTGGTATGGGGTACCTACATGTGGTGTACAGAAAGTGGCTATCATGTGCACCGTCCCACCTGTGCACGCCCCGCACCCCTCCGCCCGCCAACCCCCAACCCCCAACCCCCAACCCCCGCACCTCCGCCCCCTACAGCACCATGGCGCGTGCCACCTCTGGGAACCACTTGTCCCACCTGTGTCACGCTGCCATCCCCGCCTCCCCGTTCCCGGTCCCCTACCCGACCACACCCACCTCCGCGCCCTGCAGCACCATGGCACGTGCCGCCTCCGGGAACCACTGGTCCCAGCATATGGCCAGCCCCACGCGGCCGTACGCCGTGTCCCACACGCGGAACCCCGTGTCGCCGGGGTTGAAATAGAACTTCTCATTGTAGCTGCGGACGAGCGAGACAGAGATGAAAAGAAACAAAACACCACCACGTGGTGTGCACTAGAGGCGGTCGTGGAGAGTTGCCAGCACCTTGCAAGGGGTGTGCGTGGGGCGGGGGCGGGCGCGTCTGCAGCTGCACCCATTCACTCCGGTCCTCCGGCTGCGTGCGGTCCAGGATGGGTAACATACTTTCTACTGACGTCGCTATCTCCTTTTACCACAAAGTATTTTACCGCAAAAAGAACACCTCATCAAGCTCACCCCGGTCCGTCGGGGATGTGTGTCTTGCGGTACACGCCCAGCACCTCCCCCGTGGCGTCAACCATCGCAACACTGTTGAAGTGCGCGTTGTGGGCGCGCTCAAAAAAGGGAACTGCGGGAGACAAATGCGAGGATTGAGTTGTAGTTTGCAAGGCATCAACGTGAACACAAGCATGCATGTCTGTGCGGTCGAAGTGCGCGATTTGGGCGCGCTCAGAAAAAGGAATTGCGGGAAAGGATGTTGGCAACGGGGTGGTATAACGTAAAAGCGTGAGCGTCAGGGAGCGCAGAGGCCCAGCGTTGTTGGCGCCCTGAGACAATGGATGTGTGCACGAATGCAGTTGCGGGTTCACAGTAGCATATAACAAAGCAGGTACTAGCTACAAGCAAGCGACAGGTTGCTATTCTAGTGACTAGGGACAGGCGTCGAGGCAGGCTGCGGCTGAGGACCATGGATGTGTGCAAGGAAGGGCGATCCCGTACCCCCCGCCGCCACACCCCCGAAAGCAGCAAGCGGCGTTCAACTGCACCATCACACACACACACACACACACACCTTGCACGTGCCCCCTGCCCGCCCAGCCCTTCACGCCTCATTGTCGCCGTATGCACTGTCAGTACCCGCACCCGGCACACCGCTGCGCAGCTGCCTACTTGGCCAGACGGGCGAAGCGCTGCACCAACGCACCGCCACCAGCACCCCGCCCTATGCCCCATGCCCCAT
Source organism: Chlamydomonas sp. KOR1 (assembly GCA_036984285.1). NCBI lineage: Eukaryota > Viridiplantae > Chlorophyta > Chlorophyceae > Chlamydomonadales > Chlamydomonadaceae > Chlamydomonas > Chlamydomonas sp. KOR1. The sequence continues at coordinate 145,903 of BQMZ01000320.1, read as the reverse complement.
GTGAGTGGCCGAAAGCAGTCCTACACCACCACAGCGTTCCACGCATTGCGCACTTGTGTTGCCCCCGCCCTTCACCTGCTGCAACCAAGCCCTTTGCATCACCCTAAAGCCTACACACGCTCCGCACACAAGCTTGGCCCTGCCAGCCCCGCTTTCCTTATGTGTTCATGTCCGCTGCATGCGTGTGCACCGCCCACCCGGCAGCACCACCACCAGCTCCTTGCAGACCTGCACCACCCTAACGTATAGCCCCCCCTCCCCTGCACGTGTAACACCCCCTGCGCCATGTGGAGCACAACAAGCACTCCGGTATCGACTTACTTTCATAATTTCTCTTCCCCCATCCCCCTGTCGTCCTACCGTCTGCCCCCCCCCTCCCTCGCCCCACCCACCTGAATGTATTCATGCGTGCTGCGTGCTGTGTGCGCTAACCCACCCGGCAGCACCACCTTGAGCTCCTTGGCCAGGCGGGCAAAGCGCTGCACCAGGGGATGGCCCTCCAGGGGGTGCGCCCAGGAGAAGTACGACTGGCGGGCGGGGAAGGGGGCCCAGGCGGGCGTGGTGGTGGGTACGGAAGGCAACGCTGCATGAGTGTCGTACTAGCAGCCTGATGCAGCATGCAGTGGCAGCCAGCCAGGGCCCGGGCCACGTGCTACATGCGTGGCAAGGGGAGGTATGGATATCGCCGTTTGCTGCCTCACAAAAAATCTACCCGAGTGTCCCCGCCCGTCCCGTACCGGGTCGTATTCTGCACCCCGTACCCCGTACCCTCCCCCCGGCCCCTGCCCCGGCCCCTCCTCACCGGGTCCTGCACCTGGCACCAGTACAGCCCCTCAAACAGCTCCTGCGGCACGTGCACGGGCACAGGTACGGGCGTGTCGTACAGGTCGTTAGCCGCTAGACTGAGCACGTTCAGCTGCTGCTGATTGCACGCTTGCATTTCCGTTGTCAGGGCACAACCTGGCGGCGCGTGTCGTCTGGTGCGTGGTGTGCGATGCATGTTGACACGTGGCAAAACACGCCACGGGACACGGCCAACCAGCTCCCGGGTCAAAGCTTAACAGCAATTTAAAATAGTGCGGGTCTGCAAGCCTCACTCAGACGGACAGCACCTCGCCCAAGTGGCACCTGTATTGGCAACTGCGTACGTGCATCCCTGCGGTGCGCCGGTGCAGGTTGCTGTACCTGCAGCAGGATGATCTGTGCCCCTGCGGCCGCCGCCTGGCGAACAAGAGCTTCAGCCTTGTCCTGGGGGGCATGACGTATTACACAGATGGTTTCGGGAGTTTCACTGGGCCATGGGATTGTGCGGGCTGCAAAGCTGGGAGGGACGGGCATGCCGCAACGTGGTTGGCTGCGCCTGGGCTGGCAGGACTACAAGAGCCAGGCCCCGATACAGAGCGTTGTGTCTGACAACATTTTGGTTTGAGATAGATACTGTAGGAGTTGAGTCGCTGTTCAGCGGGCGTCGTGAGCGCTGCAGCTGTCCCGGGATGCCTACCGTGTTTGCCGCCTTGTCCTCCGAACACGCGAACTGCGTCGCTGCGAGGGTTACTTTTCGAACCATGAGTTCAATATTGTCCTCGGGTTACTCCTTGTACTGTGATTGAGTCACCTTCGTGTTGCGCGTGTTGAAGGACGAGACGATAGGAGCTAGTGAGCAGGCAGCAAGCCCACGTAGGCGAGCGTCTTGTGCAGGATGCATTGATTCCAGCAATTGGTCACCGTCAGCTGCACATCTTGCGGCCTGTGGGGAGGATGACAGGGGAGGTCCCCTGTGCAGCCGAGCTGCAGGACAGCCACGTTCTACAATGACAGGTGTGGCGCAAACGCCGGGTACTCAGTATATGATGCAGATTGACGGAGCCTATGCATTATGGCTGTAATTTAAACGGGTGCAAAGTCCCTCTCAGGTGCGTGCGAGCAGGTGCGAGTCCTGACGTCAAAGACTCCCTTAGCTCCCCTGCCCTTGGCGCCTCTGCTTGGTGGGTGCGTTGCCAGTGAAGGAGCGTAAGCCAGGACTGTCCCACAGTCCCAGGCACAACATCACCAACGCGCACTGAGCAGCAGGCAGCTCTAAAGGGCAGCCTATTACTGGGTGTAGCTTGGACATGCCTATGCTCTCCCCACCAAGCAGGGGAGGTGCGCTGGCCCCACGCTCCGCTGTGGGCCTGTGGCACCAGCCACTCGTGTCCAGGCTGCATGATGGTGCTGGCTTGCTGGCGAGCAAGGCACTTCATACGGTACACCCTTGTACAAGTACTACTAGTTGCCGTCTGTTCGCTTACTGTGTCTTACTGTGGCCGCGAGCATTTCTTGACCGCCAAGAGCCAAGCACCGTGTTCAACGCAAAGCGACACTTGCAACAACGAATTCACGTAAAGGATTATTTGCGTCAATCAAGTCGTCATCAACCCAGTGGCCTAAGTCGCCGCATGCCGCCAGTCACTGAAACATTTCGTTGCGGCGAGTCTTTAGGAAGGATGCACATGCATAGTACGTGCCCATACAGCCTTCAACGGCATAAAGCGTGCAGCTCTGGCCTGCGGCGAGGCGGTTCACGCCGGGTGACGGTGACAGCTCGCGCAAAGGCTCGAGACTTCGTTCGCGAAGTGGTGGTGGGCATCGACCTCGGTACCACGAATTCAGCAGTCGCTTGCATAGAAGGCGGCAAGCCCAAATGCATCCCCAACGCGGACGGCGAGACCATTACCCCGTCGGTGGTAGCGGTCCTGAAGGACGGTGGGTTAAGCACCAGGATGCCTGAGGCAAGGGTTGATGCCCACATGATTGCAAATCTGTACGATGGCATCACTGTCGTTTGAGGGCAAGCGGGGCACTCTTCTGCTGCTGAGGGGGCAAGCGGGGCAATCTCCGGACGCTTACCCCCATCCGCAACCCACCCCCTTCAGGCGAGGTGGTTGTGGGCAAGCGCGCCCAGCGCCAGGCCGTGCTGCACCCCCGGACCACCTACTACAGCGTCAAGCGACTCATTGGCCGGTCGTACGACGACCCTGCCGTACAGGAGGAGGCCAAGCGCCTGCCGTACAAGGTACGCGAGGGTGTAGTAGCAGCAGCAGCAGGAGCAGCAGCAGGAGCAGTGAGGCCCGCAGGAGGAGGGTTGGGGGCCCAGAGGCGTGGCTGGTGGTTGGTGTTGTAGCAGGTGCCGCCGCCGCAGCAGCAGCAGCAGCCGCCGCAGCAGCAGCAGCTGCTGCATGAGCATCGCAGGGACAAGGCGGGCCAGCAGCATGGCCGGTGGCAGTGGGATGGAGCGTGTGCAGAATGGGCTTTGGATCAGCCTTGCAAGTACCCCGCCCCACCCGTGCAGTAAGCAACCCCACACCTAGCGCCTCTCATCGATGTATATACCATATCCGCTGAGTCAACGGCCTCACTCCTCCTCCCTTGCTCAACCCTACACCCGCAGCTGTCCCAGGACGAGGGCGGGGCGGTGACGCTGGACTGCCCCAACGTGGAGCCGGGATACCTGTACCCGGAGGAGGTGGGTGGTAACGGGGGAGAAAGGGAGGGGGACAGGGGGCAAAGGATGCAGAGAGAGACGGCAAGAGGGGGACCGGGAGGTATGGGACAGGGTAGGTGTGGAGGCGGGATGTATGTTCCCTGAGGAGGTGGGTGCAAACAACAAAGTTGTGAGATTGGACAAAGGCCCGTCTATGAAAGGCATGACTTATTGATTGGTCATGGCTTATTGATTGGTCATGGCTTATTGATTGGTCCATTACAGAGCATGAGGGGCAGGGTCGGGCGGAGAGAGGGGAGTGAGAGAACAAGAGTTATGGAGCCGGGCTACTTGTACCCGGAGGAGGTGAGGGGCGGGGGGTGAGGGCGTGGGGAGCGGGCGGGCGGGAGGGAGAGTGGAAGGAGAACGGGGGAGGAGAACGGGGAAGGAGGGCAAGGGGTGCAAGGGACCGGAGGGTGCGTCGGGCCGCATGTACCCGGAGGACGTGGGGGAAGGGTCTTCTACCACCCTGGTGCGGATGAACCCCTGTGTACTATCAGCCTAACCCACACCTCTCCCCGCGCAGGTGGCTGACGCCGCCTGTCCCCGTGTGTTTAGCAGCTAATATTCATTCTCTCCCATACCCTCCCTGCGTAGGTGAGCGCCCAGGTGCTGTCCCATCTGGTGGCTGACGCCGCCTCTGCCCGTGTATTAGCAGCCAATACACATCCTCTCCCCCATACCCTCCCTCCTCAGGTGAGCGCCCAGGTGCTGTCCCAGCTGGTGGCTGACGCGGCAGCCCACACGCGCGGGCGGGTGACCAAGGCGGTCATCGCCGTGCCTGCCTACTTTGACGACCGGCAGCGGGAGGCGACGATTGCGGCAGGTGGGCAGTGGTGGCCGTTGCGTGTTTGTTTAGTGCCACCGGGTACGAACTAGGGTGAGGGGTGGTCATCAAGTGCACGATGTGCCGGATCACGGCTCCCGCTACAGGACCCCACACACCTTCAATCCCACCCCGCACGCCCCTATTACTGTGGCAGGCAAGCTGGCGGGCCTGGAGACGGTGCGGCTGCTGCGCGAGCCCGTGGCCGCCGCCCTGGCGTACGGCCTGGACCTGCGGGAGGACGCCACCGTGCTGGTGTTCGACCTGGGGGGCGGCACGTATGACGTGTCGCTGCTGGAGGTGGGCAACGGCACGGTGGAGGTGCTCAGCACAGGTGGGTTGGCGTGTGTTATCGAGGGGTGTGTAATAAGGTGTTGGTGTTCAACCCGCCAAGCGCTGTACGGGTGCGCTGGGGTTAAAATCCACTGGGCACAGGCATATAGAGCACGGAGGCCGCTGGGCTGAGCATGCCAACGCACGAAGTGGCTTGGTGCATGTTGGTGTGTCCTGACTCCGAGGGAGGCCGTCCATGGACTGGAGACGCTGAAGAACTGTAGTACCTTGTAAACATCACGGCCTACCTGCTACAATGCGTACATTGTCAGTGTACTAGTGTGTCTCGTTTTCCATATTGTACTTGGCACACGGTGGACGACAGTCTCACCCATACGCCTGCCTGCGTGTCGATCTACACGCGCTGCACCGTACACATGCCGCTGCCTGTGCGTGCCCCCAGGCGGCGACGCGCACCTGGGGGGAGACGACTGGGACCAGCTCATCGCCAAGTGGATCACAGACAAGCACCTGCGGCCGGCGGGGCTCGACCCGGCGACCGACCCGCGCCTGCGCGCCAACCTGCGCGCCCTGGCGCAGGCGGCCAAGCACTCGCTCAGCGGCAACGAGGAGGTGGTGCTCAGGTGCGGGGGCTGGTGGTGCACGGAGGGGGTGCGGGCAGACTGGTAGCCACGGTGAGCGGGCTCGGAACTATGGGTCGGAGGGCTTGGGCACGTGGCCCCAACCGGGAGGGGTTCCCCCTGAGCCCGCAAATAACGGTAAGAATAAGGTTTCATGGTCCCTTGTCTCCGGAACGAGGCCTGGCCAGCCCGTTCCCTGGCGGTCGTATGGCCATGACAGGGAATGTGAGTGCCCTGGGCAGGTGGTCTGTCAGCTCTAGTCGGGTACCCACCGAGGGAGGTGTCGATGCGCATGGATTCGGGGTGGGGGCTTAGGAAACGTGGGCCCGACCGGAAGGGGCCCCCACGCACAAACAAGAAAGGATGGTGGCTCGTCGATGGGCACGCCTTACTCATACAACGCAAGGGGTACCAAGGGCCATCCCGGCACGGCCCCGGTCCACAGCTGGCGGGAGAGGGCCCAGGGTCCCACCTGTGAGCGAGGACTGTCCGGGTTCTGGTTTCCGTGTGTAGCGGGATGCAGTTGCGGGGACACACTAGCGTACGACAAGGCTGGTAGTAGTTACAAAGTTGCAAGGCAGTAGCATGTCTAGCGACTAGCGGTAGTTTTCGTGTGTGGCCGTGCGTGGGTTGGCAGGAGTGTGGGTGCGGGCGCTGGCACATGCCATTCAATCTGCAGCTTAAGGCTGTGCTGACGCGGACGCATTGTAACGCCTTGCGTAGCGCGATGCAACCACTGAAGAGCCGATTCGTGCACCCTTTGCGTTGTCCTTGGTTCCGCTCAACGCTTTGCCGCCCTGTTCGTCCCCGCCTTCCCATTCCCTCCTTGGCACCCCCCAGGATGCCTGTGGGCGGCCCCGGCGGCGGGCCCCTGGAGGTGACCCTGTCGCAGGCGCACCTGGACGAGCTGAGCACCGAGCTGTGGCGGCGGTGCCGCCTGCCGCTGGACATGGTGCGTGTGGGTTAAGAAGTGTGTGTATTAGCGCGTGCTGGGTTGCGTGCTGGCGAGCAGCTGCACGAGATGGACAGCGAGATGTGTCGCATACGGTACTGCTGGGCATGGCGCGTGCGGTTAGGCTGTGTGTGTATTAGCGCGTGCTGGGTTGCGTGCTGGCTCCCAGCTGGGCGAGCTGAGAAGCAAGCTGTGGCGGATTGGCCGCTGGGCGTGGTGCGTGTGGGGTTAGGTGTGGGTACTGTGGTAAGAGGGCTTGGCTTGAGAGGCACTTCCTGTTTGGCCCACGTAAGTGTGATGCGCTCCTCTGCAGCGTTGTGAGTAGTATTTGTGTGCCCCGGGCGTCTTCTCTATTCTATCGATCTGCACTCATCCCAACTCGGATCCTTTGCCGCTCCGCGGTTGCCCTGCACACCCCTGCTGCTCCCCCACAGGCCTGCTGGCAGGCTGGTGTTGACCTGAACGAGGTGGTGGGGGGCCATGACGCTCTTAAGGAGCAGCTGAGGAGCAAGGGCGTGCCGGACTGGAAGATACAGACGGTGAGGGGAAGGGAGGCAGGCAGGCAGGGCCAGGGAGCGGGGGGTCAGGGGGCAGGGAGCCAGGAAGGAAGGCCAGGGTTACAGAGAACAGGGGCCACGGGGCAGGGAGCCGGGGAGCCAGGGAGCCAGGGGGTTGCTTTCTCAACAATCTCCACCACCCCAACCTCCGCTCACCGCACGCCAACCGCCGCCGATGCGCCCCGAGATCCGTCCCCGCCACTGCGGCGTCCTCTCCTGCGTGCTGCTGGTAGCAGTTCTCTAACATTCGCCGCTATCCAAATCGCACCCCGACCGCCGCAGATGCGCCCCGAGATCCGCCCCCGCCACCGCGGCGCCCTCTCCAGCGTGCTACTGGTGGGCGGTGCCACGCGCATGCCCGCCGTGCGCCGCTTTCTAACCCACATGACGGGCATCGTGCCCAAGGAGGCGGCCGTGGACCCGGACGAGGCGGTGGCGCTGGGGGCGGCGGTGCAGGTGCGCAACATGCGTCGCTTTGTGCTATCGCCGGTGGTTGTGCTGTATGGGGGTGCGGCCATGGACCCGGGCGGTGCAATGGCGGTGGGGCGGCGGTGCAGGTGCGCAAAGGGCATTCTCACACTCGTGCCTCCCTTTGCGCTGTCGCCGGCGTTTGTATCATCTGGGGTTGTAGTGGGACCAGCCCGTGGCGCTGGGAGGTTGTGCAGGTGGGTGCACAAAACTGGTGGTGGAATTGCCACCCATGATATCGTACACAGCTGGGCAGAGCGAGGTCCCAACCTGCTCCCTGCAGTCCTTGCCCCAAGCCCTTAACCCATGCTCAGTGCCCTACAATTCCCATCCCATCCCCTCCCCACCCCCACCCCCACCCCCCAGCGGGTATCCTGCAGGGGGAGATCTTCAACCTCACGGGCTCGCGCCTACGCCTGGAGCCTGCTTCCCGGTCTTGGCTGCATGCTGCACGCCCTTATCCCACATCTCATCCCCCTCTCCTACCGCCAAACCGCTTGAACTACTTTCCCTTCCCCTCCCCCCGCGCCCATGCCGAATTGTTTTCCCTACAACGTCATTACGTTCCTGACCCACCCGCCGATTTGCATCCACGTATCCCCCTGATGCCCATACGGCCTCCCCGCACCCACAGCGCTAGGTCCTCAACCTGCTCCCTGCGGTCCTTGCCGCACGCCCCCAATGCATGCTTAGTACCCTACAATTCCCATCCCCCACCCAACCCCACCCCTAAACCCCAGGCGGGCATCCTACAGGGGGAGATCTCCAACCTCATGGTGCTGGACCAGTGGCAGGCCTCCCTCATGCGGGCGCTGGCCAAGCTGCAGCTGCAGAGCGACCCACGGGTCAGGCAGCGCCTGGAGCAGAGCTACAGCCTAGAAGACGAGGGGGAGAGCGCGGTGGATGACGCGGGGAGTGATGCGGAGGAGGGCGAGGGGGAGGGGGAGGGGGAGGGGAGGAAGGCGGGCGGCAAGAAGGTGTCCAAGAGGCAGAAGCGGCGGCAGGCGAGGAAGGGGCAGAAGGGGCAGGGGCAAGCGCAGGCGCAGGCGTGAGGAGGCGGGGTGGTGGGTGAGCGGTCTCTCGATGCGGCTGGCGACCCATGTGGTGTACAGCTACAGATCCGCCTTGAATAAAGGGAAAGCATACAGGGAGGTGCCACGTGCCAGCTTCACCAGCGTGAGCGACTCCTCGCGAGCGAAGCATACGGTATACATGGTACTGGCTGTTGCTTGGTTGTACGTGTGCGCTGCTCGCCGTTGTTCCAGTTGTAGTAGTGGTGGCGCGGTGCGCCAGGGTGCGCTTGACACTGGCCGTGGGTCGGCGGTCTCTTGGTACGGGTGGCTTAGGGGGTCAGGGCGACCCACGGGTCCGGGACAGAGGGCTGTTGCGCGCCCCAGACATGACGACTGTCACCTGATGCCGCTGGTGGCGGTCCTCATCCGTAGAACGGCCTTACAATGGCGTACAGCTACAGATATCCGCCTTGGGTAAGGAAAGCGAGCTGTGAAGGCAAGCGTGCGAGTGAGGTGCTAGTCTTCACCAGTCGACCAGTGTGTGCGACTCCTCGCAGGCGAGGTGTCCTGCATTTTGATACCGGCTGTTGGTTCATTGGGAGGTGTGCGCTGCAGGGGAGCTGCCCTGGTGCGCTGCGCACCGGTTTTCCAGTTGTGGCTTGCGGGAGCGGTGGCCTGGTGCGCCAGGGTGCGGCGTGCTCGTTGCTTAGCCGCGTGGCGCATCACAGGTGGCAGGTCAACTTCTGGGGTCACACACTAACACTGGGTCACATGCCGACGTTTGTAGCTGTGCACGGACTCTTGCATGCATGCATCCAGGCCCCTTCTTAACCACTCGCTGGTATGTGGCATCTCCCCTGTTGCACATACGCCCCTGGGAGACATTACGCGGAGGACAAGCGGCGTGGATACACCCTGGCTTGCCCGAAACCCATGCCAATCATGCAGCGAGCCTGGCCGACCCTGTTGATGTGCTAGCTTGCCACGCGACCGCAAGCGCTTAGGCGGTTTCGCAAGGTCGGGAATGGGCGAGCTTGTTTGGGAACGTGCTGTCGTACTTTTGGACAGGAGCCCAGACCCCAGAGTCATTACCGGGCTGCATCGCCGATCGATATGTGTTGATTGGAGTTGTGCAAAGGCTCGCACGTGCGGAACAGGCCTTGGACCTGCGCAGTTGGTAGCTTCTTGCGAGCATTCGCGTCGGGCAAGTGCGGCAGGTAGGCACGCTCGTTGGCCACAAACGATAAGTTATACGCCCTTATAGTTAATTTGGAGTGTGCAATCTCGCATGGGAGTGAGCTGAAGCGACGCTATGACTACTCGTGCCGGTTGAACTGCACGGCAGTTGGCGAAGGTAGGGTGGGGTAAGGTTGAGGATGCGGTCCAGGTTGCTGAGCGTTCTTTGCAGTAGCAGCACGTTAGGCGCACTTAATACTATGGTGCAACGTAAATGACAGGGAGGAACCTTGAGTTTCATCAGCGCCAATCGCTCTTGTTGTTGACTAGCGGATACGGCGACTGCCCCACTCCCTGATGCCAACCCAATCTCGTGCACTGGCGCTCCCACCCGCTTTATACATAATTCATATAACATAATAGCTGATTCCAGCTTATTGTACACATAGCAGCGCTGCGAAGGACGGCGCCTCTTCCTCTCCTCCGCGTTTCAATGCTTCCGCGTCTCCGCTGACCACCAAACGCAGCTGCAATCCACAACGACAAACATGAGGCGCGTGCTCAAGAAGTAAGTGCTTCTCACACGCTGGTCGCCGCGAGAGGAGCGAGCTGGGTGCCGTCTCTTTGCGTGTCAGCGGTTGGACGAAGTGGTCGCCGATAAAGCCACCGAGCGACAGCACCGGGTACCCATCTGGATATAGCATACATTGCAGATTTCTACTTAGGCAGGAAATGCAACTGCAATCGCCCACACGTGGCTGGACAGGGGAGTTCCCCCACCGACAGGTGTTGTTGCTCTGCCAGGAGGCGCCCCAGGAGAAGTTCCCCTACTTCACACCATTTCGAAAAGACTTTCATATATTATTTAAATGATTCCTCAGGGTTTTCGCTAAGTCGGAGCTGAAGTCCGATGCAGGCCCGGAGGAGGGCGACGAGGTCATGGCCGAAGCAAACGGCAATGGGTGAGAATTCCTGTCTCAACACATACAAAACATAGGTACAGTAGCATAAGTACTGGCTTGTCGGTGCCCCATGCGCCAGCCGGCGCCTGTTGGCCCGAAATACCGCGACTCTTCGTTGCCAGCCCACTGCCACATACCTGGCTAGCGCAGTCCAACATAAATGGCTCACTTATATCCATACAATGCTTCGCACTATGCACCACTGTGCAGTTTTTCTCTCAGCGGAGATTCATACTCGAGGGAGCCAGGAGCTGGTTCTGCACCGCCGCCCCAGCCACGCACTCCAGCTGGATCAAATGCTCCAAAGACGTCGATGGGGTTTGGCGTCATGCCAAACGCCCAGCCGGGGCTATACCAGACGGTTGCCCCAGCCCCTCAGCATGCGCAAGATGCCGCGCAAAATATGGATCCATCTCTGCCTTCGCCTCCGCGGGACCATGTAGCACCCAAGGCATACGAAAGGTGAGGAACGAGAGTATGAAACTTCGCGGGCTGTTGTGGTTCGGCTCTCCGACGCGTGTCGGGCCCTGAGTACAGCGGTGGGAATCCAGTGCACTTCCGCGTGAACCAGGTCATGTGAGTGTCCCGTTCAGCCGCAACTGTGTCGTGCAATATGTCAATTGCACGAAAATAATTACCTGGAGGCACTGCAAGGGTCGCGCAACCCATAGCTTGCGGCGAACAGTTGCCGGCTTTCCAGGAACATGCAGCCGTTCACCCCTCCACTTGCCGGGCCCCCGAGTGCCCGTCCTGCTGCTCTTCCTGCCGCCGCTAACATGAGGGCCCCCCCGCGAATCCACGACTGCCTCCTGCAGTGTCACCATTGCCGTCGGCCGCAACTGCCCTCCCGCCCTGCGGCGCCAAGTCTGGTGAGCCACGAGTACAAGCCAAGGATCTCGCACGCGTAACACGTGACTTAAGGTGGCACTTCCTCCGTAGCGCTTATAAGCGGCCGCACGAGGCATGCGCACATGGCCCGGCGGCGCCTGTACGACACGGGACGCGCTGTGGGCAGCAGCTCCCGGTGTCAACTGGCGCAGTCGCCGCAGGCGGAGCCTAACATCGCAGGCAGCACAGTACCCCCAGGAGGGCACGTTCAGCTGTTAATACACATGCACCTGCCCGGAGGCGGAGCAGGCCTCAGGAGCGCGGCAGCTGGCGGGCCATGCAGCGCAGCGGGGGAGGAAGGAAAACACGGGGGTGAAGCAGAGCAGTCGGGCGATGCTGGTGTGGCCGGTGCTTTCGCCCCGGTGTCCGGCCCCCCCGCTGCACCCCCGCGCTCTTCGTACCTGATGCGGCCCAGTCCATTCCAGGAGGCTTGCGACAAAGTTCTGCAAACAGGGGCTGACAGTTGGTCTAGCAGCCAGCAGAGCAGCAGCAGCCAGCATTCTCAGCGTCAGCGGCAGGGACCAACTGCTCTTACGTGCTCATCAGCAGCTGGGCTAAGAGCGACCTCACATGCCATCTCACAACAAATTCGCACATTCTAATACGTCGAAAACAACGCCTTACCGTTGTCGAGCGGAACTCACGACGCATGTGGTGACTCATGCGGGGCGCGCAATTGAACACCTCATGTGCATTTGTGAACTGCTGTCCAGGCACGTGAGCGACTTTGACCTGCGCAAGCTGATGTACAACGGGGCCATCAGCATGGTGTACCACGCCGTGGACAAGCGCAGCGGCATCACGGTTGCGCTGAAGCTGTACAAGCGCATCAAGCTAAACGAGATTGAACGGCACCAGGTGAGGGAGAGGCGTCCTGGGGGCAAGGTATGAAGGCACAGCATGTCAGCTGTGGTCGGGGTCGGGCTGCGTTCTGCCTACTTGGTGTGCATGCGTCGCAAGCAGCAACTAGCAACACGGAGTGGAGCGGCACCAGGTAACCAGGTAAGGTTCTTGGGGGCGGCAGATCGGGAAGTTAAGCGCAACACCTGGAGCCAGACAAAGGACCGAAGCGCAACAGCTGCGGCAAGGCTGCACACTAGGCGGTTGAGTACAGCATTTTGGACCAAGGCGAGCCCACGCGTGTTGACCAAACCCTTTTTCCCTCATACTGCAATATGATGCGTTTACCAGGTTGCCCGCGAGATCCGGCTGCACAGCGACCTGGCGCACGACTCCATCATCGGGCTGTACAGCGCATGGAAGGACAGGGCGTACGTGTACCTGGCGCTGGAGTGGGCGCCCGGGGTGAGTATCGGCTAAGGGTATGCTGGTGTGCATTACCCCACGGTATCCTGCTGACCTGAGTACCTCACGCTTGAGTCGGCGCCCGGGGTGAGCGCCGGCACCGTGTGCTGGGCACGCGGTTGCTAAGGGTTTGTTGGTGTGTATGAAAGCACGGCATCCCGCTGCCCTGCGTAGCTGGCGCAAGCGCGAGCGCCCGGGGTGGGTATTTGGGGTGTGTGCACTGGCGGTGTGCTAGTGCGCAGCTTGTGGCCTCGTGGCCGGCAGGGGCTTTTCTGGCCCCTGAGCGCGCGCCAGGCTCGTGTGGGCAATGGTTGTGGCCATGGTGGCCGGGCTTGCGTCGTATGCCCCTGCCACTGCTGTGGGACGGTGGCAGCAGCGGGAGGGGGGCCGTCAACGGGCGAGGGCAGGAGCCTGTCGGAGGGTGCACAAGGGCGCAGCGCGGCTGTGTGGGGCTTGTGAAAGGGGTGCAACAAAGCCGCCACCCTGGCGCACTGGTGTGCTGGGGGGCAGTCGCTGTCAGCCGCCCTCGGACTCGGCGCAGCCGGTGCGGAGCAGCCCCCATCCTTCAGTGCAGCTGCTGCCTCCTCCTGGTGCACCATTCTCACTCCGTGTCCTCTTCCGGGGTGCACTACTGCCTCGTACTTACCGGTACGCCACAAGCAACGAAGCAAGTCCGGCACCGACCTAGCACACGCACCTGAGCTCATACACGCACGCACAACGGTGCAACTGCAGGGCGACGTGTACTCGTACCTCAAGTCGCAGCGCGGGCGGCTGGCGGAGGAGCTGGCGGTTCCGCTCATCCTGGAGCCCTTCATGGCCGGCCTGGCCGCCATCCACGAGCGCGGCCTCATCCATCGCGACATCAAGCCGGAGAACATCCTGCTCACCAACTCCTTCCAGGTCAAGATTGCCGACTTTGGGCTGTCCATCGACTCCAAGCAGGAGATTGCAAACACCAGGTGCGCGCGTTCGTGCACTCACTGTGGCACCCTGCCTACCTTCACCCTCTCTGATCTGGTGCCGCTTTCACTGCGTTTGCGGTTTAGGATTGGAATGCATTATGGCAGTTGGCGCCTTACCACTGTCCACGCACGCGAGAGCTCACAACCAGCTTGCAAACGTGTCCCCTCGCCTACCATTGTGACGCTGCTTGTCCAACCGCTCGCGCTTCAGGCTGGGCACCATCGACTACCTGGCCCCCGAGATCCTGGACTGTCCCGTCAAGCACCACCCCGACGACCACAAGGACCGCCCAGAAACAGGATACACCAACCGCGTGGACTGCTGGTCGGTGGGCGTGTTGGCATACGAGCTGCTGGTGGGCACGCCGCCCTTCGCAGCGGTGAGTGGGTCCGAGAATGGGGTGAGCGGGGCAAAGTGTGTATTAGGTTGGCTTGTATATTAGGGCGTGGGCCATGGACGTGTTGGCGTACCAGCTGCTGGTGGGCACGCCGCCCTTTTCGCAGCGGTAAGTGGGGCGAGCCAGTATGCTGGGGTTGCGCAGGGTTACGTTTGGGGTAAGCTGGACAGCTGCACAGAAGTGCAGAGCGGATGGTAAGAGGCATGTGGGACTGCTTCCGCCGCTGCCGAACGAGCATGTTGTCGTTGTGAGTTGCCATTGCTGCCATTGGGTTATGCGGGGGTGCGTTTGGGGCAGGCTGGAAGGTGCACCAGCGAAAGGTGCAGAGGCAATGGCAAGAGGCCTGTAGGTCTGTTACCGCAGCTGGCGCAACGGGGACAAGGCACCTGGGATCGGGGACGAGGCACCTGGCATCAGCCGCACTGGCGTGGCCGCTGTGCCCTGATCCGTCTGCCCCTGTCTGCCCCCTTTCTGCCCCGCAGCCGAGCTCCCAGGAGACGCTGCGCCTCATCCGCACCAAGAAGGTGGAGTACCCCGCCTGGCTGTCGCCGGACTCGGTCAGCTTCATGACCAGGTGGGGCGGCGGGGTGTGTGTAGCACGTGTATTAAGTGTGCGTGGCTGTCACCCGACTCGGTCAGCTTCATGACCAGGTGGGGGCGGCGGGGGGCGCTTTTAGAAAAGGACTGCATGGAGACCCGAATACTGCTTTGGCAACTGACGACCCTAGCCCATGACGCCTGAGCCATGGTCGGTCAGCCTCATGGCCAGGTAGGGGCGGTGGAGTGTGTTCGAAGTACTGTGCGTGGAGACCGATCATTGTCCGGACTCCTTACGACCACGACACCTGAGGCGTGCTAATTGTTCCGGGCACTTACGCGGTGCCCATCACATTTCCATCGCCCACAAATGACTTGTATGTATAACATGTATCCTAATAATATAACATGTATCCTAATAATATAACATGTATCCTAATAATATAACATGCATCCTAATAATATAACATGTATCCTGCATAATATAACATGTATCTTGCATAATTCTCCCTGCAGCGTGCTGGTGCGCGACCCGACCGTGCGCCCCTCCATCGCCGAGCTCCTGAACCACCCCTGGATCGTCAAGTTCAGCCGCCGCGAGGGCCTGGGCCGCAACCGGCCGCGCATGCTCACCCGCCGCGGCACCGTGGACTGCGGACAGCTGGTCCGCTCCAACACCAACGAGCACGCGCATGTGCTGCAGCAGAGCAACAAGGCGCTGGGCCTTAATACACAGGGCCCGCAGCAGCAGGGGCAGGGGCAGGGACAGCAGTTTGGTGGATCCTACGGGGGCCCGGGAAGCCTGGCGAGTGTGGTGCAGCAGCAGCAGCACGAGGGGCAGCTGGTGCACTCGGCCAGCATGTCCTCTGCGGTACAACAGCAGCAGATCAACTACCAGGTGCAGCTGATGCAGCACCTGCAGCTGCAGCAGCAGCAGCAGTTCCACTCCACGGGCGGCGCGCCCGTGCACCTGCACCAGCTGCCGGGCATCCAGTCGGCGCTTCCGCCCACCACCAACTCCGGCGCCGACGGCGGCGGCGGGCACATGGCTGGCGGCACCGCCAGCATGGGCGCCATCGGCGCCGGCGCTAGCAGCGGCGCGCTGCTGACGGCCGCCGCCGCCGCGGCGGCGGCGCTACGCGCCGCCGACCCCAAGAACTCCGCCGCCGTAGGCTACAACAACCCGAACGCCAACCCCGCGGCGGCGACGGCGTCTCGCAAGATGAAGTTCTGGTCGGTGCTCAACGGCGGCTCTGCCTCCGCCGGCGGCGGCTCGCCCGCCCCTAACTTCAGCCGCACCGTCAGCCACGGCCCTGCGGCCAACGGCGGCGCGCCTGGGTCCGCCTCCGCCGCCGCCGCTGCCGCAGCAGGCCACGTGTTCGAAGCAGGTAGGCCTCAGCGCTCTGCTCCGCAACCCATCCAAAACACACCCTTGCTTCTGCCATCCCGACCATAACCACCTAGCTACAGCTCTTGCCGACCCTTTACCCCCATCCCCCGCCCCTTGCACCCCGTGTATTAACAGAGCCGGCGCTGAACCGGACCACCTCCGGTTCCACACGCGTGGCCTCCCTGCCCCCCGTCGCCGTCCCCGCCTCATCCATCACCACCTCTGGCGGCCCCGCCTCCCCGTCCCTCCTCTCCCTTGTGGGCAACGGCAGCCGCTCCCGCAACAACAGCAGCCAAGTGGTCTCCACCTCGCCGGTTGCAACCGCCATGGCGACGGTTGTGGTGTCCAGCCCGGGCTCGCCAGGAGCTGGCGGGAAGCTGGCTGACGTGGTCAGCTCGCCACGTGGCAAGACCGCCAACGGGCCGGTCCCGCCTGTGGAGTCTCCCTCGAGGCTCGGAGGACTACCCCGGGCAGTGTGAGGTGCGGATGTGGAGGCCTGGGTCGGCGGGTGGTATGCGTCGTGAGATGGCTCCCCCGGGCAGGAGGGATGTTGCGGATATTGGGGCGGGCTCCGCGGATGTGAGGTGGGGGCGTGGGCCCGGCGAGGTGCAGGCGTGGGCGTGGGCATGGGAGCCCGGGGTGGGGGTTGCATTCGGCGGAGGATGGAAAAGGCGGACCACGCCGTGCGATGCGGGATTGGGAAGGAAGGGCCTTGGTGGGACCCAAGGCGGGCGTGCGATACGGATGCTTTAGAGAAGAAGGAACAGGAAGAGGAACGGGCGCATGAGAGTGCATCACATACAAGACAATGCGCGCCCATATTCTTCCGGGGAGGAAGCCGGTACGGATGCTACAGCTCGCTTCGCTTGCATTGCGGGGCGCGTGCGTGCACTAAAAATTGTGTTTTCGGAAGATGCATCAGGCCGTCGCGCCGGTAGCACGGGTTGTGGCGTGCTATTGGGTGCCGTCGTGCCGGCCGAGCTGCGTGCGACACACGTGTGCGCCCAGCAGCAGCAACAGAAGGTCGAGCTTGTGGGTGGGTATTGGGCCGGGCTGACCATCTTCACGCGCCCCCACCCAGGTACCCTCGCGCATGTGCGCACATCACGGAGCATACATGCTACCTAGCGGGCTTATGCCCCTTGCAAGCACGCCTTAAGATGCATTCCTACAGCTGTTACTGTAGCGGCGACCAGGGGCGCATGGCGGCTGTCCCGGTGACCCCGCTGGCTCGGCAGTCGGGACAGAGAGTTTGCGTGGCGTAGTAGAAGTGGCAGCAGCGGCTAGGGTGTGGATGATATGCTTTATTACATTGTGGAGGTTGTAGCAACAATTGTTCGAGCGTGGCTTGTTGTAAAGCAGTTACAGAGTGGGTGGCGGGGGAGTTCTGTGGCTGCGCAGGGGCGTAGGGTAGCTTGCACTTTGCCGTACTTGCATGCATGCGCTGTCGGTGGTATCCGGGCGTGCTACGGATCATATCCATTTTGGTTCACTCTTCTGCGAGATTGGCTGTTGCGGTTGCAGCACGCAAAGCTTCCGCTACGCTTACACTTGGTTGGCGACCTTGGCTCAGGGGAGTCTCTGTGGTTCCAACACGCGCGCGCATAGCGGTGGCCATAAGGCATCTGTGGGTCATCTGATCAGAATGGTGGTGTTTTGAGGCCTGTTTTCCTCCTTAAAGCAGCATGGCGAGCATCAGTTCGGTTTGGCTATTGTGAGATTGGGGCCATGGAGCCCAGTTGGGCGGTTGTGGTCACACGTATCTTCGGCCCCATTACGGACGAACGGGAGGCAAGCAGCACTGGATGCCTGCGTTCCACGCTATATTTCGCCGTTCCTATGCTCCATTTCATGCTGTCTTGGCAAATCTTGCGTGCGTGCATGAACGGAGGCTTTGCATAGGTTCGTGATACATGCATGTGTGCTCCCAGGTCCCCAGAGGCCAGATCTCCACCTTGATCTTTGTGAGGAAGGAACCGGAGCGGGTTCTTTGTGCCTACAGCTCTGTTTTGGGCTGGGCATGCGGCATGTTGAATACCGTACCGGCGCTATTAGGTTGTTATTCACGGCAGGTAGTATTCACCTAACGAGGAGCTGGCGCAAATGGCGGCGCGCTTCACAGCGCTGCATCATCATTTGTCACTGGGCAGCTGCTTTCGCGTATCCCACACGATGTAACAACACTTTCTACGAATCATCTGCTTCATAGGGCCACCCAGTGTCGCCTCACGTTAAACGGCGCTTGCTCCGCGGTGACGGCCAATGCCCAACCGCCCCCGGGGCTGTAGCTTCCAAGTGCTTTGCCTGGCTTTGCCTATCAGGGTCACTGGCACACTGGGTCGCAAACCTGCACCGAGATACCGTGTCACTGCGCAAACCGGCAACCTGTAGGCGTGCAGGGTAGGGACGGACAGCCAGTCCATCAGTGTTACACGGCAAGGGTTCTCCCCTCCGCAAGTGCAACGACCCATGTACGAGCCGGAGGCTCCAGGGTCTCCAAGCAGGGACGGACAGATCCAGGGATCTGGTTGCAGAATGAAAGACTGTCAAGTCTAGGGGAGCTTCCCTGGTCAAGTCAGTCAGTCAGTGTAGTTACACGGCGAGGGTTCTTTTAACCCTCCGCAAGTGCAACGGGATGCCAGACTGTGACTGTGAGGGGGAGGCATTCTTGCGCATGCAGCGACTGCGCACATGCATCGTTACCGGTCCGCACATCTGTTGGTGCCCGTTAACGTCGCCTGACGCGGGATGGCGTCAGCCAATGACAGAGGCCCCATGCAGCCCCGTGTCCCCCTTCCCTTCTGGTCAATGACTGCCGCCGTGTCGCGCATGTCTCCTCCTGCGCAGGGGAGGGGATGTTCTGCCCCTGAGCTCTTAAGTGTACATGGACTGTGCATGCCTATACCTTGGCCCTCCTATTAATTCTGCATTCCCCCCTGCTCCTGCGTCAAGCCTGGGTACGCCTTTAAACAGACCTGCGCCCCTCTCTGTCCCTGAGCCTGTAGGGATGTAGTCCTACCTGGGCACCTGGACAAGGTACTGCTTAGAGAGGGGCCAGGCTGTAAGCATGCAGGGCCCATGCTCACCTGAGACTGCATTAGACCTTAGGGGCAGACCATCCCCAGTTCCCCACCTTCTCTGACCTGGCATCCCTTGCAACCTTGAAAGTGGCAACGTGTACGTACGGGATTTTCAGTTTTGGTCCCCTCCCAGAGCCTAGCCCCGTCCAGGGGCCCCGTCCCACTCGGCAACAGAGCTGGCTACACGGCAACGTGGATGATGGGTATGCGCAGGTATGAACGTGTCTACGTGTGGTATGGTAGCTACGCCTGAGCAGCGTCATCATGGCCGAAAGTTCATGCCAAAGCTGCATCCGGATTGGATATGTTTTGGGCCGGTACAGCAAGGCACGACTTGATTCTTTGGCCCACGTGCCCATGCCTTCGTTCCGCTGTGCCGTGGTGCCAGCAGGTGCCTGTGTCCTACCCCAGCTGCACCTGGTCCCTCTAGGCGCCCATACAGGTATTTCCTCGAGCCCTGACAAGGCGTTGACGCAATGTTTATGGTTCATGTCAGCTTGGCTTTGATGCTGCAGCACTGCCCATTGCGGCCATATGGCACGACAGCAGTACGGGGGTACTGCCAAACCCCGCATACCGCCCACGCAGACGTTATCCTTTCTGGAACGTATCTTACATGACATGAAGATTACGCTGTAGCCAGGTTATGCTGCGAACAAGCAAGGTTCCTCCGATAAAGAAAAGCCTGGACAAGGACTGAAGAAACACGCTGCTGGCTCCATAGTTCTGTACACATAACTTTATTGATAATTGATGCGGGGAGTGTACTAGCCGCTGCCCGCTCAAGACGCTATCACCCGACGAGAGCCTCGAAGTGCACGTTTGTGCCTGGCCAGCGACCGCACATTGGCCAGAACTCTTCCGATGGAATCATGTCAAAAATCATAGCATTTGGGTCCTGAGTCCTGTCTTGTGAGGACTGCCGGCCCAAGCGAGACATGCTAATTCAGCGCTCGGTCTGAGGAGTCGGCGGACAAGGGACCACAAAAGCGGACTTATAGGCGCATGAGATGGTTAGTAATTTGTTTGACACCACTTCCTAAGCGCGCGGCTATCTGGATGTCACTGACTGTTCTCCTCTCCACAACGCCAACGCGTCCTCTTCTGTCGTGGCCCTCATCACGAGCAGAACAAGTAAGTCATCCTCAAACTAGGATACGTCCCAGTGGAACAGGCAGGCCGCGGAGTCCACGTACCCACACGGCTGCCCTGCCTGAAGCGACCTAGCCTCACCCGCCCTTCTCCTGCTGTTCGCAGATACGAGATCATTTCCATTGTCGGAGAGGGGGCATACGGAGTCGTCCTCAAGTGCAGAAATAAGGAGACTGGGGAGATAGTGGCTGTCAAGAAGTTCAAAGAGAGTGACGGTGGGTGCGGGGGCCACAGACCCTGGGCGGTCAGCAACCCTCCCCTTGCCCGTAACGCTCTTCTCACGCATGCACACCCACACCTGCGTGCTTCAGAGGATGAGATTGTGCGCAAGACGACCCTGCGCGAGGTTAAGATGCTCCGGGCGCTGCGCCAGGAGAACATTGTCAACCTGAAGGAGGCCTTCCGACGGAAACAAAAACTCGTGAGTAGCATGCATGCCTCTCACCCGGGGGTCGTCAGTGTTGCACAAAAGGCTCAAAAGCACCCCATACCCACGCCTGGGGTACAGCACGCCGGGCGCGCACATGTGGGGCACGGGGAGCTCTAACCCACACCGTATGTTGTAGGAAACAGCTGGTCCCTTGCCGCCGCCCTAACCGCTGCTTGTTGGAACCCTTTCCAACTCGCAGTACCTCGTTTTTGAATATGTGGAGCGCAATTTACTGGAGATACTGGAGGAGCACCCGGGAGGACTGGAGCAGGAGCAGGTGGGAAAGCTAACCCACAGCAGCAGGCACATGGCTGTGGCTCGGGATGCTGTGCAAAGCAGGGCGGACGCTGGCGCCCTGGCGCGGCCTCTGGCGGCTTGCCAATGGGGCAATGGTGACCTGGGAACAGACTCAGCTGGCCAGCCACATGCAGGACGCTGTGTAGTGGTTTGCATGGCGGAGTAAGGCAGCTATGCATGGAGCAACCAAATTGGCCTTGGGACGTGCTGTTCGGGTCGGCAGGTTATGCCTTCCTTGTTAGTGCTGCATCAGCCCCTGCGTTTGTAAGATGAACCGCAGATGCGAGGCGTTGCGGGCACAGTAAGCGGAGGGAAGGCACCGATTAACGAGACCTGCCCGGCAGTGCAGCACCTGACCTTCAAAATTCCGTAGTGCGTACGCCATGCTTTGTTGCGAGCCGGGGGCCGCTGTGTGCTTCCTGCCTGCAGGTCCGCAACTACATGTTCCAACTCATCAAGGCGGTGGGGTGGTGCCACCAACACAACATCGTGCACAGGGACATCAAGCCCGAGAACCTGCTCATAAGCCCAAGTGAGACTCGCCCCGCGGCTGTGCCTTCAGTCCTTCGCTGTATCCCCTGGTGCACAGTCAGAGCCGCGTCCTGCCCCTGCCACCCCACTGGCCCAGCTGCCGCACATGCAAGCTCTCCTCACAGCACGTAGGGTGCTATTACTCAGCTACGGACTGCCTGAAACTTGCCGTACACCCGGTGCTCCGTGAGTAGACGTGCGCCCTTCCTTGCTACCGCTCCTCGCTCTGCCTTCAGCGTTGCCCGCCTTCAGCGTTACACGTGCCCCTCCCCTCCCCTCCTTCTCCAACCTTGCAGGCTCCAACGGCGGCGTGGGCAAGCTGAAGCTGTGCGATTTCGGCTTCGCTCGGCAGCTGCCCGGTCCCGAGGTGTCCATCACCGACTACGTATCCACGCGCTGGTACCGCGCGCCCGAGCTGCTGCTGGGCTCCACGCACTACGGCAAGGAGGTGGACCTGTGGGCCATCGGGTGAGGCCCGGGGCGGGGCAGCTGCGGGGGGCCAGCGTGGTTGGGGACTGTGTGTTAGCACACGAGGAAAGCCCTGCGTTTGGGCTCCACGCACTATGGCAAGGAGGTGGACCTGTGGGCCATCGAGTGAGGCGGGGGTGCAGCGAGAGCAGCTGACCTGTGACGGCACGTTAGCATGCAGGTGTCACTCCTGCGCTGCACTGTCGAGTGCGCTGCCAGATGTAGTAGTTACTTCCGCTTGTTCACTGCGTGTTCCCTGACGTATTACGACGCACTCATTCCGATGAACGCAACGCCACTGCCCTGCTGCCAGTCCTGCACTCACCTCTCACCCAGCCGCATCGTAGCAGCGCTGCCATTTCAGGGTGTGACCCGCGCTTTACCTGGCGTGCTTACGGAAGAATCAATTGGGTTGCCCCTCCCGCACTCCCCTTCATCCCTGATAGCTGCATCATGGCGGAGCTGCTGTGTCGTGCCCCGTCACTGTGACTGTGCACTCTACCGCACGGTTCCGCGCCCTGAATCTTTACGCTCACCTGGCGTCCTCGGCGAGGATACCTAACTTTTATATGCTTGCCCCTGATCTTGGATCCACCCCCAGCTGCATCATGGCGGAGCTGCTGGACGGCCAGCCGCTGTTCCCGGGGGAGAGCGACATTGACCAGTTGTACATCCTGCAGCGGTTGCTAGGTGCGTGGTGCGGTGGGGAGAGCCCTGCGCTCGGCACGCGTAGCTTGGACATTTAGTCCTACAACGCCAACCCACGACAAGATCTCACCGCTTGTTACGATTGCCGAAGCATGCGATGCTTGTCGGAGCGTTCTTGGGCCCAGTGAACCTCCTGCGCCGCTCTACCTGTGGCAACACGCCACCTCACCCTACCTCACCCTACCTCACCCTACCTCACCCTACCTCACCCTACCTCACCCTTACGTTCTGCACGATCCCTGACGCGCGAACAGCACCAGCAGCCCTCCACGCGTCACTGTCTCTTACCCCGTAGCACTGCTCCACAACTTGCCTTGATGCCTCCTGCCCCTCACAGTTTACAGCGCAGGCCCTCTCACGCGCGAGCATCACGACTTGTTCCTGCGCACCACTGTCTTTTATGAATACCGTCATTTATGATCTTTTGCGCAGGCCCCCTCACGCGCGAGCAGCACGACCTGTTCCTGCGCAACCCGCGCTTCAACGGCCTCAAGTTCCCCGACATGCGCAACCCGGAGACCCTGGAGCGCAAGTACGCGGGCAAGCTGCCGCACGACGCGCTCGGCTTCATCAAGTGAGTTGCGGTGTGGTGCTACAGGATCGCGAGCAGCCTCAGGCCATATGGTGCTACCTAAGCTCCATGAGGTCTGCAGGGCGGGGCGGGGGGTTACCGCCCCACCCGCTAGCACGTTTCCACCCGAACACCGTGCGCATGCATGCATACATGCCAGCAATGCAAGCAGAAGAAGCTCTGTTGCACTTCGCAATCTGGGTACCGTTTGCTGACTACTATTTCGAGCTCCCATCGGTGCAAGCACGCAGCTTCAGCACTCCGCGCGCCGTGCCTCCAGGCCACCTGCCGCCGCAACATGCACCCTTCCCCTGTTGCGCCACGCATGCCTGGCAGGCCATGCCCGCACAAATCTACACTTTCAATCAACACCAATGAGCACAATGTACCTGTGCCGAACCAACGCCTTAAGTATAACGCCCATGTGGCCCCCCACCTCACCACGCAGGGCCCTGCTCGCTGTGGACCCCTCTCAGCGGCTCACCTGCAGCCAGGCGCTGTCGCACCCCTACCTGGCCTCGCTGGACAAGCAGCAGGGCGGCCAGGCGGCGGCGGCGGCGGCCTCAGGGCGTGCCCTTTCGGGGTCGCACGCGGAGTCGTCCATGAATGGCGGCCGTGGGGGCCGCAAGGGCAGCGTGGCGGCGGGGCAGCAGGGCGGCGACCCCATGGACGAGGACATGCCTTCACCACCTGCCAGGTACGACGGATGTGCCCTGAGGCTGGGAAGTAGGGGTGGGTGCAGGGAAGGCAGGGTGCTTTCTGTCTGACCCGGCAGGTATGGCGGGGGGCATGCGCCGGGAGCAGGGCAGTAGGCGTGCGGGTGAAGGGTTGATGCGGTGGTGGGCGCTGTGACGGTTGCGCGGTTGCGTACGGTGTTCGTGAACGGAGCACCAGCAGGGGCGCGTCTCACCTGACTTCGCTTGCCACGCTGACCGTGTTGCTGCACCGGTCGTACTGTGCAGGCATGAGCCCATGGACCACGACATGTCGGACAGCGAAAGCACGGCCAGCACGGTGGCGGCCGCGCGGCGCAAGGGCGGCGGCAGCAAGGGAGGGCCCCCCGGCGGCATGGCGGGCCTGGACAGCCGAGGTAACGCCTCCTTCCGTGGCAGCGGACGGCGAGACATCAACGAGATGCACGCCGCGGCAACCGCCGCCATGGCCATGGGCCCCGGCGGGGACATGTACGGCGGACGGATGGACAGCGCAGGGTCGCGTGTGGGCACGCCGCAGGGCGGCGGCGGAGTCAAGGGGGGCTACGGGCTGCACCCGCAGCAGCAGCCGCAGCAGCGGCAGAGCCACCTGGGCTCCAACATGTCCATTAACCCACAGCTGGCGGAGCGGTTCAGCGCGTCCAACTCGCGGGGACCGCAGGGGAGCAAGGGAGGTGCGGCCAGGCAGCATGCCAGCCCACCGCAGGCGCACATGGATGGGGGCTATGGGGGCGGGAGGACCTCGTCGATGGCCTCTGGGCAGCCGGTGCTGTACCAGACGAACGCGGCGCTGGCGGGGGCGAACAAGCTGAGCCGGGCGCCCAGCCGTGGGGACCCGTGGCAGGGGGGCGGGGGGCAGGGGCAAGCGGGGCGGCCCAGCATGCCGCCGCTGCCGCCGGGGCAGCCGCGCCTGAGCGGGCACTGGGAGGAGGAGGGGTCGGTCAACTCGTCCATGATGCTGCGAGCAAGCGCGGAGGAGATGCAGGGGCGGCCGTACTCGCGTGGGATGATGCAGGCGGGCGGCAAGCAGTTCGAGCCGACGTTTGGGAATCAGCAGATGTGGCCCAACGTCAACCTCGGGATGCAGCAGCGGAATCGGGGTAACTACTAGGGGATGGGGGGAGTTGGTTGTGTGAAGGGATGTGGGTTGTGTGAAGGGATGGAGAAGGGGCGAGAGGGGCGAAGATCGGCCGGGGGAGGCCTGCATGCGTGACGAGGTTGCGTGTGCTTACGGGCTGCGAGGCCCTGACGTGTTTGCACGCAGACATGCGATGCGCAAGGTTGTGGAGGTTAGGTTGTTGCGGTACGGCAGGTGTGGCCCTGACCGTTGGACGTCGATCTAATGTATGCATATAGTCAATGTAGAACGCTGACACCTGCTACGTTGGGAAGCCTAGGGAGTATTGCTGATGGTTTTCCGTGCATTCCTTGCGTGCACTGTGAGCCGCTGGCCAGATGAGGGCCGTGCTCGTGCCCGTTTGACAACCATGGGGTCAGACAAGCGCAGGCAATGCATGTGCCAACGTGGAACTGATACATGTCTTCTTACAGTAGAGCGGCGGGTGAAGGGTTCTGGTTCCCTTACCTTGAAACCTTTGTTCGGCATTGCCATATGTACGGGTGATGGCACGTGGCACAGAACGTGGCATGCACGGTATCATGCGCTGTGTAAGCGATAGGACATGCCGTCGGTGGTGGGTAAGGGTATCAGGGTTCGACAGTGGCTAACCTTGGGGATTAGGGGGGCCCATAAAACGTGCGCAACGCGGCTGGCTTTCGGCGCTAGGACCGTTCTCCCTGTGGACCCTGGCCAGTCCTTTCGGGCCCGCCCGAAACGCTGCGTGCTAGACTTGAGGGCAAAACCGTCAACTGGCCCCAAACTTTCGGCGCGTAATAGGGCTGTCGAACCCTGGTGGGTATGCCAGGCGATGTGCCACTCGGCGCTAGGCGTGTTGCGTAGTGCTTTGCGCTTTCAGCCATGCACTTTTAAACGCCGTTGCGTGGGAAAGGCGGCGGCCATGGTCGGCAGGCACGTAGTGATGCGTGCAGCTGTACCAGCTCAGTCCAACCAGGTGCAACTTTCATAAGCCGCAGACAACAATATGATGCCCAAACAAGGGAAGGTGGAACCCGGTTACCCGTAACAGCCCTTGTAACATCAACATCATGTTCTACCTGCTGTCGCAGCGCTGGGCACGTGGCTTCTGACCGGAGGTTCGCGCTCGACGCCCTCTTTGGACACACCCCATCCCTCACTAACACGCCGCCACCACACCGCATGATGCGCGCACCGCCTTTGTCATAAGCGTGAGGTGGGATGCAGCTGCTTGTCCCCTGCATGGCACACGCCTCCGTGCGCCGCAGGTGCTGCGGCTGGCCCGGGGCCGAAGTACGGCACACGCACGGCCACGTGTCCTTGGCGTCATGGGCCTTACGCTTGCCCACGTGTGCTGCACGCGGCTTGTAAATGGGCGCACGCAACGCATGTATGCGAATGCGTGGTTTCCAGGATTGTGTCCTGACCCCTGAGTCGCTGGCAAGGCGGTGAGTGTCCGCCACGGAAGAGGTACTGCAAGGCCAGAAAGAACAGGAGAAAAGGCCGTGTTGGAGGGATGGGAGGCAAGCCTGGGTTCCACCGCTCAACCGCACCGTAGTAAATGCATGACCCACTGCTAAGTTGCCCACTTCCCTGCTTTCCCATGCCTTCCGCTGTAGGTGGGGTGACGGCGGAGTCGGCGGCCCTGGGTAAGCTGTGATGGCCCTGGAAAGCGTGGGCATTTGGGGTCCCAGCGCAGGGCGCATGTCGTGCACCTGTGATGAGCTTACACGGTTTGACACTAGATTGCACTTGGGAGACGGAGGAGGAGAAGAGAGGGCAGCAGGGGGGAAGGGTTGAGGGGCGGCAGGTTGGGGTAAAAGGAGGAGAGAACTGGGCTGCAGGGCAGCTGGGTTGCGGGAACAGTGAGCGCAGCGGGCGGGCCGAAGCAAGGGGCAGGCAAGCGTAGTGAGGACTGTAAGGCCCTTTGGCGGCCATGGCTCACGCACACGCGTGGAGTACTACTGTTTCCGCGCATGGGCGACAACCGCAAGCAAGTGTAGATTATTGGGCGTCAACCGCTGACGCGCATGCGCCTACGCCGCACGTTCCGGCCACAGGCGAAGATCTCAAGCGCTGGGAACATGTCGACAGCCCCTCTGCACTCGACGCCGCCGAGGAGCAGAGCAGACCGCAGCCGCTGCTGCTCAACTGTCGGCCCCCAGTGCACGCCGGACTGCCCCCTGCGCTGGCCAGCCCAATCTTCGGGGCGCTCATTGGCTGGCAGGTTCGCTGCAAACGCCAGGCCATCGCCGACTTGACCATGGCGCTGGAGCTTTGTAAGCTGGCGTCGCAATACCATGGCTCCCAAGTGCGCGCGCCGTCCATTTTACCCCTATCTAGATTTAGTTGATGTTGTGTTCATCTTTTTGGCGTTGTCCGGAGGGTGCACACACGTTGAGCTGTGACCAAGTCAGGACACACGCCAGCTGAGCAGCCCTGTTAGCACCAGTCGCCATAAGCGCACGTGCTGGCACCACAATTGCCAAGCTTTACCTGCCACGGGGCAGCCACCGGCCGCTCATGGCACCCACCTGTTAGTGTGGCATAGATTTCCTGCTGCACCATACCAGTAGTTGGGCTCATGCGGCCTGCTCGCGTTCCATCCCCGCAAACCTGGCCTTCAATCCCAATCCCGGCCCTCTCGCTCAGTTCTTGCATGGCTGTCATTTTTCTCCTGTGTTGTAGTGGTATCTCAAGACGCGGCTTCGACAACTCCTGACATACCTGGGCATGCCAGTGTCACAGTCGAAGCCCAGACCAACAGGCATGATGCAGACCGCCAGCATGGTGCTGGTCAACCCACAAGCCGATCCGCTGCAGTGGCTGGCGTGCGCTTTCCTAGAAGCCAAGGCAGACCTGGACGACCCTGGGGACAGCAACTTCCAAGGCGCAGCTCACTATGGCATCTTCTGGCAGTCGCGGTGCACGTCTGACGCCTTCCGGCGGACCTGCTGTCCCGCCCTCCTGTTGAAGGTGGTGGGGCCGTACCTGCGTGTGTCGGCACTGTACTGGGCGGACAAGGTGACGGTGCGCCCCCTTACCGACTTCACCAACCTGTTTTGGATTGCTGACGACCCCGACCACATGGTCCGATTGGCCTCTACACTGCTGACCACTGCCAAGGTAGCGTTGCAAGAGCTCCACGACTTCTACTCGCAGCAGCGGCAGCAGTTGCAGCAGCAGCAACAGCAGCAGTCGGCAGCAGCCCAGCCCGTAAGCCGTGCTGCATTCCTATCGGCAGGCATGCCGTACCCCATGGCCGGTTACCGGCATGTTACACGGCTGGACGATGGGCAGCTGGTCTACGGCGCCGTGTTGAGTGCGGACGGCAAGCCGGTGGTGGTGCGGCTTGTGAGAAGGTGCGGCGAGGCGGCTCACCGCGCCTGGGCAGCTGTGGAGCTGGCGCCGCAGCTGCGCCGCGTGGTGCGGCTCCCCGGCGGGTGGCTGCAGGTCGAGATGGAGTGGCTGAAGGGCGCGGACGGGTGGCAGGAGCTGGCGAGCATGCGGGAGCCTGTTGCTGCGGCCGCCGCCAGCGCTGCAGCACAGGCCGCACTGCAGCGGGCACATGGCATGTGGGGCGACAGGGGCGAGCGCTTTGCGCACGGGGATATGCGGGTGCAGAACATCATGGTCCGGCAGCAATCTGGCGGCAGCAGCGGTGAAGCAGGGGCCTATGATGTCAAGTTCATCGATTTCGAGTGGAGCGGGGTGGACGGCGAGGCGGTGTACCCGCCCTACATGAGCACGTGCATTAGCTGGCCTGCAGGTGTGGCGTTTGGTGAGCCGGTGCGCCAGCAGCATGACACGGTGTTGCTGGCCGGGAGCGTGGAGCAGCTGCTGCAGTGCTTTAAATGAACTTAAGACGCCGTCATTAGCTGGCGGTGATGTTGTCGGCACTTTGGAGCATCAGTGTGTTGGGCGTATGGGAAGAGGCTGGCAGCCTGGGCAAGCTCCAGGGCGAACGATGGCGCCTGAGCACAACGAACCAGGAAGGACGGGGTACCGGCAGAGTGCGGGTGACAGTGGCGATGGTGATGGTGCTGCTGCCCCGCCAGCGTGAGGCAGGAGCAGGGGGTGCGTCCCGCTACCTCGGGCCAGTAGCACCTGAGGTGCACAAGGTTGCCTGCCTGCGTGTGCGGCAGCATCGAGCACTGCCTCCACCGCTCTCCGGAACTAGGGTGTGTTGGGAGCGGCGCGGTGTGGCGGTGTTGGACACAGTGCGACTGTCGTGGGCGGCCTGAAGAGTGTGTCACACGTAAAGACCACTGGCAAAGACTGTTCGTAAAGTGGGCCAGTGGACGTGGCTTGGCATGTTCAGCCGAGGTGAACAGGTGGTGCAGTTCGCTTGTCGGTGTACACGTGGGTTTACGGCACGGTTGGTGCTGGGGACTGCGCGCCCATAGAGCAGCCTGGAGCCGTCAAAGGCATTTTTTTTCTGTGGAAAGGTTTACAGGTAAAGAGACGGGAGAGGACAGGCCAGCGGGAAGCCAAAGCCCGGCCAGCACAAGCAAGCACCAAAACCACCATTGAAGGAACAGCCCTGTTTGGGTGTTTTGTACGCGGCACAGCCCTTGTACGGGTGTGGCGACTTATTGCTTTGGAGCGGTGTGTACTACATCACGGCAAGCTGCTGCTCTCGAATACTTCTGGTCTTCCCACCTCTCAATCAATAAAGCTGTGTTGATGGGCCTCTTTGTAAGGCGCTAATGGCCAGCATACAGGGAGGGCCCACCTGTAAAGGCTGAGCGGGGCCAGGCTGGGCTGAGCCTGGCTGAGCAGGAGCAGGAGCAGGGCAGTGGGCAAGGCTCGGTGGCGGCCTGGCGGGGCTAGTGAAGGCTGAAGGGGGCAAGTGGACCAAGCCTCAGAGGCGGGGCCGGCAGGAACCAGGCACCAGGGGGAAATGCAGAACACGGGGCAGAGACAGGAGCGTATGGGCAGGGCAGGGGCAGGGGCATGTGAGGCCAGGCCTGAAGGGTTGGGCTCTTGGGCAGGGTAGAGGCAGGAGCAGTGGAACGGGCAGGGCTGTGTGACGTTGGGAGCATGGGCCCTGTTGGTGCCGGCAGGAGCGGGGCCGGCCAGGAGCTTGTAACATTGTCAGCAAGTTGAGGTACGAGGCATGCCAGCCCTTGCAGGCTGTGCAGAGGCAGAGGCAGGGGCTGAGGCAGTGGGTGAGGCCGGGCGGACTAGGCCTCGTGGGCTGGACAGGGGCCGGAGGCTAGGTATCAGGGCCAGGGGCTTGGAGATGGCTGCCACGTGCCAGGTCTGCCGTTGCGGAGCGGCACGCGTACGAGGGCGACCAGGGTCTTCCAAAAATATCAGATAACTGCGGCTATCTTTTGCAACGGGACAACTTCAGTAGCATTTTCGTCAGGCTCTCAGGCTATTGTTAAAGAAGCGGTTTGAGTCGTTCGTCGTACCCGACTCTCCGTTCTCTTGCGCAACGTCAGCCTGCCACATGACATCGCGAGACCGGAGGCCTTGATAGCGGTATTGCGGGGCTGTTCTTAGCCAGGGGGCCACAAGGCCGACAGAGGACTTTTGTACCGTGACTTCACAACCGGTAGCAGCTTGCGCATACACGAGTCATGGTGCTCTCGGGCGTGTCCCGTAGGGCTGCAGTGTCTCTAGGTCAGCTATGGCCTGGAGCACAGGAGCTCGCAAGGAGCATCACTACATCGGCGGGCGTGCTCCAGTCCGCTCAGGCTCCACCCAGCGACCAGATTGAGGTTTTTGTGAACGACCAGCCCGTAAAAATTCCAAAGAACTCGACGGTGCTTCAGGCGTGCGATGCGGCCGGTATCGACATCCCACGGTGAGTCTTGCGCCCTTTTCGGACTCTGGAACTCGCCTGGCTTGCTGTTGGTGCTACTCTTGGGGCTGACACAAACAACTGCTCAAAATGCAGCTTCTGCTACCACCAGCGGCTTTCCATCGCGGGCAACTGCCGTATGTGCCTGGTGGAGGTGCGTGTGACAAGGGCATTTGACTGCTGCTCTACAAGTCAGCAGCCTTGGCACAGCGCTCACCAGTGGGCTGGGCGATTTCTGTAGGTCGAGAAGGTCCCCAAGCCGGTTGCATCCTGCGCGATGCCTGCCGGTCCTGGCATGAAGATTAAGACGGAGACGCCCATGGTGAAGAAGGCGCGCGAGGGTGTCATGGAGTTCCTGCTGGTGGGTGCGCTGGGTGCCTAGCAGCCTGGCTGCTGGAAAGAAGGTGCTTTGGTGGAGGGGTTTGCTGCACACGGGGTCCGACCCCGCGCAACGTTGGCCAAAGGCATCCTGCCTCAGCACCTAACCCCCTATGCAACGCGTTCACATGAACCTCGCCAACCTACGCCCACATCCTTGCTCGCAAACGTGCCCCAGAATCCAACGCCAGCGCCGTCCCACTAGCACCTTGACCTCACCCCCCGCCCCACCCCGGGCCCCACCCTTTCCCCTCTGCCCCACAAACATGGCTGCACGCACTAGTCCCTAGCCTCCCACAATCCATTCCTCGGACGCTGCTTACCAACTATCTTCACCCGGAGTGCCGTCTTTCCCATTTGTCCTCGTCGCCTACGCCCTTATTTTGTCCCCTCCCTGCCCCCTCCCGCCCCCTCCTGTCCCCTCCCCTCCCCAACCCAGATCAACCACCCGCTGGACTGCCCCATCTGCGACCAGGGCGGCGAGTGCGACCTGCAGGACCAGGCCATGATCTTCGGGTCGGACCGCTCGCGCTTCGTGGAGAGCAAGCGCGCGGTGGAGGACAAGAACCTGGGCCCGCTGGTCAAGACGGTCATGAACCGATGCATCCACTGCACGCGGTGAGGGCGGCAGCTATGACACGCACGCCTCACGAGCCTTCCGGTGCTGTGCGGCTAGAGTGGCGAATGCCATCCCGAGAGTTCCGGTTGGCAATCCAATGCTTGCCATGAGCGAACCGCCCGCTGCTGCTGCTGACCTAGCGTTGCAGGTCACAAACGACCTTACCCCGAGCCCTCCTTGACGCCCAGTGTTACGACCCCCAAAGTGGTCAGGCGGCCGCCTGCTTGTCCTAAGCCCTCACCCACACGATACCCGCTTGCTCTTCTCGTGCGCGGTAGTCGGCGTGTCAGACTTACGCTGGTGATTCACATACACAGCTGCACCGCTACATGTACTTTCATTGCACAGCCCACTCTCAACCCCATCCCCGATTGCGTCACCCTGCAGCTGCGTGCGCTTCGCGTCCGAGGTGGCGGGCACGTCGGACCTGGGTGTGACGGGCCGCGGCCGCGACAGCGAGATCGGCACGTACGTGGAGAAGCTGATGGTCAGCGAGCTGAGCGGCAACGTGGTGGACCTGTGCCCCGTGGGGGCGCTCACCTCCAAGCCGTACGCGTTCACAGCGCGCAGCTGGGAGCTCAAGGTGGGGCGGGGAGGAATGATGGTTGCAGTTTCCATGCTGGTGTTGAGAGTGAACGAACCGGGGAGGGCGGGGGCGGTGGGACGTAAGTAGTGTCGGGTAGGTGTGTCCTGATCGCGGGGGTTGGGCAAGCGCGGTCGGGTTGGCGAGCAGGGCAAGGGGGCGGTGCCTTGAGAGGAGGGCGGGGGTTGCGTGACGCGCTGCACATGGCGAGCGCGGAGCGGCAGCACTGACACTGCACGCAGTGGGTGCGGCAATTGCAGCAGCTGCACTGGCAGGGTGAGCGCAGCGGCAGACTATATGGTATGGGTTCACCGTCGGAGCGGCTTCCGGCTGAGAGGCGTACAACCTCCGTATGGCGGCATTGGAGCTGAGAGGCAGGCGCTCGATGGCAGGAGGTCCTGCAGTCGTCGGCTAGACCAGGCGGCATGTAGCGGGTGGCAGCGCACTAACGGCGGCGGGAGCGGCAGAAGCAGCAGCGGAATAAGCAGCCGGCGGGCGGGTCTGGCTGCAGCGGTTGGAAACACTCAATGGCGGCCTGGCGTGCAAAGCGAGGTGGCGGTGAAGGGCTGCTTGGCGGTGAAGGGCCCCTTGCCCGCCTCTTGGGGGCATCAGTGTTGCTGCCCGCGGAGCTCCACGCACAGCAGCTGCCAGCTATGAAGTCCGAATTCTACATACGTCGCGCTAAGCCAGCTGTCAGCTGAGGGAAGGGACGCTAGGCAGCGTGGGGGAGCTCCGGGTTCTCTCGGCGCTGTCCTGCAGCTAGGACAGCGTCTTATTGTTGCGCACGGGTGGGCCGCTACGGTGGTGTCCGCCCATGGCGCTGGCGGTCAAAGCCGCACGTTGCCTGTCGGGCTGGGTGCAAACTGCGTGTGGAAGGCGTCCGCGCAACGCCCCAGTTGCGAGGGTGCCCGTTGTCGGCGCGTGTCGGGTTTGGGCGCCATCAAGCAGCGGCTCTGTTGGAGAGGGCCTTCTTGCGCGTACAAGGAACAACCCCAGACGTGCAGGGAGGTCCTAATCGGTACTCGGCCGTGGCGTGACACTTCACGTGCACAATGCGGGAGGCACTCAAGGCTCCCGGTCACAGAGGAACCGCTTCGCCTGCGCAGCTGCAGGCTGTGTCGGCGTGCCGGCGCGGACCTTTCCTTCGTTACACCACGTCTTCTGGCAATTGCAATTGCGTGTGCTGACGATTAAGTGTGTCATCACTTTGCTTTCTACCCAATGCGCCTGCGGCAGGGCACCGAGTCCATCGATGTGTCCGACGGCCTGGGCGCCAACATTCGCGTGGACAGCCGCGGCAGCGAGGTGATGCGCATCTTGCCGCGCCTCAACGAGGACGTGAACGAGGAGTGGCTGTCGGACAAGGGCCGCTACCAGTACGATGGACTCAAGCGCCAGCGCCTGGACAAGCCCATGGTCAAGGTGCGTGAAACTGGTGTATACATCTGCATTACACTTACGGTTTTGGTTGTAGACTGGTTCATCTGCACTACACATTTCCATACGCCTTGGACAAGCATCAAGGATTGAGGTGCACTACTGTACGACGGCCCCCAAGCGCCATCGAGGAAAAGCTGGGCAAGCCAATGGTCATGGTCATGGTCAAGATACGTTCAATTGCATACAATTCCACTGCATCGCGCAGGGCCCTAAGGGCCTGCAGCTCGCCACGTGGTCCGAGGCGCTGTCCCACTTGCCCATGTCCGCTGGCTTCTGCAACTGCCTGCGTTCAATGGCTTGAAAACCCTCGTCACAGTTTCTGAAACCGGCGCGCAAAGTCACCACCCGTGCACCCCGTGCTCCCACCACCTTACCCCGCAAACTGCATCACTAAAACCGCACGACCACCTTGCCTTCCGCAGGGTCCCAAGGGCCTGCAGCCCGCCACGTGGTCGGAGGCGCTGTCCGCCGCCGCCGCCGCGCTGAGCTCCACGCCGCCCGCCGCCATCAAGGCGGTGGCCGGCCGGCTGGCGGACGCGGAGAGCATGGTGGCGCTGATGGACCTGCTGCGCACCCTGGGCGTGGGCAACCTGGTGCACGAGGGAGGCGCGCCGGACCTGTGCGCGGACGTGCGCTCCACCTACACCGCCAACACCACCGTGGCGGGCCTGGAGCAGGTGGGTTCAGGTTTTGGTGTGGGGTAAGGTATGGGGGTGCGGGGCAATGCGTCCGCGTCGTGGATGGTGGAACGGGCCTGGGGTTCGGTGATGTGCGCGTCACCCTACTGCTAACACCACGGTGGCGGGCCTGCAGCAGGTGGGTTAAGGCGTGGGTGTGGGTTAAGTTGTGGGCCCGTGTATTTTCCTCGTGAGTTGCAGAATGGGCATGGGGCTCGGTCACTCACTGTTTGCCGGTGCGTCCCGCTGTATCTCTAAGGCCGATATGGTGCTGCTCATCGGCACCAACCCCCGCACGCCCTGGCCGGCTTATATTCTTTACATACTATTGACATGAAGTCTGTCCGTGCCACTATTCAACATCCGGTTCGCCCCTGTGTGCTGTATCCCCACAGGCCGACATGGTGCTGCTGATCGGCACCAACCCCCGCTGGGAGAGCCCCGTCTTCAACGCCCGCCTGCGCAAGGTGTTCCTGGACGGCACCGCCATCGGCCTGGTGGGCGAGCCCGTGGACCTGACGTACAAGTACGAGCACGTGGGCTCCGACCCGGCGGCGCTGGCGGCGCTGGCGGGCGGGCAGCACCCGTGGCTGGAGCGGCTGAAGAAGGCGGCGCGGCCGGCGGTGGTGGTGGGCCCGGGCGTGCTGCGGCGGGCGGACCGGGAGGCGGTCATGCGCGCAGTGCACGACCTGTGCGCCAAGGCCGGTGGGTCCACACGTGCCAAGCATGCACTAGCTCACAATGTGAGCTTGTATGCCTTATGTGGCTCAAATCTTGTGTCTGGGTGGGTGAGCGAGATCGGAGGGGCGTTGTTGTGCACACCGGGGGACGCCATGCCAGACAACCGCGAGGCCCAAAATCAGTGGACACTTCGTCTTTCTCCATCCCCTGTCTCCACCTCCCTGTCTCTCTCCCTATCCTGCATCTCCACCTCCTGGCGCTCCATACCTCGTCCACCCCCACAGGCGTGATCAAGGAGGGCTGGAACGGCTTCAACGTCATCCACGACTCCGCCTCCCGCGTGGCCGCCCTGGACATGGGCTTCGCGCCATCGGCGGCGGCGCGCGCCAGCAAGACCGCGCCCAAGGTGAGCATACGTGTATAGGATGCAGTTGCGGGGTCGCAGTAGCATAATAGGTACATTAAAGCATACTAGTGCGGGCCCTGTGCTGGTGAGTCTTGTCAGCATGCTGTTGGGGTGCGAGGGCATGGCCTATGGTGGTCGTTGCCCCTGGCACGTGGCAGCCAGGTGAGTACGGTGGTGCCACAACCCGTCCACGGAGTCCGGGGTCGTGTGGTTCATTGGTCCGAGGGTTACTCCGCAGAGTTCGTTTGATCTCTTGCACGGATTGCGTTTGATCTCTTGCACCCAAGGAAGGCACGCACCGAAGGCCCAGGCATCGTGACTCCGCCCCAGTTTTGCCTAGCTTGTCAGACATCACGCATACCTCGATGCTCTGAAAGTGTTGTGCTGGTCCCTCAACACGTCCCTGCCCTTCGCCACAATGCCGTACATTGTCTGCCGTACACAGGTGGTGTACCTGCTGGGCTCTGATGACTACAGCGAGGCGGACGTGCCGGCGGACGCGTTCGTCATCTACCAGGTGCGGCAGAGGGGCGCTGCGAAAGGTGGCAAGGGGTCCAGCAACGAGTTCTGCTGGCAAGGCAGGTGGGGCCGACTGAAGGATCTCCGGGCTTCGTCGTCATCTACGAGATGGGTTATCAGGATGCTGAAGCGCACCCCACTGCACAAGGGCGCAGGGGCACAGGAAAAGGTCCTGATAGCAAGGCAGGCGGGGCTGGATACAGCCATTTACCGTCCCACGGGGATTGAGGGGGTATTGTGCGGAGTCCGAAGCGGCGGTGCAAGGCGCCTCGACCGGGGCGCTGGAATGGGGTGGAGGGATCACAGGGAAGAGATGGCTGGGGTACAAAAAGGTAGCCACTACCCTGCCTGCGCCTTCGCCCCCTGGCCCTATCCCTCGCCACTTGCCCAAGCGTTGCCTCCCCCTCGCTAGGGCCACAACAGCAGCCACCATGGGCTGGAAAGCATGGGTACACGTTGCGATCAAATAGATCTCAATTATGCCTGACATTCCCTTTCCTTTTCTTATGTACTACGCACCATTTCCTTTCTTTATGGTGAACGCACCCTTCCAATGCACCCCAGGGCCACCACGGCGACCGCGGCGCCTCGCGCGCCAACGTGGTGCTCCCCGGCGCCGCCTACACGGAGAAGAGCGGGCTGTACGTCAACTTCGAGGGCCGCGTGCAGCAGACACGTGCCGCCGTGCCGATGGTGGGCGACGCGCGCGAGGACTGGCGCATCGTGCGCGCGCTGAGCGAGGTGGTGGGCAAGCGCCTGCCGTACGACGACCACGCCGGCGTGCGGGCGCGCCTGGCGCAGGTGGCGCCGCACTTTGCCAACATCAACGCCGTGCAGGTGTGTGTTATGGTGTTGCGCATAAGAGGGGCTGTGTATTGGGTTGTGTGTAGGAGAGGGAAGGGTGCAGGTGGCGCCGCACTTGGCCAACATCAACGCCGTGCAGGTGTGTTTTACGGGGTTGTGGATTGGGGGGGGGCTGTGTACTAGCGCGTGCGGGCACGGCTGGCGCAGGTGGCGCCGCACTTTGCCAACACCAACGCCGTGCAGGTGGGCGCGGGCGTGGGCATGTGTTACGGTGCTGTGTGTTAAGAGGTGTCGTACGGTTGTTACACTGCTACGCCGCTCCGCAGAGCCGGCTCACAGCACGGAGGCCCTGAAAGGGACCTCAAGGCAAGCGAGCGGCCCCCAAAATAAGGGCACGCCCCCTAGGCACACCCCCCTCGCAAGGGCGAAGAGCCACCCGAAAGACGGCACAGGCGAGGCCACACGCACACGCTAGCGCACCGCACCCAGGGCACAAGCCTGGACGGAGCAAGAACAAGGAAACGGACAGCCACGCGGGAAACGCCCTAGGCCCAGGCAAGCCGCCCGACCCCCTGCCGGGGTCAAAAGCACATTAGCGGCGCCACGCGAACAGCAAGCCCGACGGTCCCCCCAGGCAAAGAGCCCCCACCCAGCGCCCCTAACCCACGACCCCTGCTCCCCAGCCCAGACCCCAGAAACGCGCCGCAGCCAGCTGCCGAGCAGCGGCACCCACCCTGCACCCCCAGCCCGGTACCCCCCCCCCCACCAGAGAGCCCAAAGCCCGAGAAGAGCACAAGCACGCACGCCCAGCAGGCCACACCCCTCCGACTCGCAGCACTCCACCAAGCAAGCAGAGAGACGGCCCAAAAACGCCGGCACAAGCCTAGGTGGCCCTCGGGGACGCTCCCCTGGGTTGCCCTAGGCAGCCTCTCACGCCCGCAAACCAACAGCTCCTGCAACGCACGCACGGGTCACACTCCAAACGAGCCCCCACCCCTTGGGGCAGGAAGACGACAGCCAAGCACCTCCACAACACGACCAGGCCGCGCAGCAGAGGCACACGAAACTGCCTCATGGTGAGCGAACAACTGCCGTCCGCTGTACGACGTCCAAGGCACGTGGCCTGGTATGTCCTGTCAGGCACGAAGCCTGCACATGCGACCAGACCAAAGCCTGGTATGTCCTGCAATGCGTCTCGCCCGGCACTGGGCCTAGGCTCCTACGTAAAACAAGTATGCAAGGAGGGAAGGGGAAGGGTGCAGTTGGCGCCGCACCTCGCCAACATCAATGCTGTGCAGGCGTGTGTTATACTGGACTGTGTGTTAGGGGGCTGTGTGTTAGGGTGTGTGTGGGAGAGGGAAGGGTGCAGGTGGCGCCGCACTTCGCGAGCATAGCACCATGAAAGCGAGCCTGCTCTTGTGTGTATGACTGTGCATTCCAGGGGTGGGGAGGAGGGGAGCGAGTGCTCAGGCATGTGCGCGCGACGCTAGAACCTGCGCCGGCCCAGCAGAGTTACGTGCACAAGCACGGTTTTGAATACCACGTGCCAATCGCGGCGCCGGGTGCGTATTGCTGCAGGACTCCCCTGTAACCCCTGCATCTACCGACCCCCAAATCGCCTCACCCCTTGTCTGTCCTGCCCCAGACCCCCGTGTGGCTCAACGGCGAGTACGTCAAGGGCGTGGAGGCGCTGGCCAAGGCCACGCCGCTGCAGGTGGGCATATCCCTCATTGACATGGGTGGGCTTTCCTGTTGTGGTAGCGGGGGTGGCGGGGACAGGGCGGGTGACGGATGGTCGCAGGCTGGGCAAGGCCACGCCGATGCAGGTGGGTAAAGCGTTGGGTGACCGGAGCATATAAGCTGGAGAGCAGTAGCACGGGCGGGGGTGACGGAAGAGGATCAGCATGGGGCATGTGCGCAGGCTGGCCAACGCCACGCCGCTGCAGACGTACGGCAGAGCGACAGCTGCAACGCCAGCAGGGCCAGAAGGGGCTGGGGCTGGCCTGGGCTGAGGAATGACCGTGTGCTTTGCCCCATTCTGGAGGGTTCCATGCCAAGCAGCCCCCACATGGCGACGTCGGCAACATGCCATCTTGCTCGGTTTCACAGCCGTTCAAGGTCGTCGGTGCTGGCTTTGGCCTTGAGCTCCGCCCCATGCCGCTTACCGCCCTCCCCTCAACGCCCCCCTCCTCGCAGTCCACCCCGCTGCGCTCGCCCATTGAGAACTTCTACATGACGGACGCCATCAGCCGCGCCTCCCGCACCATGGCCAAGTGCGTGCTGGCCAGGCAGCAGGCGCAGGCCAAGTGAGGTGGCCCGGTCATGGATGGGTTGGAGGCTTCGTTGAGGCTTGGTGAAAGGCAGCAGGCGCAGGCCAAGTGAGGTGTCCAGGGCATGGTGGAGGTGGAGGCTTGGTAAGAGCAAGGCAGCCAGCGCAGGCCATGTCAGGGGTACACGGCAGAGGTGAGGGGACGTGCAATCGAGGCTCGAGGTGGAGGGCGGAGGAGGCGTCTGCTTCCGCGAATGGACCCTGAGATGAGACAGCACGCGCAGGTGCAGTAAGGGCCTTGGGGCCTTGGGAGGAGCATCCGGGGGTCGGATGAGGAGGGCCTGACATACGTCAGGTAGGAGGGTGCCGGCTGATTCGTGAGGGGCCCGAGCGAGGGGGGCAGGGTTGGTGCGGTCCGGACGTGTGAATGGAGGGCCGGGCGGTGACTGGTGCGGAGGGTTGTGGAGGGTTGAGGTTGGGGGAGAAGGGCGGGGCGTTCGGTGGTTGTAAGGAGGAGGGCTGCGGGAAGGCTGTCAGGCCGTTCTTGCCCACTGCAGCACGGGGTGGCGGCGGCGCGGGCACGTGGCGGGTGGCACGTGCACGCGATGGCGCGGGCCGGGAGCTGGTGGCGAACGGCGCTGCCGCTGTTGGTGCGGCGTGGTGCATGCCCCGCTGTGCGGTTGCAACGCCCTGAAGGGGTAGTGGGCGGCTTGTTCGAGATCGCAGGCCCGTGCGTGTGCGCGTCTGTGTGCGTTTGGCAGGGGCGCTAACTTTGCCAAGTTGGGGCGCGCTGTGCCGTTGCGGTACCGTACCGGGTATCCATGTATGCTTGATACCTATCTAGGCCCAGCTGTTGGGTCATTGGCTTATGTTCGTAGTTTTGACTTGGGTTCGGATGTGTGGGATGCCCTTTGACGGTGTCCTGAGCAAAAGAGCGGCGTGTTTGCGTCCGGAAGCGGATATGTCCATCGCCAGTGCCGTGAACATGGTGGTGTTGGGTTCTACAGGCACATGAAGGAGCATGCCGTGTCGCACGGTGGTGGAAAGGTAGCCTGTGCGGGTTCATTAGAGTTAGGCAGGTGTGTTGTCGAATTATGCACGTGCACAATGCGGCTTGCTGCTTATACCCTGCGGAGTTTAAGGCTGCACGCGAGTGGACCAGGGCCGTCCGTCAGACCCACAAGAGTAGGCTATAGACTGACGATTGAGGCTGTCGATGCCCGAGCTTAACAACCTGTCTTCGATGTAATGCCCGCTGAGGCACGTGGACAGGATAGTTGCCCCTGGCTAGTGGCATGTCAACGCAACGTTGTTCTTTCGCTCGTACAGCTAGTCGTAGCAGCATACGGTATGTACCTGATGAGCTGTGACTGTCCTGCACTGCGTTTTCACACGCATAACCCCTTCGGCGCGCTTGCATGTTGCGCCGATGGCAGTGCCTGCGCCCCAACAGCCCCACCACAATGGCGACCCAGCAGCTCCGTTGTAGCCGGCGCCGTAACAGGCAACAGGGTCTCACCACTCCAGACCTGAGCATACGCCGAAGCGCACCGCACGCCGCTTTATCACTGTCCTGCGCCACCACACACACTATTGCTGCCGCCTCAGCAGTGATTGGCCCAGGGTGTTACTCCATCCACATTGCAGGCTGCACACACGTGTGCAACATACCCCCTGCGCAGGCGTCGGTGCGCCTCGGCGTCTTCCCCTTTCGCTCCCGTCTCAGTGCCTCAAGAGTGGTGACCGAGGTCCCATCGCAGAGGCTCCAGATGGGACGCAGCACCACCACCAGCAGCAACAGCCCACCGCGCTGCCGCAGGGCCCCGGCGGCATCGGAGGGGCAGCTGGCGGAAGGGCAGCAGCAGCAGCAGCAGCAGCAACAACAGGAGGGCGCGGGGCGTCTTAATTAATAGTCACTATAGAATCCAGTTTCCAGCCCGCGGAGCGGAAAATGTTTGAGGGATTTAATTGCAACCGACCAAATTTCTGCCCCCGACTCATGGCTAAATAACTGCCGGTTCACTATTTATGCCACATGCCGAGGCGCGAGTTAGTCGGGCTGAGCTGGACCCCTCCCCCACGCGCTGCTCTGCGGCCATGCCCCCTTGCCGTCAACGTGTTCTCCTCTCGTTCAGCACATGCCTTCCTAGCGCACACCTGGCCGGTGTCGCCGCAAAAGGGCTACGGTGGCAGTAAGTCAAGTACCAGGGAACAGAGTGTGGGGACGTTTCCGCAGCCATGCAACGGGATACCGTAGGCGAGAAGTGCATTTTGGGGGCAGGATGCCCGTACGGCGCAGGCGGGGCTGGCAGAAAATTATTTCCCAGAGTGGCACCCGGGTGCAAATAATTCCGGGGGCGGGGGCAAGGAGAGGGTGCTGCCGCGGCGGCATGGGGCTGCGGGCCAGCCGTCGCATCCGCCGCAGCCACCCGCTGGGTGTGATGGGTGGCTACGTGCTGCCCGCGGCCGTGGCTGGGGAGCTCGTTGAGATTGGCTGGAGGTTGCACTGCCGGCAGGAGGTTGTGGCGGAGCTGGATGCACGGGCGGGGTGCACCTTCAACCAAGCTGACGCCTGGCACATGGTGGCCCGCTCATACCTGCTACCCCTGCTGCCGGGGCAGGGAGGGGGCAGGGAAGGGGCAGGGAAGGGGAGGGACCAGCACCTGAGGCTGCGCTGTGGATGCTGTGCTAAGGCAACCTGGGGGCGCTGGTGGACGACCCACGGGTCAATGCCCGGGCCTCGATGAAGGGCAACCACATACCAAGGCCCGTGGAATTGGAGGTGGAGGGGCAGGCTGAAGGAGAAGTGGAGGGGCGGCTGCAGCCTGTAGCGAATTGCGCGGTGAGTGCTGGATAAGGGCTATTGGTAGGTGGCTTGCAGGAGGTGGCATGCCTTGGGTGTGGCACAATGGCAGTACGCAATGTGTGGAGCTGTACGCAGGGAGGCGCAAAAATTGAAATATAAAATTGAAATATAAAATTGAAATATAAAATTGAAAAATTGAGGGCCAGAATCATGATCACACTTACGGTAGTGGTGAGGCTGCAGTTGTTGGATGAAAAGGCACATGAGCCGTACCCAAACCCTTTCCTTGCTCCTCCCCAGGTGCTGCCCGTGTCTGTGCGTGGTTTGGTGCTGCCTGTGCTGGTGGCGCTGCGGGACATTGCCGAAGGGGAGGAGCTACTGCGAGATTACGGGGCGGACTGGTGGCAGGAATTTGCTGAGCCATGGATGCTGGCGGAGGATGCGGACTTGGAGGGCGACAGGCTGTTCAAGGGGACGAGATG
The DNA here is from genome assembly GCA_036984285.1 of Chlamydomonas sp. KOR1. Classification (NCBI taxonomy): domain Eukaryota; kingdom Viridiplantae; phylum Chlorophyta; class Chlorophyceae; order Chlamydomonadales; family Chlamydomonadaceae; genus Chlamydomonas; species Chlamydomonas sp. KOR1. Next base: position 103,510 of record BQMZ01000320.1, on the reverse strand, counting down.
CAGGGAGGAGGCGGGGGTGTGAACGGGGCGCTGCTGAGGTTGGCAGAGACCGGGTTGCATGACCGCTCAAGCAGGCTGGCTCAAGCATCAGCGTACGGCACATGCACAATACACTCCTCCACTCCTGTATGTGTACTTGCGTGCTCACCGTGGGCATGTTCTGTGACAGAACGTCTGCTGACATGACGGTTTGGCATGCTCTTGGTACTTGGCAATGACACGTCAGCGGGTAGGCGGCCACGGGCCGCCGCGCGTTTCCTGAGGACGGGTCGTTGCACTTGCGGAAGGGAGAACCCTCGCCGTGTAACACTGGCTGACTAACCTGTGCGCAAGGTAGGGTACGGCGTGCCTACTACGCTGTCAGATTGGAGGATGGGTCCTGCTGAGTCATGCGTCGCATGCCACCCAACAGCCTGCAAGGAATCTACGTTGGTCTACTTTGTCCACCCACCTGCACCAACTCAGCAGCCGTCGCCGCGTCAGCACCTACAAAGCATCCAAGGACCCTTACGCACACCAAAAGGAGAGCAGCATTCTAGTGGGCAGTGCTGAGCATTCCGTTTAACCTCCTACCCACCGTAAACGCAACGCCCCTTTCTAGGCTCCTTCCCCCCGCGCAGGGCCCTGAACGCCAGAGGTCAGAGCACCTGTGGCTGCCTACGGTATAACACCACGCCCCCTGCGCGTTGCCAGGTCATTGTGTCTGTTCTGAGGAGCTTTGAAGCGGATCCCTTGCGTGCGCACTGGGCAGAACGGGCATGAACGACGTTCCGCACAACCGGCGCACTGGCAACGCACCACCAGCAGACGGCCTGCCCCAGTACGCACCTACCCATGCGCCCACTGCTGCACCTACACCACCACGTCGGCTACCGGCACGTGTGCTCACAAAACCCCGAAGCCGCCAGTACCTCTTCCGCCCAGACCCCCCCGCCCCGCGGGCACGCGCACAACTCAATACTCAGCACCTATGATGGGTGCCGCGAGTCATCATCAACGACGGCCTTCTTGTTCCCTTCCTCACTAGTACCTGCCTTTGTCGCATGCCCTGGCACCGGCACACCTCTACACGCACGGCACCAGCGCACGGGCGCTGCCCCCAGAGGCCTTGTCTGCTGTCAACTGCATCCAGGTCATTCGAAATGATAATAACAGCCCCTAATTGGATCTCGACTCCACTCCCTCAACACGCTGCACACTCCACCCAACAGCAGTGTGCTCTCCACATGCAGCTTTCGTCCCACGCGTAAAAGTACGCCGCAGGCGTCAGGTCACGTGAGGTCCACAATATCATCGTCCTCCTCCTCGTCGTCCCCGCCTGCCGCTGTACTTGTCGCCCTTGCAGCCGCCAGCGCTGCCCCCGCCGCCGCCAGCCCTCCCCGCACCACCGCCGGCCGCACCGCCGCCGGCAGCGGCGAGTCGTCTAGCGTCAGGTCAACCTGCATGGGCTCCGCCGCCGCAGCTGCCGTTGCCGCCGGCGGCGGCGGCGGCATACCACCGCCCGCAGCCCCTCCGCTTCCCTGACTGCCGCCCACACGGCCCGCCGCCGCTCTCCCCGCTCCCGCCGCCGCTGCTGCCCCGTCGAAGGTGTTCCGCCTCTTCGCGGGCGACCCGCCATCAGGCCCCTGTCCTGTCGCCCGCCCGCTGTCGCTGCTTCCCCCACCAGCAACACCACCACCTGCTACCCCACGTGCCGCGCCCAACGAGCCGCCTGCCGCACCCAGAGCGCCCCTGCCTTGCGGTCCCCCTCCCGCCCTCTGCCCCCCGTCCCGCTCAGCCTCGCTGTCAGGGAACAGGCTCCGCCGTGCGCCCTCGTCCCTGTCTTCCTCCCCCTGTCCTCCCGTACACCTCATTCCCTCTCCATCGGCCGCACCAGCGTGCTGCACCCTGCGCTTGGTCGCGGACTGCCCCGCCGCACCCCCTCCTGTCGTCGCAGCCCCTCCCGCCTTCATCCCCAACCCCAGCGCGGGGCTGTCCGTCAGATCCACAACCTCAACATCCGAGTCGCTCCCTGGCTGCTGCTCCTGCCCCTGGCCCGCCCCTGCCCCCACGCCTGCGCCCGCAGGTCCGGCACAACCACCAACCGCCTGGCGGGCGCCAGGCCCAGGACCCGTGGGTCTGCCATTCCGAAAGGTGTGCCCGGGCGCTGGCGGCGCGCCGCCCGCTGCCGCCGCCGCCCCCCCGCCCGGGCCCCGGCCCACATGCACACCCAGGTCATCCCCGCCGCTGCAGTAACCCGCGCCATACCCATCGCCATGGTCACCTTCCGACAGGTCTGCTCCGAAACCCAGACCCTGCCATACGAACCCGGACGCCGGCTCCGCCGCCGTCGCCGCCCCGCCCTCGGAGCTGCGCCGCCGGATGCGCACCGCCGCCGCCTCCCGGGCCGTCTCCCGCACCGACCCACGGGTCACCCTCCCGGCCCCCGCACCCCTCCCCTGCTGCCCGTTGTTGCCCTGCGTGGCAAACTGCCACTCCTCCTCCTCCTGCTCGTCAAAGCCGGGCCCCCGCCCGTCGTCGTCGTACATTCCGTACGAGCCCAGGTCGCGGCCCCTTGCACCGCCGCTGTACACGTTCCCCTGCTTCCTGTCGTACTCGTCCTCCTCGTCCGCCTCGTCGTTATCGTACATCGGGGCAGCTCCCCTGCTCCTGCTACGTGGCGCACCTGCAGCCCCCCGCACCCCAGGGCGGCCTGAGGGGCCAGTGGGGCTAGCGCCAGCGCATGCAGCACCAGCACCACCAGCAGGACCACCAGCAACTGCTCCCTTTGCCCCGGTGGCGGCGGCGATGGCCGCACGTGCCCCCTGGCTCAGGAAGCGCATCATAACGTCGCTGCTGCCCCCTGATCTAGTAGTGTGGTTACTGATGGTGGTGGTATTGAGGGTGATGCCGCTGACTGTGGCAGTGGCGGCGGCGCGCTGGTGCGCCCGGCGGCCGCCGGCGGCGCCACTGGCCGGGCTGGCGGTGGCGGCGCCGCCAGGGGAGGCGGCGCTGCCGGAGCCCGTGGCGGCGGCTGCGGCCTTCTTGCCGCGGCCTCCTCGCTTGGGCTTCTCGAGCTTTGCCTGTGAAGGTTGCACCACCACGGCACCATGACAGGCAGTCAAGAGTCGTTGGCCGTGCGCCGGCAGGAATTTATAGTCTTGCTGACGTAGCTGGCTGGTAGCACCGTGAAAGCACACATGCTCCGGTAAGCATGAATGCATAATGCATGCGTGACTGCAGCAGGCAACAGTACTCAAGGAGGTCCGCTCATTGCGACACATGCTGCGACCGCGGAAGCCAGCAAAAAATGCTCGCACATGCGGACGACATGGCAACACCCGCATGGCACACACGCCGCCGGCAACGCCCTGCCCTGTTTCTTATCACGTGCGCCTGTACTCATATCAGGCGCATGTTGCCTGCATTCCGCACCGCATCAGCTACACGCTGCAGGCCACGCTCCTCGTCGGCCTTCTGGGGCAGCGAAACTGGCAGCTACGTGCACTCGGGAACGAACACATACGCTAGTACATTGAGACACCTTTACCCACACACAAGCACGACAAGGACTCACCCGCTCCTCGTCCTCCTTCTGCTGCAGCAGGTGCGGCCACAGCCCCTCCACCAGCCCCCGCCGCACGTGCCGCGCCTTTGCGTTCTTTGACAGCTGGACGCGGTCAAACTCGGCGTCCTCGGCGTTGACCGAGTCAAGCCGGTCAAACCTGCGGCCACCAAAAACCATGGACGCATACGGTCCTTGGGCTGACCAAGCTACTGTACTGTTTTTCCTCCACCAGACGCCTGAACTTACAGATAGCGCAACACAGACCAACGAGCCCTAAAGGAGCCCTAAAGGAGCCCAAGAGGAGCCCTAAAGGAGCCCAAGAGGAGCCCAAGAGAGACCCAATAACATCGCCCCCTGGCTACACACTCATTCCAGGTACTTGCTACATGCTTCTGCTATTTGCTTCGAGCCTTTAACTAGTAGTTGCCTTGTATTATGCTTCTATGTATGCCCCCGCAGCTGCATCCCTTCTCACTCGAGCAGGTAGGCCCAGTCCCCGCCGTCCTTGGCCGCAACCGCCTTGATGCGCCGCGGGCGGAACTCAATCACCTCGCTGGCAAACTCTGAATGGCAACACATAAGTATAGGAAGCGCCGCAATGAACAAACGAAGCTGGTCAAACACAAGCAGATGTCAATCGTGCTCACAAGGTGTCCGTTGAGACCATCAGAATGCCCTTGCCACTTGTCACAAGGTGTGAGCCATGACGCCCGTTGCCCCACTCCCGTTCCCGCGGTCCACGAGTCCATCTTAGGCCCCTGCCGCATGTCCCGTTTCAGGCGATGGCTCTGCTCACGACAGGGATCGCTTGTTGTCACCCACCCACGGCACACCCACTGCCCTCCTTATGCCCCTACCGCATTTCATTGGCTCTGCCCATGATAGGAAACACACCCACCATCGGGCTCGGGTCCCTGCCGCATGTCCCACTCCAGCAGCACCGGCCGCAGCTTGTCGCGCGCCTCGCCGTAGCTCCACACCACCTGCAGTGCACCGGGAAAGCACACAATGAGCACCTGCGACCTGACCCGGAACACATGTGGCACACCAGCCCCGCTGCATGACTTCCAACTGCGTCTCCACTTGCGAGCGCCATACAATCCTGGCTCCCGTGCCGTTCTGGTGTGCAACAAAGCAGGGCCCACTGGCTGCTCTGCGTCGCACACCAGCCCCCCGCCTGCTACAGCCAACCTTGTCCGCGTCCGCGCTGGTGCGTGCAGTGCAGTGTGGTGCAGCACGATCTTAAGGCACAGGAACGGCGTGGGTTGCGGCCGCGCCCCCACCTTGTCCGGGTCTGCGCTTGTGGTGCTCATGAGCGGGTGCATCAGCTCGAAAATGCCGCGCAGGTCAGGGCGTTGGGACCAACTGCGGGAGGCGCCATACGGCACAGAAGTGTTCATGAGGGGACGACAAATTGGCCTGAAACCGTACTGTCGCTGTGCCCACCCCCAACGCCAAGCAGCGAAAGCATCCCGCACCATGCGACACACCCATCCCAGCAACCCGCAGGTACGTGGGTGGTGCTGAACCACCGCACCTGAACTCCCCGATCTCCGCCTTGATGCTGCGCGCCTTACGCCGGGCAGCATCGGTCTCGGTGCGGAAGGCGGCCACGGCGGCCGCAAAGTCCTCTCGGAACCCCGGAGTAGACGCAGCCCTGGAGGGGCGAGGGTCATTAGGCAGCGATAGGCAGTCAGTCATTAACACTGTAAAAGCGGGTTGCATGTCCGCAGTGACGCAGGGGGCAGGTCAGGGAGCACTCGTGCGGAGTTGTTTCGTGGCAAGCAGAGGCCCGTGCAGCGTGCACGAAAGGTCCTACGTGACCGGCAGTCGTTCCTGCGGACAGCCACTTTCATCAACATGGTTCTCCGATGCAGCGGCGATAACAGCCGTGCGCGAGCTGCTGCTGGCATGTCTCTGGCAGGCAATACAGCAAGGCACCGTCAGCGCCCAAACCCTCACCTTCCAATGGCTCGGGCGAACTTGCGGGCCGGCTCCGATCTGCACCCGACGATGCCGATGGGGGTGAGCAGGCTCAATCAGTCGGTTGCCAGGTGCGCCAGGTACTGAGCAAGCGGAGTGACTCATGCGCCATGTACCTCGCACCACGAGGACAGTACTCGCTACACCCTCCCTTTCGCAAACTGCCACCTGCCACGTGTCACCACTCACGCGTGGAAGGCGCACTGGCAGGCGGCGCCCTGAGCCTTGGGCTTGCATGGTCCAGGGCCGCACACCTCGCACGGGCCGCGCCCGTGCTTCTCGTGGCCTGCATGCGCCATGTGTTTGCAGGACGACGTTTTCAGTGAGCACGGCCAGGATCCATAGACGCGTAGCCCCGGGCTACGCACAACTGTCGCAGCACCCTGCCCTACGCACACGACCGTTGCAGCACCCGGCCCTACGCTCATGTTCCCAAACGCAACTCACCGCACGTCTTGCAACCGCTGCAGCTCTTGAGCGCCGCCACCCGTGGGTCGGGCCCCTCTGCCAGGTGGTGCTTCAGCTCGGCCAGCACGTGCGCGTCGGACTGCGTGGATGAAGGGGCAGACAAAGGTTTCGGGAGGAAGAGACAACTCATATCGCACGCTGCGACCCGTGGGTCGGGCCCCGCAGCTGCACGGTTGTGCTGCATTGCCACTACTGTGGGCCTGACTGCGTGGGAAAGGGAGCAGGAAGGGGTAGCGAAACGGATATTGACGTGTCGCATCGCCACCCGTGGGTCGGGCCTGGCCGCAGTACGAGCTGCAGCTCCGACAGCGCGTGTGCTTCGGGCTACTTGAACTGTACTTGGGGCAGAGGAAGGGGGGTATATGCAGGTACCATGTCGGGCAGGACCAGAGGTAGGGACACAAGCTCCAGCAGCACCTGCGCTTCCTCCAGAGCCCTAGTACTGAAACCAGTCGGAATGTCGACGGGCAGGGGAGTGCTGTTCCGATCTGACGGGAATGCACAGGATTGCGTTGCGGTGGGGCACTTCGCACACAGGGTTTAACAGGAATCATCACCTCCATGGGGCGTCAGGAGCACCCGTGCTAGTACGCACCCGCCGCTGGTGCACAAGCTTCTCGCATGGGCCACTTCCAAGGGGCCTCCAGTTGCACGAGCACTAATGCACACCACCGCTAATACACTTCCTGCCCGCACCTGCCGCCCTTTTGTGAGCGCCTGCACCACCTCCATGGCGCTCTTGACTCCCACGCCCTTGCCGCCATCCACCGCGTAGTCGCACCCGCACAGGCAGGCCACGGCCTGCGGGACGGGGCAAACGGTAAGCAAGGAAGTGCCCACTCGCTGATACCCGCACAGGCAGGCCAAGGCCCGGAACAGATGAGGAGTTGGGGGAGGAGAGCAAACAGGGTACAGTATGGATTCGTAGGGACAATTGGGGAGACTCAACTACCACACCACACCATTCCTGCAGGGCATTCCTTTTTTTAACACCGCATCCACTGACACAGACACCCAAACGGCGGAGTCTTGATTCCTGCTGCGGCAAGACACCCCAGCCATCCAAGACACCCCTGCTCTGGCAAGGTCCGTCCACACCAACCGCCTGCGCAACTACTTTCACGGTTCCCTCGCGTTTGATGCTTACACCCACAAACTGAAGGCGTTGGCCCCAAACCCCGTTCCACAAACACACGCACCTGCAGCGCCTCAGCGTGCGCCTGAGCATAATCATGCATCACACCTGACAAGCCCATCACCTGCCCCTGCCCCACGCCCCCTACACCCCAACGCCCGTGCCAATAACCCACCTGCAGCGCCTCCGCGCAACCCCCGCCGCCTGTGATGCCGAATGCCCTCCGCGCCACGTCCTCGGCCCGCACGCTCTCCAGCAGGTTCTCCTTGCAGTTGTCCATCTGACGGCGAACACGTAACATTAATGAGTGTGGGAGTTATCTGATGGTCATTGACAAGACCCTACGACTGCGCAGCTGCTCAAGTCCGCTCAGGGCAGGCGTGCTGGCGTGACGTAATGTGGCCAAGTAAGAGCTGCTGTCTGAGCAGGTAAAGGCGACAAAGCTGTCGATGGACAGGCCCATCGTGCGATCCATCCATGTTGGCGCGCAAGTGTAAGTGTCGAGGGTTGGGTCACGGACTTCCAACACTACCAAGAGCAACACGACTGACGTGATGAGTTTGCATGGTTGATAATCATGGAGCAATGCAAGCATCGTGGCGGAGGGCACGCGCAATGGCCCACCCAAAGCGGGGCAAGCCTACATAGCTGATTGATACGGCATGCAACCGACACCCCACGCACACGTGGAATCACCACCAAGAAGACTTGAGATGCAGGTGGTAAGGATACGTGTGTGCAAGGCAACCCACCAAGAGCCTGCACTCCCGGTACACCACAAGTACTTCAAACAGGTAGGATGTGCAGTCATGTACGGCATGTCTATTAACGTGCAGTTTACCCACCATGAGCCGGCACTCCCGGTACACGGTCTTGGCCCCAAACAGCAGCGCATCCACGTCAGAGGTGACGGCCGCCGCCGCCAGTCCCTCCGAGTTGAGGGCGGCGCACATGGCCTCGGCCTCCCCTGGAGCCTCCACGTATGGCAGGCCCTGTCGTACGGTACGGCAAACAGGGACAGCAGCACTGGTTGGTGGGCTTGCCCCGGAAAAGCTGAGGACAACCCAAGGATTCGTGGCCGGAGACCTTCACTTGCGGCAGACCTTCTCGTACGGTACGGCGTGCCTTGTCATACGGTCAGCACAAGAATGGCAGCATGGCCAGGAAATCGATTGTCGTGGACGCAAGCGTGCCTTACGCAACGCCACCCTAGGCCGCGTCCTGGGATCCATGGCTGCCCTGCCCAACACCTGGACAGCGAGGGAGGGACCACTTCCGTGCACGTGCCCTCCACGAAACACCGCTAACCCACCAGGTCAAGCAGCTATACCACACTGCAGCCCGGAGCTGCTCTGTTGCTTCTGTGATCCAGTGTTACACTGTGGGCGAGAGCCAGGGGTCCATAGCCGGACCGAGACACAGCGACGGCCTCTAGGGCCAAAGGCACGAGCCGGGAGGGCTTCTGTGTGCAACTGCGTGTGCAACTGCGTGTGCAACTGCGTGTGCAACTGCGTGTGCAACTGCGTGCAAGCACCACCTACCCACACAGAATTCATGTAGCCGCCGGGCTAACCCACCATGACATCAAGCAGCACCACCACCCTGCGGCCCGAACCTCCCTTCCTTGCGTGCGAGTGACAATGTGTGTTACCAGAGTCGCTCTGCACACCACGCTTACACACCCTTTCCGCTAACCCACCATCAGGTCCAGGAGCTACACCATCCGGAGCGCTCAAGGGTGCCCTCAAACGTACCAGCAGAGTCCACCTATGCACTCCTACACAGCCCTCAGCTAACCCACCATCAGGTCCAGCAGCTGCACCACCTTCCGGCCCAGCGCGTCGTGCTTTGAGCCGCGCCGGTTGCCGCTCACGAAGCCGCTGCCGCCGCGCGCCAGGCTCCTGCGGGGGTTATGCGTGGAACGCGTAGGCGCCTTGTAAGTTACAGTTACAGTTACAGTAAGGGAGTGGGCATGGGGCCGCGCGCCAGGCTCCTGCGGGGACACGGTGGGCGTGGAAGGCGAGGAACGCGTGTTCGGGAGTGGGCAAGGGGCTGATGATGAGCGAGAAGGGAGAGTGGTGGGATGGTAACTTGCAGCCGCTTCTTCCAAGTGCAGAATACGGAGTCCGTGGTCAACACACACCCAACGGAGCCCTTCACCTCTGCACTAGCCTGCCGTGCCCGGCTGAGCACCACCCCTTCCCTCAACGCACACACACACAGCAAGTCAGTGCAGCTGTAGGAGGATGCGGTGAGGGCAGGTGGTACAACGCATGTGCCTGAGCAGAGCTGAGCAGCACCAAGTCGGCTGTGCTGCATTCGGCAACTGGCCGGACCCACCTCTGCACCAGCCTGCCGTGCTTGGCGTCCGGTGCCGCGCCCTCCAGCACGAACACAGGTGTGACGCCGTAGCGCAGCAAGTTGATGAGCTGTGGGAACAGGGTAGGGGCCGACGGGGGGAGGGAGGGTGGGAGCAAAGGACTCGTGTCGCGAGGAGGAGGGTGGGGGAGGAAAGGGGGGAGGCAAGAAGGGTGAGGCAGGTGAGCGGCGCACTGGTTTGGAATAAAGTGCTGGTGGTACAGCGACGGCTGTAGGACGCTGCTGGCCGCGCAAGCTCGTGTAGGCACTGCTGTGTTTCGCCCTGGCCCACGCAACGGGAAAGGACAGGCCGTCATGCGGTACGGCGGTAGTAGGCAGCAGAAGCAGAATCATCGTATGGCTTAGGGTGAGGAAAGGGGCGTCTGTGTGGAAGCAGGCGGGATGGCTCACGCGCTGCTCCTGGCAGTCCTGGGAGCTTGCACCAACGCCAAGAATTCAAGAACAATACCTAGGTAACCCACCCACCCTGTACGTGAAGATGAGCAGGACGCGAGCAGATTCATTGTGGATGGCCTCCTCGAGCTTCTGTTGGGAGCTGGCCTGGAATATCCATACGGAGGTGTCGATTGCCAGCACCTTGCCCTGCACCTCCTGCACAATGGCCGCGTTGTCGTCCGTCTGCTGCCCCGTGCGCAGGTCGCGCCTCAAGCCCCCCTTCCACGAGCGCCACACTTGGTCATATTGCTGCAGCTCGCTCCACAGGTTGTAGACGCCCATGGCTGTTGGTAGCTGGGCACAGCAACAGCCCTCGCCCTCACCCACGGCACCTCCGCACCCCGGCCTTTACGGCACCACCGCGAACGTAAAAAGTTGCTGCTGCGTGAGCTGCTAACTAGCTGTTATCATGTAGGCAGACTGGCGTAGTCTGTAAGCGCTGTAAGAGAGTGCTGTTAATGGATGCGTCAGGTTTGAAGTTGAGCCTAGCGGTGAGCTTACAGGAATAAGCGAACGTATCAGGCATCAAGTCGGCCGTCTGTGTACATGCAATGTCAATGCAATTGATAAAGGCTGTTGGCGCCTTGGTGCCAAGCTGCAGCGTTTTGGCGCCCGGACATGAACTACAACATAGGAACGGTGCGGCGTAAGCACTAACATATTGTGACCGGATGGAGTGGCAAAGGCGTGGGTTTGACTCATCCAACGTGAACGTAGGACGCACAGCATGCGCAGCATTTGGACGAGGGCGCGGGAGCTCGGACGCGCCACTTCGAGAAGGCGCGGGGGGCTGAACGGCGGATGGCGGGGGCGCGGCTTCCATACTGCAGTTGCAGGTGGCGCTGGGTGGCGGGGTCCACGGGGAAGGTTGGGGACGACGCTTGCTAGGGTCAGGAGCAGACGGCAAGGGGTACGATGGCAACACAGGTTGGTACGACACGGGACCGCAAGCACGCATCCTAATGCGGAGAGACCTTGCTCATGCATGCAGCTGCGGGTGGCCGGGGTACAGGCTACCAAAAGCAAGCGTCACGATCCACCGTGTTGGGGTAGGCTAGGGCAGGGCCCCCTGCCGGTGATGCAGGGGAGACCATACTCCTCTTTTCCGAAAAGCGTCACCTTTCTGGCTCAAACCTCAGCGTGTTATTTACTTATTATCTGCATAAGAAGGGAATGGCACCGTCATACAGTGAGTAGCAGGACATCGACCACCGCATCTGGACATGGCGTGACCCAACCACGACTGCCCATCATAATTCATTAAGCAGCAGTTTTTGGAGGATGTCAGCCTCGACCATGGGTCGATAGGTAAGGGCAAGGGCCGAGGAGCCCTGCGAACCCGGGGCGCGCTGAGCTACTACGTTCCGCAAGACTTATTCGCTCTCCTTCCGGACGGTAAGTAAGGCTTGTGATTGACAAGTACTATGCGGCTAAAATCGTCCTCGGTCGGAGCCCCGATCAAATTCGCCGCAACCCTACCCCGCTGCTCCTCTCAGTCCGACTTGCGACCACACGCCTGGGCATCGCGCTGCGGGGCTTACGCCGAGTCCGCGAGGCGGTCATCAGGACCTATGGCAGCAGCCGCTTTGAGCAGATGAGCACTGCCGCCGTCAACTTTCAGTGGGTCCGGCCTGGTCCGGCCTCTGACGTTCGCCTCCCGTTGCCGGCTGGTGGAGCTGCGGGAGATGGTGCCCGCCGAGGACGTGGGCCCGCCCATGTACTTCATTTCGCACGCACGTGAGTTGGTCACAAGCGCCGGTACTAGGTGTGTGGCACATACCGTATATTGACGCGTATTGCAAGCCAGAGGATTGGGGTAGCGCAGGGGAGCGATCCCCTTCAGTTACCAGCAATGCACCACGCTGCGCGTGCAGTGCTGGCTTCTCGTTGGCCCTACCACACACATCTACTAACGACCCACTGTCCTGCACAAAAAGCCCAACGAAACACGTACCTGTAACCTTACGCCTTGTATTTCTACATGCAGGGAACAACCGTGTGGCTCAGCTGTTCAGCGACGTGGAGACCTTTCTGGCCGCTGCGGACGATGACACGGGTGTGTGGTAAGGACCAAGGACATGTTGGTACAGGGGTGTGCGCCGTACTTTGCTGTCTGGGTTGAGGAGCATGAGGGCCGGCGTGCGCCGAGCAAGCTGGCAATCGAGCGTCTTTACAGGTGCTTCATGGCGTTTGGGTAGTGGTGTGCGTCATGTGAACCCTCGTCGCGACCGAGTCAGCACGTGGCAAGGTCCGCCGTCGGCATGTGCTCGCACTGTCGCAGGCACCCAGAGACGGCTCCTTACCAGCACCTCGCCTGCTTACACCTACCTGCAGGATCGACATCCTGTCCGTCAACCAGCACGCCGACACGCCCTACCACCGGGCCGACATCGCGGCCTTCAAGGAGGTGGTGGCGGCGTGCGGCGGCGGCACCGTGGTGGTGGCGGGGGCGTGGTGCGATGCAACCCCGCGCTCAGGGGCTGGTAGGTGCGGCGTCTTGGTTTCAATCTTCGTACTTATCCAGGGCCGGCGGGCTGGAGGATGGCCTAGGCTGTGCTCAGCTGGTCTTGTGGCATGCACTTAAGGCCCTGCTGTGGCACTCCTGGGAGTCCACGGTGTGCTGCGCTGCAACACACGGGGTTGGTGGGACGGGAAAGGAGACGTACGGGGAAGGGGGAGGCGACATACAGCACCAGTGGTACGAGGTTGGCGTGGTACGGTGTTCGGCACTGCGCAGCATGGTCCCTGTGCTAAAGCGGTTGGTCGGAGAATGGTTTGGGAGGAGCGGGGCCCGTTGGTATGGCACGCGATAGTGGCACAGACACCGTGGCGCGCTGCAAGCCGGCAAAGTGTGCATGCTTGGCTCACCGGGCAGCGTGCACGCTTCCGCCCTGCTTGGGTAAATGTGTCACTTACGCAGCTGGGCAGGGCTATCACTATGTGTCCTTGCTGCATTGTGAGTCCGTTGAGGGCACAATGCACACAGGCAATGCACTGACCATGGATCACACAATGCGCTGCAGGTGCATCTACGAGTGGAGCTTCACGCTGGCGCCCCATGGGCCCGACGGGTTGCACATGAGCCTTGAGCACTCCCAGCGCAGCCTGGTGGTAAATACACTCGACGTGGAGGCGGCGCAGACACAGTTCCCCGACGACAAGGCCATGATCATGGCGGACGTGATGGCCCTGCACGGCTCCACAGCCGCCTTCAACCACAAGCTGCGGCTGCAGCTGCTGCTGGAGCCGCTGATCTACAGCGTGGACCTGAGGCGGCTGGTGCAGCGGGCGGAGGGCGGAAGCAGCAGCAGCAGCAGCAGCAGCAGCAGCAGCAGCAGCACGGTGTGGAGCTTCCGGGCGGTGGAGGAGTGGCTGAGGGCGGGTGGCACGGTCATCGGCAGCAGTGGTGTTGGTGACGCAGCAGCAGCACCGCCATGTGGGGCAGCGGTGCCACTGGAGGGCGGGACCAGCGGCAGTGGTGGCGCGGAGAGTGGAGGAGCCTGTGACAGTGGAGGCGGCGCCGGCAGGGACAGCAGCAGCAGCAGCCGAGGCGGGCTGGTGAGCTGAGCTCTGGTGGTGGCGGCGGGCGCGGGGGAGGGCAAGTCCACCATCAGCGCGGCGCGGGGGAGCGCTTTGCTGCGTGCCACTCCTTCGAGTACGACGATGCGAGGCGGCAGGAGCCCGTGCAGGTGCTCAAGAGCCTGGCGTTCCAGCTGGCCAGCAGGTGTGTGGCACAATCACGGTCGTACGGTATACCGGTACGCCACTCAATACCGGTGGTACGGTGGACGCCATCCTTCACTGTCGGCCAGGGGGAGGGACTCCCCCATCATTTGTCTCATTTTATTAAATGAGGAATCTTCGTTTCTTTCATTTGGGGCATGATTAAGGGCGCTTTGCCCTGCAACCCAGCTATTCTGGCGCCTGCCTTGCTACAAAGTATGCGGACATGTTGCAGGCCGTTCCGGCGCCGCCGATGAGTCCAGTTGCTGTAGCCTCGCTCCGGTGCAGGAGCCTCTCAGAGCCTCTGAAGCGCCGCCGATGGGGCAGGCAGCAGCAACGGCCCATTGGTGGCCCCAGGTTGCCCGCGTTGCTCCGCCCGCAGGCTGCCGTGCGTCCGGGACGCGCAGCTGTCGCTGGACGGCGCAGCAGTAGCACAGCTGGCAGACCCGGAAAAGGCGTTCACTGTGCTGCTACAGCAGCCCTGGAACGATACGCTGACGAGGTAGGCGGGCGGAGGGCGCAGGGCGCCGCAACAACCAAAACCATGTTTGTAACTTGGAGCTAATCATAGCTTGAAACAGTCAAGTTGACGCCTTGCGCGCCAGCATTGTGCCCAGCTATGACATGCGGTCTCCGTCCGCCGTCAAGGGTCCTGCCCTGCCCCCTTCGCTCCTGCCCTGCTGCCTTGCTGGTACTGCACGTGGGTTCCATGTCTCGTTGTCACAATGACCCTTATTGCCCTGTTTGCTCCGATTCACATGTACATACGTAGGTATCTGCCATGCCTCCCGGCTTCCGGCCCGCCCCGCTGGTGGTGCTGCTGGATGCCCTGGACGAAGCCGACCCCCCGGAGGAGCAGGCAGCGGGCATCCACGGGCAGCAGCAGCAGCAGCAGCACGAGTCCGACAGGGACAAGGCCCACACGTCCGGCCCGCGGGTGCCCAGGGTGCGGGGCAACACCGGCCTGGCGCTGCTGACGCTGCAGCTGGCGCGGCTACCGGCCCACCTGATGCGCTTCGTGCTCACCACCCGGCCGGACGCGGCAGCGGGTCAGGTGCTGCCGTGCCTGCGCAGGGCGCTTGGGGGAGGTGATGGGGCGGGGATGGCGGCTGGCCTGGTTGAGCTTGCACCACGGGACTTTCGGAGTACTGCCCAGAGCGCCGGAGGTGAGGGCGGCAGCGACAGCAGCAGCAGTAACAGCAGCAGTTCAGGCGGAGTGTTGGTGTGCTGCGCGGTTGAGGAGCTGTGCAGGGCGCTGGGCGTGCCCGGCCTCCCGCCCATGGGCCAGCAGCCGGACCGGCGGGGCGGAGGCGGCGGGAGCACGGATTGTGGTGGTAGCGGTGATGGTGGCGGTGACCTGGCGGAACTGTACGGCCTGTACAGCAGGTTATTTCGCTACGCATTCGTGCACTACAGCTCCGCACAGGCGGCGCAGGTGCGGCGGCTGCTGGCTGTGCTGCTGGCGGCGCAGGAGCCGCTGACGCAGGCGGTGGTGCAGCAGCTCGGCCTCGGGAGTGTGTTGACGCTGCTGCCCGGCTGGGATGTGCTGTACTTCCTGGATGAGCACCGCGTGTACAGCCTGCACAAGTCGCTGGCGGACTACCTGCTGGGGGACGATGCGGGCGGCGCGGCGGGGCGGTGGGCTGCCTGCTGTTCCAGCTGGGGCGGTGTGGACGTACGGCAGGGCCACCTCGCGCTGGCGTGCCTCCTGGCGCAGCCGCCGGCGCGGTGTGCCCCCGGCCCCTACGCCCTGAAGTACCTGCTGCACCACCTGACGATGGCGTGCATGGATGAGGGGGCAACAGAAGCAGGGCCTGCCGGGGGCAACGTGAGCGTGGGTGGCACGGGCCGCGAGGCAGCACCTGCAGCAGCAGCACCTGCACCCGGAGGGACGGCGGCATTGGCACCTGCTTCCTTGCTCGACACGGTGTTGGGCAACCTCAGCTTCCTGCAGCGCGTGGTGAGGGCGGGGCATGGATGGCGGCTGGTGGCGGCGATCGGGCCCCACATCTCAGCTCTCGAGGCGGCGGGGTCGCGGCTGTGCGGCGATGCGTTGCGCTTCCTGCGGTCCGGCCTGCAGGACATCGGCGGCGCGCCGCTGGTAACCCTGGCGCTGAGGCTGCTGCCCGTGCGTGGGGTCTCCCCTGTGCGCGCTGGCGGTGCCGGCCAGGGAGGAGCAGGCAGGCGTGAGCTGCACGCGCGTGATGCCGGATGACGGCTGGTCGGCCTGCCTCGCAGTCATGAAGGTCAAGGTGCGTTACGTTGCTCTACAAGGAAAAGCTTGTCGAGCTTCATGCTGCAATATGTGTGGGTAGTGGCGAATAAGCCCCGCCGCCCCGCACACTACTTACTATATTGCACTACTCGTCCTTATGGCCCCCTGTCTCTCCGGACGTGCCCATCTCGGGGTCTGTAACTGCTATGTGTACCATGGGCAAGAGGTTGTAGGGCTGACCTGCTTGGTCTGTCCTGTACGGTGCTGTGCTGCGTTCGACTGGAATGTGCTACAACAAAATAGGAGCTTTTAAGGGTTGTGCGTGGCACTGCGTTTTGTTTATGCGCGGGCAAAGTTTTGAGTATTGCAACAAGTGAGCACGTGTACGCTCCTCCCTCAGCGTTCAAGCTCGCACCTTCCTTTCCATTCACATTCAGGCGATCGACGCAGCAGAAAGCAGCACCGGGCGACTCAGGTCCGTGTGCTGGAGCCCCGACGGCCGGCAGATAGCAGTTGGCTTCAGCGCCAAGGTCCGCGTGTTGGACGCAGCCACTGACGCCTGCAACGCGGTCTTGGAAGGGCATGAGTCTTCGGTTACAGGCGTGGCGTGGAGCCCCTGTGGCAGACAGCTCGCGACCGCCTCCTACGACGGGGGCATCCGGCTGTGGGACGCAGCCACGGGTCAGTGCACTGCCGTCCTGAAATGCTCCTGCTGCGTGCACACCGTGTGCTGGAGCCCCGATGAGCGCCACTTGGCCAGCGGCAGCGGAGAGGTGCGTAGACGCACGGAGTGGCGAATAAATAAATAAATTATTACATGAGCGTAACACTCTCCGTGTGATTAAGGGAGCAGGCACGGAGTGGCGACCAGAGGTGCGCAGGCCCGACGTGGAAGTGTGGGATGTTGCTACGGGGCAGCGCACGGCTCTGCTGGAGGGGCACAGTGAGGATGTGCAGAGCAGGTGGTGCATAGCAACCCTGGCAGGACACAACGACAGCGTCAAGTGTGTGCGGTGGAGCCCGGATGGGTCCCAGCTGGCCAGCGCGTCCTTTGACGAGACCGTTCGGCTGTGGGATGCCGCGACGGGCCGATGCAGTGCTGTTTTGGAGCACGCCCACCGTTGTGAAGGCGTCGCATGGACGGCCGACGGCCGGCACGTGGTCAGCGTATCATCACCGTCTGGGACGCTGCCGCGGGCAAGCTCCTTTCGTGTTTGGCGATGCACGATCGTGCCCTCACCGACCTGGTGCTGAGCCCTGATGGGCGGCAGTTTGCCACCACCTCTGAGGGCCCGACCATCTGGCTGTGGAGTGCCTCCTAGGTGCAGCACGGGCAACACAGCAGCAACCCAGCCTCGGGCGTTGCCTCGATGGTGCAAGACGGGCAACACAGCAGCAGCAGGGCCCCCGCTCCAGGCGTGGCCTCCATGGCCGGCCGCCATACCGGAACCATAGCCTGCCTGGAATGGAGCCCGAGGGGGTTCTGCACCTCTCGCCTTGGGGAGAGCGGGTTCCCCCTCGCCACGGTGGCAGTGTTCCGGTCTTCAGAATTATTATAATTTTTGCGGCCGTTTCGGCCGCGGTTCAGAATTATTTGGCCAGAAATTCTGAAGGATTTAGGATTTCCCTTAATCATTGCCGTGGAAATTCTGAGCAGTACCATCCGAATTCTGGGGAATGAAGGCGAAAATTATTATCAGGTCAGCCCCTCCCATGACACCAGGTAGACCCTACCTGTGCCAGAGGCCGCAATATATGCCCCCCCTCCGGCAGAATGCTAGCCGGCATGTAGGCAGCGCACGCGTGAGCGCTGGGTAGCCGGGTACGGTTCCCCAAGTGGGTGTGCAACTAGCTAGGAAGTAGGGCTGGCATCCGCTTAAGTTGCCAGACGCCAACAATGATGCCCGCTGAGGGTCGCACCGTACCCCGTAGTGAATGGAAAGGGGTGGTGCAGGACGCCTGATGGTACCGTTTTTGCTGTTGGCCTGATACCGGATATGGCATCGACCGCAATGCTGCCTCCGTCCGAAGATAGAATGCAGTGCTCCTGCTATTTGAATGTTCCGCAGTCATTGGGGGGTCTGGGGGGCTTGCCCCCCAGAAAAAAAAATTGGAATCATAAATTTTCAGGCCAAAATTATGAGCAGTACTATCAGAATTTTGACTCAAAAGGCCGGAAATTATGAGCGCTCAGAATTTTCCGCCAAATAAGACCGGGACACTGCACGGTGGCTGGGGTAGCCTGTGGGGTCTAACACCCCCTACCTGCTACTCCACACCCTTAACCCACGCCACGTGGCGCCTCGCCCGGGCGTAACCATTATTATTATTATTATGAATGGAGCCCGTATGGCAAGAGGCTTGTCAGCGCGTCAGACGACCACACCGTCGGGCTGTGGGATGTTGCGACGGGCACGTGCACGACGGTGCTCAAAGAGCGCCAGCAGCATTTGGGGGGCACGGGTTCTTTGCCGACGGTGAACAGCGTGTGCTGGAACCCCTGTGGACGGCTGGTCGGAGGCGCGGACGGCTGCACCGTGCTCGTGTGGGACGCTGCTTCTGGCGAGTGTGTTGCACAGCTGGAGGGGCACACGGGTGATGTGTTGTGCGTGGGTTGGAGCCCGGATGGGCGGCTGCTGGCCAGCGGTGCAAAGGACGAATGCATCGTGCTGTGGGATGCCACGGGCGAGTGCAGAATGGTCCTGACAGCGCAACAGTCCAGCGTGGGGTGCCTGTCGTGGAGCCCCGATGGCCGGCACCTGGCCAGCGGCTCGGACGGCGTACACGTGTGGGATGCTGTGGCGAGGTAGTGCGTCGCTACCTACCTTGGCGTATGGCCTCGGGCGTCGGTACAGCAGTAGCGTGTGCTGGAGCCCGGACGGTAAGCGGCTGGCAAGCGCGCACACTCCGCATGTGTGTTTGTGGGACGTAGCTGCGGGCAAGTGCACCGTGGCCATTGAGCATCACCTTCGTGGAGTGCATGTTGTGTGCTGGAGCCCTGATGGCAGGCGCCTGGGCTCCTGCTCCGATGAGGGCACCGTCCGGGTGTGGGATGCTGCTGACGGCACGTGCGTGGCGACTCTGCATGGGCACAAGCATATTGCGTACTGTGTGCGGTGGAGCCCGGATGGGCGGCAGCTGGCGAGCCGGTCGAGAGACAAGACCATCCGGCCGTGGGATGTGGCTGGCCTGTAAACGCCAGCGCAGCGCTAGCTAGCGGTAAGGCCTTGCGGGTGTGTGGCAGGATGCGGCTCAGAGATGGGGAAGCGCTTAGGACCAGGGTTTGAGAGGCGAGATTGAGGCGGTCCTTACGGTGCTTACGTATGGTGGGCGGTGTGGGTGTTGCACACAAGCGTAGCTCGCAGGCACCGTACCTTGCATCGTTGGTTGGTGGTAGTATGGGTGAGTTGGATGTGATGTCTGATATGTGGCGTCCTTCCAAATCACCGGGTGGCTACTGGCTAGTGGTTAGTCACTTGAGTACGAGGAACCCCGGGAATGGAACTCTAAAAGACGTGCACATACAAGTGTACACACTATGCTGGTATCCCTTCCACTGGCGGGTGGCATGATCAAGACTGCATCCGTGCGTCTAGACGATGCACGGCATTAAAACACAGCTGCAATTTATTCTTCCTATTTTTTGCATAGTGAACACGTTATCCGTTTATGGGTACTGGCAGGGTCGTGGCATGCAGGTCTGGTGCACCGCAGGCGTGGCGCATTTTTTTTTCTTCGTGAGAAGGTTACAGGGGCTCGGAATTCGGTGCTTGGCAAGCACATGTGGGCGGATATGAACGCTCCACGGACCACCGCGACCTACTCTACCCAAGACTCAGAGAACTCGACACACTGCCTGCTCCCATGGGGCATGGCAGCGCATGCGACGCTGTATTGGCTTACCTAGCACTGTTACTGAACTCAAGACACCTTGTTACTAGTGAGGGAATGTTGATACGGGCGTTTTAACCGGCCGGGGGCGTCCCGCCTAGGCTGGGGGCGTAGCAAACAGGGGTAGCAAACGAAATGCCTTTGGCCATACGCCACGCTGATGAGCGCGTTCTCGGTTGGCACAGGCACACGCATGCATGCACACATTTCTTGCCATTATACTCGCATATTTACCAAGGGCCACGCGTTGCCCACTGTAACTCCCTACGTCCCTGGGCAACGGGCGGAACGCGGAAGCTGTCATTCATGGGCTTGGGTGACAGGGCATGTGAGCTTCCCGATGCCGTACCAACCGTCACTCGGCGTCGAGCGGTACCCTGATGCTCCATCCAGGCTTCCAGGGACATGCCACAATATATCAAGCCCGTCACAGCTCATATATGCAGCAACCTCAAAGCTCATTAACCGGTAGTCCAGACCTTCAAACTGCTCCGATACTTGTCTGTCCGGGAAAACAGACGCTTTCGCGACAAGAAGGGAGGCCTCAGGGCCAGCAAGCTGCACTCAATACCTTAGATTTGTAGTTTATCAAGTTCATACATAATGGGCGGTAACGGTGCCGTTCCCGACGCCGCGGCCTACAAGGCGCCAATGCTGGTTGCGCTCAGCGCCATCCTCTGGTCAGTCCATGGGTGCCACAGCACTTTCGCTTGGACGCACAGCCGTGCTGCAGCACCGCTGCTTATGGTCCCGGGGTGTCATGTCCCTTTTGAGTTCATAGTTCCGACCCTGCCGCCTTTGCCCCCCACTTGTACCCGAACCATGTTGCTTACCCCGGCTTACCCCAGCTTACCATCTCCACTGCTGCAACCCCTAAATGCCTAAAACACACAGGCTGGGCACGGTGTCGCTGCTGGGCCGCCTGTGTGACTTCCTGTACTTCCTGCTGCACCCCCGGGCCGGAGCCAGGCCCGGCTACGCCCCCATCCGCGACAAGCAGCAGGACTTCTTCATCCGCCGCCTGTACGGCGCAGTACAGGTGCGCCGCACATGCCCCTTTGAAACCCTGGAGACGGCTAGGTTTCCTGCGTGTGAACAGTTGCGATGTCGCTGGCTGCCCCACGTACCGGTGATGTTCACGCATTGCTACGGAGTCCGTTCACAGCACCACTCAAGCTCCCCTGATTACCGGTACGCCGTACTGCGCCCCTGGTGCGTGCAGGACCTGTGGAACCGGCCCGTGTGCGGCGTGGAGGATGGCGCTCTGCACGTCATGAGGCGCACACTAGTGCAAGGCCCAACGTGAGTCAAGGACTGGGCAGCAGGGAATTCTGCATGTCTAGCTAGGTCAACATTCCGTGCTGCCGGGATGCACGGTGCCGTACCCAACGTGTAACCGCGGATTTGATGCGCGCTGCTTGAAGCACAACGCGCCCGCTCCCAAGGCCCGCAACCGGCTCAACGCCCACATCCTCAGCTTCCTTCTCCGCTCCAACTGCCCCTAACCAACCTAACCGACTCTCTCCTACTGCGCTCGTCCCCGCCCTGCGTCCCACAGCGGCGTCGAGGGCCCCAAATACGCGCTGCACGAGGGCACCAAGTGCGCCAGCCTCGCCTCCTTCGACTACCTGGGCTTCACCTCCACGGACGCCTACATCACACCCCTGGTCAAGGACAACATCCGCACCTTTGGCGCCGTCAACAGCAGCCCCCGCGTTGCCGGCGGCACCACGCTGGTGCACGAGCGCATGGAGGCCCTGCTGGCCGAGTTCCTGGGCGTGGATGCGGCCATCACGTACGGCACCGGTTTCGCCACCAACGCCCTGGCCATCCCTGCCCTCGCTGGCAAGGGAGCCCTCATCCTGTCCGACGCCTTCAACCACAGCTCCATTGTATACGGTGCGAGGTTGTCCGGTGCTACGATCCGTGTGTTCCGTCATAATGATGCCAAGCACCTGGAGCAGCTGCTGCGCGAGGCCCTGGCGCGCGGCCAGCCCGGCAGCGGCAAGCCGTGGGACAAGGTGTGGGTGCTGATCGAGGGCATCTACAGCATGGACGGCGACGTGTGCAACCTGCGCGACATCGTGGCTGTGTGCAAGAAGTACAAGGCGTACAGCTTCATGGACGAGGCGCACAGCCTGGGGGCGCTGGGCGTCAACGGCCGCGGCTGCTGCGAGCACGCGGGCGTTGACCCGCGGGACATTGACCTGCTGATGGGCACACTGTCCAAATCCTTTGGCGCCATCGGCGGCTACCTGGCCGGCAGCAAGGCCATCATCGACCACCTGCGCCGTCACAGCCCCGGCCACGTGTACGCCTGCTCCATCCCGCCCGGCGTGGCGCAGCAGGTGCTGGGCGCGCTGGAGGTGGTCACCGGCCGCGACGGCAGCACACGTGGCGCCAGCAAGGTCGCTGCCGTACAGGACAACTCCAACTACATGCGCGCCAAGCTGCTTACCATGGGCCTCAACGTGGTGGGCAGCTGGGACAGCCCGGTCATCATCATTATGACGTACTCGGTCCCGGCCATGGCCAAGTTCAGCCGCATGTGCCTGGAGCGTGGCTTAGCGCTGGTGTCCGTGGGCCCGCCCGCGGCGCCGCTGCTGCTGGCCCGCATCCGGCTGTGCATGTCGCCGCACCTCAGCCGGAAGGACCTGGACGGCATGCTGGCCATCATTGACGAGGTGGCGGACGTGTGCGGCATCAAGTTCTGGAACCGGAAGGCCTACGCCGAGGCGGAGGCCGAGCTGCAGCAGCTGGTGGCCAGCCGCCAGGGGGCTGCGGCGGGCGCCAAGGCGACCATTGCGGCGCTGGCGGCGGCGCCGTGCGCCATCATCCGTACCGCTTAAGGGGATACCACCTGCATGCATTTGCATTGATTAGGTGTGGTAGTTGCACCAACAGCAGCGGCGACAGCACCGTGCGGCATCATCTGTGACCGTGTGCGGGGTTGCAGCGCTGCACCTGGCTGCACGCAGTTTGCGTTGAGTGGGTACTCTTTGGCATTTTGTGTTACAATCCAGGTGGTGTGGCCACAAGATCCTGACTGGTCCCGACCACACCTATCAGGAATAGGTATAGCAACGGCACCAGCGGCAGCACTGCAGCAGGTGTGCGAGGACTTCAGTTGGGTTGGCAGGTCGGGGAAGGTACTTCAGTACAGTACCATTGTAGGTATCATACTGTACCATGTCAAGGGCCTCTTGGCTCCCCTGCGCCTTCTGCCCTCCTGCCTTTTGTGCACGAGAGACGGGGCGGTGTGCATGCCCGTGGAGCTTGATGAGGGTACGGTACGGTAGAAGGGGCAGTCACGTCCTATAGCTTCGTGTTCGACAGTACTTGTGTGTGACTGCCTGGTGTGCAGCAGGACTGTAGATTTGTAGAGGCATGTACACATGGCCAACTGCCTCTCAAGACTGGCGACCAGGTAGTGGCGTGGTGAAACAGTGGCTGTCATGGCGACTGTTTTCGCTGGTGCTGGCATTTACGAATTGAGGTGCTTTTGGTTCAACAACTCTGCATGTTCCTCGTACCACCTCAGACGTGTTTGGACCCAGGGGCTAGTGTTGAGCACTTGCACCAAACCACGGCGCGCAAATGCAAGCCTCGCGATCACACCTCGCAGGAGCCGCATTACTTTTGCTGTGGCACGAGATCGATCCAGCCTGCGTTACATGAGCCGAGTAGGGGCAGCTGGGCACACGTTAGCCTGGCGTGCACCGGCCTCGTACCAAGCCACATGCTCCTGATGTCCCTCTCGCCCTCTGAAGGTGTGACCAGATACGGCCTACCAGTCTCGGTTGCATTCCACTTGCCTATTGGGTTGGGACCTGCTATACCTTCCCGCTGCTCCTTGCCACATTAACACCTGCCTTGGCAACCTGTCCCCGCCAGCAGCAGCGGACGCGCGCAACAGACGTGTCTTACTACTGACAGCAAACAAGGCATGACCGCGAACACAACCATGCATTCTACCAAAGCTCGCAGCCAAAAAGCCGCGCGCGCGCTTCCACGCGCATGAACGGAGTCCCTGGAGCGCCTGTGCGTGTCGCACGAACGCACGACCTCAGCACATACACACCCATGCGCCGGCACCCCCACGCCCAACCACAGGCACCAAATCATCAGCACTGCACTCACAGCAACCGCTAAAAGCGAGCGCTAACCACCCAAGTAATTGCACACGTCACTGCCGTCCGATGCAACGTCCTACTGTATCCTTCATCTTCTAACGCTGCGCCTTGCAGCTGACAATGCACATGCCTACCCCTGCCCCTTGCCGACCCCAGTAACCCCCACTTGCCGCAGCCATGGTTTACCTGCACCATTTCAGTCCGACATCCCGTCGTCCTCCTCCTCGTCGTCCTCCTCCTCACTCCCGCTCTCCCCCTCCCCATCGCTGCTCCCCTCCTCGTCATCCTCCTCCTCCTCCTCCCCACTCTCCTCCCCCCGCGCCTTCCGCGCCGCCGCCTCCTCCGCATTCATTGCGTCAAAGTCAAAGTCCCCATCGCTGTCGCTGTCCCCGCCGTACGCATGTGGCTTCTTCTTCGTCGGCTTGCCGCCCGGCGGCGCAGGCGCCTCCCCCGCCTCCCCGCTTAGCCGCGCCTTTTTCAACTTCTTCTTTTGTGCGCGCGCCGCGTGTGGGTTAAACTGCCCCTCCTCCGCGTACAGCGCCGCGTTCTGACCCGACTTGCCGTCGCCAGCCGCCGCCTTGGCCGCCTCCCGCCGCTTCAGCGCCGCCGCAGCAGCCGCCAGCATGCCGCCGTCGTCCTCGTCCATGCCTGCGACACGTGTGTTAGGATGCGTTGTTAGCACGTGTGTAGTAGCAGGTCAAGGTGCCAACGTGCTCGACGCCGCCGGCATGCACCCGTCGTCCTCATCCATGCCAGCGGCACGTGTGTTTGCGTGTCAGCATGTGCCATGGTGGCATGTGTGTTAGCGCAGCACCGTGGCACCGTGCCCGCCGTCGCCGGCCTCCGCCATGCCCGCACCCGCCTACCTGCACCTTATGACAGCGCACTTTGCAACTTATCCCCACCACCAACACCAGACGTACTAAGCACACGACACACGCGCCGATACATAAACGAACCGACGGGCTTACGCGATGCAGCCCATGCGCGAAGTCATCTTGACGGGTACCCCAGAGTGCAACCGGCCGAACCCAAGCCCAGCACCACCACCACCACCCTCCTCACCGTCATCACCCTCCTCGCTTCCCTCTTCCTCCTCCTCATCCGCATCCATCTCCATGGCTGCCAGGTCCGTCTTGGCCGCCCCCGCCGTGGCCGTCTCGAAGAAGCCCACCCCACCAGCACCCCCCGCCCCCGCTCCACGCGGCGCGTCGTCCATGGAGGGGAGGTGCGCAATGACCGCCGAGCGCTCGTTGGCAAACACCTCGTCCGCGTTGAACTCCGCGCTGTACGACGACACCACCTGTACGGCAGGACGGGCAGGGTAGGGTAGGGTGTGTGTACGGTACGGGCCGGTGAGAGGTGAGCGAGTGGGTGGGAGACACGTGGGGTGAGTGTGAATGGCAGAGGGCCATAGCACATGCGTCGCGGTGATGGGGGTAATGGTTGGCTGGTGGCTAAGATCTAGGGAAGCACCAGGGAGGCACATTGTTGATAGTTGCGCGCTCACGCATGTGTTTGCGGCCTGCAGCGACCACACTCAGCCAGGCCTCACGGCGCCCCCCTCACGGTGCCGTCTCAGTGCAGCAGCTAGGCAAGGAAGCCAGGAGGAAAACCTCAACCGCCCGCCGCCGCCAAGGCAGGCTGCATGCCACGTGCCGCGTGCCACGTGTCACACGTGCCACGTGTCCCGCCCCACCTGCGCGTCCTCCAGGCCTGTCTTGGGCCGCTCCGGCGGCGAGGTGTAGTATGGGATGCGGCCGTCGTTCCAGTCCTGCAGCACGATGCGCGCGGCGGCGGCGGCGTCAGGCGTGCCGCCGCGTCGGAGCTTGCCACGTGCCAGCGCGATGTGGTGCAGGAACTCCTCCGTGGCGCTGAAGGTCTGCGGACGGGGAAGGGCGGGGGCACGGCCAAGGGCAGGGGCAGAGGGTCGAGGGGCTACACATGAGGAGTGTGTCCACGCGGGTAGTGCTCCGGCGTGTGCAGCTGCAGCCGGCGGGGCCACGTGTGCCGAATGGCACAGGATAAAAGGTCGTTGGTATAGCGTGACACGGCAATATGCACGGCCCCATCAAGATCACCACCGCCACCGCCCACCTGAATCTTGTACAGCATCATGAGCGTCTTGGCGGGCACGCGCTTGAGGATCTCCGCCACGGGCGCCACCGGGTCCGACAGCCGCTCAACCTGCAGACAGCGAGGGCCGGCAAGATAAGGAACGTGATCATAACGCGTGCGATGGGGCGCCGCGTCATTACGCTAGGAAGGTACTCACTACGGCGACCAGCTGCAACAGCACCGAGCTGGTAAGCGACTGCCCACTCGCCCGCCAGATACTCTCCAGCAACCTCCCTCCTACATCATGTTGTGCAACAAGAGCGCACGATCTCTGTGCGTTGTCGCCCACCACGCACTGTGGCCCCCCTCCCCCACCTTGATGGCGTTGCGCAGCGCCGCCGCGGCGTCGTTCTCCGCGGACGCGAACACCACGCCAGGGGAGTCCAGCAGCTTGATGTGCTTGTCCAGCACCACCTCCTGCACCGCCTTCGTCACGCCAGGCGTGTTGCCCACCTGCCGGCACCAGACAGCGAGACCGCAAGATGCCGTAAGGTTGCAATGCCCTGACACCCCACAAGGCGCATCTTCGCCGCCCTCCGCCTCGCCCCCCTTCAACCCAGCCTCCACCGCCCTGCCCACCTGTGATACACCTGAGCACCCGCCTCCGCAACCAACCATACCGGCCAACCGGACGCCCACCACCTGCCCGCTCCCGTGCTGTTAACCCACCTGCGCCACGCGCTGCCTCTTGAGCGAGTTGATGAGCGAGCTCTTGCCCACGTTGGGCAGCCCCACCACGCCCACGGTGATGGACGTCTTGATGCCCGCGTTGCGGGTGTAGTTCTTGAGCAGCTGCAGCAGCGTGTCGGCGCCCAGGCAGGCGCTGGACTGCGGGCAGGAGAGAGAGGATGTGTATTAAGGGGGTATGTGTGTATTAGCGGGTTGGGGAGTTCTTTGGCAGCTGCAGCAGCGTGTCGGCGCTGGACTGCGCACAGATGCGATAGGGATGAGGCCAAATGCGTATTCGCAGGCGAGTGTTCCCCCATCCGCCGCCAAACCGCCGCCAGCGTTGTGGGGCTCCCCACACGCACACCCTTGCACCCATTCAGCAAACCCATCCTTTCCGGCCAGTCCCCGCACCCACCTGCAGCGCGTCCTCCGCCCCCATGCCCCCCTTGTCCGGCTGCTGCTGGCCCCCCGGCATGCGCTTGTGGCCCAGCCCGCGGTCCTGCTGCTGCGTGGAGCACTTGAAGGCCACGGTGGGCAGCTCCTCGCGAAAGTACTTGAGCCACCGCTCGCCAACCTCACGGGGAACCAGGTCTGCGGGACAAGGTGAAAAACGAAAGAACATTGTAATTTCACACGTGGCAGCTGAGCATTCGAGCAACCGGGCCCGCCCCCCCCACCACCACCACGAGGCACCAGGTAGGTCTGCGGGACTCGGTCATCATGGATCTTGACAAGCGACGCCCTTCAGCTGCCCACGCAGACCGCTGGCGGAGCCCAAACCGCTACCTTCACAGTAACTGCAAACGCTGTCGCCTTCCTGCCTCCCTTACGCCCCACTACCCCTGCACCGCACCCACTGCGCACCGATCTTGTTTAGCAGCAGGGCATGACCACCGCACACGCACCCACCACGCTGCGTTGTCTACCAAGCACCCCACCCGCCACCGTCCAGAGCCCACGCACCCATCTTGTTGAGCAGCAGGATGATCTTCTTGTTGGGGTTGGTCTGCCGGATGTAGCGCTCCACGTCGGGGCAGCGGCACGCCAGCGGGTCGCGCGCGTCCAGCACCTGCAGGGCACGAGGGCAGAGGGCATGATGAGGCATGTCCGGGTCCCCTTGTCCCGGCCAGGGTCACCAACGTCCACCACCGTCCGTCAGCCGTTCAACCTGCACTAAAGAGCACACCGCCTCGTAGATCCCAGCAACTCTTTCTCCCGCATGACATGCGCCGGATTCTGTTGTCTGCCCTGCGCACCTGTAAACACCACGCCCGAAGCCGCCACCACCGCTCACTTACCCTGCCAAGCCCCCACCGTCATTGTGCTTCCCATCCCCTTTTCCGCCCCCCTGCCCCGCCCGGTCACGCACCCGGATAACCACGTCCACCGCCTGCTTCACCACCCGCCCGCCCACCTACACCCCACCCTCCTCACCGTTTTCCCCATCTCCTCCCGTTACAGAGTTCGCATGTCTTCTTACAGCCTTGCCAGCCAACCCCAACCCTTGCGCCCCGCCTTTCCCCGCCGCCTGTTCCATAGCTCGCAACGTCCCCTATCCTGCCCACCTGGAGGACCAGCTCTGCCGCCTCCAACCCCTTCCCCCCGCACAACCGAACGCATGCAGTGATAACCCTAACCGTGCAACCGAACGCATGCAGTGATAACCCTAACCGTGCAACCGAACGCATGCAGTGATAACCCTAACCGTGCAACCGAACGCATGCAGTGATAACCATAACCGTGCAACCTCTCCACCATCCTCCATGCGTCTCCAGCCCTGCCGTACTCCTTGCCCCGCCCACCTGCATCATCATGTGCGCCGCCTCCACCCCACTCACCCACTCAACACAACTCTCCACGTGCTCCCCATGCCACCCCCGTTACCCCCGTCCCCCCGCCGTCCGTTCCTCGTACTGCCTCCCCGCTCCCCCAGTTACTGTGCCGCTTTGCGGTTACTCCCCTCCCCCACCACCGTCCTGTCCACCTGGAAACCATTCCCACCGCCTCCAACGCTACCGTCCTAAGACCCCGGGCCCCTCCACGCGGCCCCCTTTCCCGCCAGTTTGCATACTTGTCCCCCTACCGCCTCAACACCCTGTCCCCTCTCCCCAACCTCTGCCCCGTGCCCCGTGCCCCGCAGCCCTGTCCTGCCCACCTGGATGACCACGTCCGCCGCCTCCACCACGCGCCGGAACTCCTTGTAGAACGCCTTGCGGCTGTTGTCTGTGGGGCACGCAACGATAACACAAGAGCTTGTCAGCAAACCTGCAACACAGAGCATCCCTCCCTCGCTCACGAGGCCATCTGCCAGGCCGCGCACCGCTGTTGCTGTTGCGGCAATCCACCCCCGAACACAAACGTCTCCCGCCTTCCTATCCGCCGCCCCTCACAGGCCTCCCCCCAGCACAGCCGCCCCGCCACCGCCCCATGCTGCCCCATGGCACATTGGCAACCTCCACCCCCATCCACCACCCCTTGCCGGCCTGTGCCCAGCACAGCCGCACAGCTGCCCTTCGCCGCCCCATGCTTCCCCACGGCGCCCGCGCAGCCTCGTTTCCCCCACAATGCCCACAATGCCCCCCTTCCTCCATCGTCTCCTCCGCCGGTCACTGCCCTTCATGCACCACCCGCGTCTGCAGTAGCCTCGTCTGTGAACGCCCCTGTGACCCTTGTGCTCAACGTGCTCCGACCAATCACGCGGCGCCCACGAAGTGGTCAGTGCCTGGCCACCGCATCACAACACACAGCCGGAGGCCCGCGGCACTCAGTATCCCCCGCTGCACCCGGCCGGCGCATCCCGGCCGGCGCACATGGCTGCAATCTACCATTGTGCGTCATGTTGCTCGTACGGGCAGGGGTTGGAGCCAAAGGCCAACCGTATGCTGCCCCTGCCCC
The DNA here is from genome assembly GCA_036984285.1 of Chlamydomonas sp. KOR1. Classification (NCBI taxonomy): domain Eukaryota; kingdom Viridiplantae; phylum Chlorophyta; class Chlorophyceae; order Chlamydomonadales; family Chlamydomonadaceae; genus Chlamydomonas; species Chlamydomonas sp. KOR1. The sequence continues at coordinate 73,919 of BQMZ01000320.1, read as the reverse complement.
TGCCCCTCGGCCCCTGCTCCCAGCCCTCACCTCCCGGCCCTTGATCCCTTGCCCCCTGCCTCTGCCCCTCGTCCCCAGGCCCCGCCCCCTGTCCGCGCCCCTCTCCCCAGCTCCCCAGCACTCGCCCCCGCCTCCCAGCCCCTTGCTTCCCCGCCCCAACCCCCCCCTCAAACCCCCGCCCCGGTCGCTGTTGGAGTCCACAAAACGCTGTAAACCCCGGCCGCCCTGGCCCCCGCCCTGGCCCCCGCCCCACACCCCACACCCACACCCCTGGCCCCCGCCCCACCCTGGTCGCTGTTGAAGTCCTCTGTGAGGCGCGCGCGCTTCCGCGACTCGAAGTCCGCCTGCTTGCTGTTGGCGTTGGCCTGCAGCCGAGCCAGCTGCAGCAGCTCGCCGTGCCCGCCGTCAGCCTCCATCGCCGCGACATCCTGGGCCTGCGGGGGGCGCCGCACGCAGGCGTCCGTGTGGGTCGTAGACGGACGGCTGGGTCAGGGTTATGTGGGGTAATGGTATGGTTAAGGTTTGCATTGCAGACTGCAGGCAGGGATGCGGATGGGTGTTGCATTGGGTGGGGGTGGGTATGCCGTGCAGCACTTCGCGAGTGTCGTGTCCCTGCGGAATGATGCAGCTGCTATGCAGCTGGTTGGACGTCTATGGGCCGCTGGCTACTCGGTGGGCGCAGAGCAAGAGCGCTGTGCGGCTTTGACGCGACGATTGCACTACCCTCTTGGCCTCTTGCCCCCCGACGTCCCGTCGTCATTGGCGTGGAACCCCTCCGGACACTGCCAGTAATCGCTATACCACTAGAAGCTTCACAGGAGGCCCACACTAGGTGGACGCCTCAGGCTGGGAGAGCGGCTAAACTGCAACATTTCAAGGCGGCGCCGCCCGCTTGCTCACTATCGCGTAACAACACATTTGCAAATGACTATACCGGCACGGGGCTGCCGTCGGGGAGGACCTGCCTGTCGCGCAGCCTTGCGCTCCTCCTTCTTCCGCTTTTCGTCAGCCAGGGCCTGTGCCTTCAGGAAGGCGAACTCCTTCACAAGCTCCTCCTTGTAGGGCCACTGGGATGGCAGGCCAGGGTCCTTGATGACCTTCTTCTTCTTTGTACCGTTCTTCGCCGCCTTCCGTTCCTCTTTCCGCTTCTTCCGGTGGTGCTCTTTCACCTTACGCAAAATTTTGTACTTTTGCTTAAGCGTCATGCGCTTACTCTTACTCTTGCTCGACTTTTTCGGCATTTTTGCTAGGTCCTTGTTAGTGTGCCAAAGGCTGTGAAAGGAACAACGGCAGAGAGGTTTGGCACAAACAGCGACGTGCACAACTTCATAAACCGTTCAGCGCAGTGATTACGAGACACTGGGACTGTGCCCCTTTTGCGGTTTTCCGTTTGGCGGGAACGGTTAACCGCCGTGTAACACGCAGCACGCAGGCATGAGGCGTCAGCGAGGGCGGAAGCTGCTGTGCATAGAGCGTAATACACCTCTCTCAAGCCGTATTCCAAGCACAGAACCCGCGACCGATTAACCACGCTACAGAAGGGCCACACGATTCTGCCACACTGGCGCGTCGTTTCCTTGCCTGCCAGGCGCCGGCAGCCAGTCGCGTCCTAGCGCAGCCTTCGGTACAATTTAAGCTTTTCTGCCCAGTCTTACGGGCCTGCGCAGCCCCGGCGCAAAGCTCTCGCGGGCTCACCCGCGTGGCTCCTGCGGCCATGCCAAAGCGCAAAGCCGACCAAGGCCCTGTCGCGGAGAACGATGCTGTGGACCCAGCGCCAGCGGCTAAGAAGCCCGCGGTGGAGATTACGGGGCCCGGCGGGCTGGTCAACCCTAAGCGCATCCGCGCGCTAAAGGCGGGCTCTGTCTCCAAGGGACCTGTCCTCCTGTGGTAAGCCTGCACTGCTCCCTGATGCCTGGCAAGCCACGTATCCGTACCCACTTGCAAGCCACATGAACAGGCAAAAGTGCTATTGCACACACACAACAGCCCTGAAACGGGTGTGCCAGAAGCCAGCACGAGCACCATCGCTGCGTGACGTCACACCACGTGCCTCACGGCCATAGGGCCGTCTGCCTGCTCTCAACCCTCCGCACACACCTCCCATGCCCCCCTCTGCAGCATATAACCTTGATGCATAACATCGATGCTCGCAGGATGTCTCGCGACCAGCGGCTGGACGACAACTGGGCACTGCTGTACGCTGCGGAGAAGGCTAGGGAGAACGACCAGCAGGTGGCGGTGGCCTTCAACCTGGTGCGTTGGCGGTTGGTGGTTGGCAGTGGCCGTTTCCAAGAGGCGATGGGGCGGTTGGGCAGGGCGCGTGGGCGGGCGTACACTGTACACGTGTACAGGTGTCCACGATCATGCGGGAGAGGAACTGGAGAGTACACAGGACAAGGCGAGGGACAGGTACAGAGGTGTGCGATACTGCTGCCGCGCGCCTAGCCTAGCTTGGCCGCCTTTTACCGGTACACCGCGGCCGGTGTATGGCACAGTATGCGGTTGAGCGGAACGACTGCAGCGTTTGCGGGACGGGAACCTTGCCGGGGCGCTTGCCGTGATAGCAAGGGAGTGCAGCTGGGCAGGAGCTGGTGGGCGTGTGGTGTGGGGGTGACCGCAACGCGGCAAAGTAGCTGCAAGCGGCAAAGTAGCTGCATCGGCAACGCTCAGCCTGCAAAAGACAGAGTGAGCGGTGGTGTGGTGTGGAGGGTGCCAGGCACACCGGCGGCCAGCCGTGTGGTGCTGTGGTCGTTGTGCGAAGTGCAGGTACTGTGGTGTAGGGCTGTGGGCTATCCGTGGCTCATACCACATCGCGCCTCATACTGCGCCTGGTAACAACTGGAAGCAGTGGCAGCGGTGATGGCCATGCCCAGAACTCACCTTAGCCTCACCCTCCTGCCCTGCCCTACCCTGCGCAATGCACAGGTGCCTGCTATGGTCACCGCGTCCCCTAGTACTTGTGTGCTCATTCCCGTGCTACCCCATCCTCCTGGCCTTGCACTGCACAGGTACCTGCGTTCCTGGGCGCTGGTGCTCGCCAGTTCGGCTTCATGCTCCGCGGGCTGAAGGAGCTGGCGCCGCGACTGAAGGAGAAGGGGATACCGTTCTTCCTGCTCAAGGTGCGAGAGCAGCAGTAATTGCATTCCATGCAGTCATTCAGTCATTGCAGACTGCACACCATGCCAAGGTACCCTCGTGCACCTGACCCCGCCCAAACCAACCCAGGCCTTGTGCCTGCCTGCAATGTCCCACACACAAGCACGGTGACACAAACATTACCCATCCTGGAACAGTCGGCACTCAGTCAGTACCAAGCTATCCATGCCAGCACACGCGCCTCCGCAGGGCGACTCCGTGCAAGTTTTCCCAGGCCTGGTGCCTGCCTGCAGCGTCCTGAAACAGTTCACACTCAGTCCAGTTACGCAACACATGCGCAACCCCGTAGGGCGACCCCATGCAGACCATCCCCGGCCTGGTGTCCGCCTGCTGTGTCCCATACTAGTTAATACATAAGCAACACAGACAGTGCACACGTGCAACACACGCAACCCCGCAGGGCGACCCCGTGCAGACCATCCCCGGCCTAGTGTCCCGCCTGGGGGCTGGGCTGCTGGTCACCGACTACTCGCCGCTCCGGCTGGGGAGGCAGTGGAGGGAGCAGGTGCGTCCAGACGCCTAGACCAGGCGCACGTGCTCCTTGCACGCGGCAGTAGGACGTTAGCGGTTAGCGGACGTTAGATGTTATCGGACCATGGATATCCACCGGAGTCCGTAGCATTGTACCACGGGCCTCTGCGCCATGGCAGGTAATGACCTCGTTACCTTTTTATGATGCTGCCGAAGAGCTTAACCCCTCCAGCCAGTAGTCGCCAGGTTTTGACCGTTCTGTAGTAGCAGCACAGTACGGTACGTCATCACACTATGCCTCGGTCGTGGTTTACGCTATGCCCTGACCCCGGCAACACCGTGCCCCCCAGGTGTCGGCTGCGCTGCCCGCCTCGGTGCCCTTCCACGAGGTGGACGCACACAACGTGGTGCCGGTGTGGGTGGCCAGCGACAAACGCGAGGTAGGTGCGGGAAGCTGAAGAGAGGCTGCGAAACACGAACAGCGGGGGACATGCTGGCACACGCCTACCAACATGGTGCCGGTGTGGGTGGCCAGCGGTTGGTGCGGGAAGCTGGCAGGAAGCTGTGCACAGCTTCTCAAGTTGTGGCGCGGTGGCGGCGCTTGCGTACAGGCCTAGCTGGGAGGAGGCTGGGCATGAAGGCGGACGGCAGGCAAAGAGGCACATGCAGCAGGGCGCTCGTCTACACTCCGACCTGCATGCATGAAGAGTTCCTTGCTTGGCTTAAGGGTTGAGGGTTCTTGGGTTAAGGCTTAAGGGTTCCTTGCTTGGCTTCAGGGTCTCAACAGCTCCTCGTGCCCTTGCTTCGTGTGCAGGTTGGTGCGCGCACGCTGCGCCCCAAGATCCACAAGCACCTGCCGGAGTTCCTACGCGAGTTCCCCCAGGTGAGGCAGGAGGGTCACGGGCTGTTGGACCCGGTGACACCACCCTGCATGCATGTTCCCGCAACCGCATGTCCAGGTGCTTGCTCTGCCTGCCTTTCGGATTCCAACAAGCAGCGTGGACATATCGTCGACCATGATCCTTTTCCTCCAAGCCTGCAACTCGTTCTCGGTGGTGCATTCAACAGCCTGCGCCTCCTATGCGCCTAGCAGTCTCGCCTCCGCCGCACCTACCTAGGCGATGCATGGCCCCCCTGCGCCGCGACTGCCGGCGCTGCTCGCCTGGTCGCCAGAGTACAGGGCCATAAGGGCCATAAGCCATAAGGGCTATAACTGCTACCTGAGACCTGACCGATGCCGGCTAACTTGCCGCCTGTGTCGCCCGCTGCCTCGTGTGTGTGTGTTGTCATCTGATGCATGTCACCCTGCAGCTGCCGGCGAGGTGCAGCCTGACCCCTGACTGAGTACTGAACAAAATGTCACCTGTGCAACTTTCCTTTTCAGCTGCCCGCGCTGCCCGCCTGGTCGCACGAGGTGCAGCCCGACCCGGTGGACTGGGACGCGCTGATCGGCGAGGTGGTGGCGCGGGGGGCGGCCGTGCCCGAGGTGGACTGGTGCAAGCCGGGTGAGGTGCTGGTGCGTTGTTGCCCTATTGGGTAGGCGGTGGATTCAACAAACTGGTGGACTGGTACAAGCCGGGTGAGGTGCTGGTGGGTTGTTGGGTACGGTAGTCAGTGGGCGCGAGCGCGGGGTCTCCTTTGTCCGGACCTCTCCGCCGCCTTGTGCTGCAACCTCCATCCCTTACTCCACATCCCCATCCAGCCCACGCCCGTCCCTCCGCGCTGCCGCACTGCCATCCCCACCAATGCACACGCTTTCCTTCCGCACGCTATGCCGCGCTCTTCTCCCTCCTGCTGACCTTATCCATCCAGATCTTATCTGTGCCCTCTTTCACTTCATGCAGGTGAGGAGGCAGCCCGCGCCGCGCTGCTGGGCCCCGGCGGCTTCCTGTCCACCCAGCGCCTGGGGCTGTATGACACAAAGCGCAACGACCCCGCCACCCCCTCCGCGCTGTCCAACCTGTCGCCCTACCTGCACTTCGGACAGCTGGCCCCGCAGAGGGCGGCGCTGGAGGCAGCAAAGCACCGGGCAAAGTGAGTGGCAGGGGGGCGTGTGTAAAAGCAGTTAGCAGGGTGTATATTAGCAGTAAGCAATAAGCAGGGTGGGAAGGCCTTGGGGGCGGCCCTAAAGGCGCCAAAGCACCGAGCACACTGGGCAACGCGTGATAACGGTTGGAAAGCAGGTGCAGTTCACAGAAACGCGGCGTTACCAGGTGAGCAGGTGGTCAGGTGTATTGTACAACGAGGAGGATGGTAAGGGATGGGTGCGGTCCTAGCGGCGGCAACACACTGCGCAAAATGGATGCCACGTGATGCAAGCGGACTGTGTTAAGGACTGAGCGCTCAGCGAACCAGCAGCCGCTGCAGGCGGACGCGCGGGCGGCCTGTGGACTGCTAGTTCAGGGGCGAGGGCTTTGGGTGGGGCGGGAGGGCTCTCCCGCAAGCACCTGCGGATGCAATGTCCATAAGCATGTTGCACGCAAGGACGGCCCTTAGTACGGGGTACCGTACGACACATGCTGTATTGTGCAGCAGCCAGCCGTAAGCCGCCAACTGACTTTCCCGTACCTGCGTTGCCGACAGGCACAAGGCGGCGGTTGAGTCGTACCTGGAGGAGCTTGTCGTACGGCGGGAGCTGTCGGACAACTTCTGCCACTTCACGCCCAACTACGACAGCCTGGACTGTGCCGCGGAGTGGGCCAAGGAGAGCCTGGAGAAGCACAGGGCGGACAAGCGAGAGTTCCTGTACACCAAGTGAGGATCAATATCAGTTTTGTAACACTACTTACGTGTGTATCTGGTTACTTATTTCAACTCCTGTATAATCATATGCTGCACCAGGAGGGTTGGATGGGTTCGACCGGTCAGGGACTTGACTGAGGTCGTACAGCTTGCGTTGCGTGGTGTGGCTTGCCGGCTTTGTGGTGATTTAGCGTCCAGCTCGCCCAACAGTGGCAGGGAACACTTGAAGGCGAGCAAACGTACCATTGGGCTGAGGGATACAACTGGCTAGGTCACCACACCTTAAACGAGTTGTCAGACACACCCATGTGTGCATATCCGTGCATATGTCAATGCTGCAGGGAGCAGCTGGAGGCCGGCAAGACGCACGACGAGCTGTGGAACGCCAGCCAGCTGGAGATGGTGCACCGCGGCAAGATGCACGGCTTCATGCGCATGTACTGGGCCAAGAAGATCCTGGAGTGGACGCCAGGGCCGGAGCAGGCCATCGAGGTGCGTGTGGGTAAGGGAACGTTGCTAGGGGAGCAGACAAGCAGGGGCCCTGGCTGAGGAGCGAGCACGGTTGCTGCGCTACACTGCGAGGATATGCATCTTACACTTGGATAGTACTCCAGATGGCCATCTACATGATGGCAGGTACGGACTATGCCACCTTCGTTTACTTTCCAATTCGCTTAAAACACAGCAGCTCGTGCGCGTTGCAGATCGCGATCTACCTCAATGACCGGTACGAGCTGGACGGCCGCGACCCCTCCGGCTACGTGGGGGTCATGTGGTCCATGGCGGGCATCCACGACATGGTGGGTTAGGGGGCGGGCGGGGAAGCCAGGGGAGGCGAGCTTCCGTGGCGTAGTACAACAGCAGTGCCTGTGACCAAGGCTTCTATCTTCCTGTAAGGCTATTCGTATCGAGTTATGAAAACGCCTACGATTTTTGCAACCTTTTCGTAAATTTTCTGCCCTACGGGCGGATTGTGACCCGGAAGTCACGAAACGGGGTCAAAATGATGCCCATTTTTTCAGAATCTCTCTGCACGGAGGGTGCTTCCTTTTCATCAAAATTCCCAAATTTTGCCAGTTTTTCGGAAAAATGAAAGAAGATAGAAGCCTTGCCTGTGAGTACCACTCGGTGTTGCCACGCCCGCCTCGTGGCACCTCCCCTCCCCTCCGACCTCGTGACCATGAAACCCCTTGCCCGCCCGCACTGACCTCATCCCAAGTTCCCAACCCCACATGCGACATGCCCCCGGCACCGTACCACGTCCCCCCCCAGAGCTCTTTTGCCCCTTTGTCGTCTGTTCTGCCGCTCGCCGCTAACCTCGTCTTTTGCAGGCTGACCGTTGCCGATATAGTTACTTTGCCGCTTTGCGGTTTCCCCCCCAGGGCTGGGCCGAGCGGCCCATCTTCGGCAAGATCCGCTACATGAACTACAACGGCTGCAAGCGCAAGTTCGACATCAAGGCCTACTGCGCGTACGTGGACCGCATCGTGGCGGAGGCACGTGCCGCGGCCAAGAAGCGCCAGCAGCAGCAGGGGGCAGGAGCTGGGGCTGGGGCAGGCCCCAGTGGGAGCGGGGCGGTGGTCGTGAAGGAGGAGGGTGGGGCGGCGGGTGCGGGTGCGGGGGCGGGGGACAGTGTTGCTCCCGCGAGTCCGAAGGAGCAGGGGAAGGCAAAGGCGAGGGCGGCTGGGGGGAGCGCGGGGAAGGGGAAGGAGGAGGGGGAGGGGAAGGCGGATGGGGGTAAAAAAAAGTCGCCGGCGGGTGCGAAGGCCAAGGGGAAGGCGTGAGGCTAGGAGGAGTGGGTTGAGGGATGGTTCGGGGTGTGCTAAGGTGCGGGAGGGGCAGGGAGAGGTGATCTCGGTGATCTGTGGTTCTGAGCGTATGTGGCGAGGGAAGGAAAGGAGGGGCTTGAGGGACTACGTGGGTAGCACCGGCGTACCTGGGTCTGTGTGTGGCATGGTGCCCTGGACAAGGTGTGCATCAAGTGTCATGGTGGGTCCTTGAGAAGCGGGGTCGAGCGTACGGAAAGCTGGTGGGGAAAGGCAGGTACACGCCATTGCGGCGCGCGGAAGGCCCGTGCCCATGCTTATGTAGTGGCTGCTGTGTGCCGGTGGTCGTACCTGGGGTACCTGTTGCTGTTCGTTCTCGCTGTGCTGTGGATGTCTTCGTGAGCCAGTACCGTACTCGGCCAATGCCGTAATGGCACGTGGCCCTGCGCGTTAGCCTGCGTATGATCCATTACTCAGTCTCGCCGGCTTTTGCGTAACCAGGGCGGACCAAGGCTGAGCTGATGGTCTCGATCCAAATTGGCACACCTGGGTGCTTGCAAGTCACTGTTACCAAGTGTTGCCATAAGGGTCGTTACATAGGAAAGAGCCCCATGGTCACACGGAGTAGCCAAGAGCGGCAGGACCGACAAGAGATCGGCGCCAGCAATGCGTCCACATGTACTGGCAGCACAGATGTAAGTGTCCGTCACATAGCTATCCAGTCCCGAAACCCCATCACCGCTATTAAGCGCAGTATGGGCTTGATGGTCATGCATGCAGGTGCGGCCACAATCAGCGGCCGACCGCATGCAAAGGCTTATCCACAGACACCAAGTCAGGTCAGTTGAGGACGAGGAATGCGTGTGGGCGTGCGGCATGGCACGATGTCCACCGAAAGCAAGGCAGGTGTGTGCACCTTAGAACAGTGCTAGATAAACGTCATCGGTCAGTAAATGCGTAGTAGAGACAAGCATGTACGGGTCTCCATGGTGAGCACGACGTTGTTGGGTCCTACATCACCGCGACGTCGAAACAACCGCAGGCACACGTGGTGCAGAGAGATTGTACCGCACAAGCGCCCAGCAACCCTGCTGTGCATCCCGCGCAAACGTACGTCCGAAAACAAAGTCACAGACGAGTACCGGTACGGTAACCACTGACACAAAACACACACGCGAAGCAGTCGCTTGGCAACGTGGGGCGCACGCAATGTGCTCAAAAAGAGTGCCCAAAGGGATTCAAAAGACGGCCGCACGCCCCACACGCCCAAAGACTAAGCCGCCATCCAACTTGCCAAGACCGCCTGACCCACAATGGCCATGGGAAGATCGCCAACCGTATCCTGGCCTACTGTAGGCGCAAGATGCCAACCTACTCGCTCATCCGTCGTCCCGGCAACGTTACACCTGCTCCTCCTTCTGCACGGCCACCTGCACACCCACCTGCATCACCGGCCCTGGCACCCCCACTTGCACCACCGGCCCTGGCGCCCCCACCTGCAGCACCGGCCCAGGCGCCCCCGCCTGCAGCACCGGCCCTGGCGCCCCCGCCTGCTCCTGCCCTTCCGGCTTGGCCTGCAGCTGCAGCAGCTGGCTCAGCTGCTGCTGCTTCAGGAACTGCTGCTGCATCGTCGCGATCTCGAACTGCAGCAGCAGGGGCAATGCCCCCGGCGGCGGCAGCAGCGGCAACGCCCCCTGCGGTGGTAGCAGCGGCAGCCCCGCTGCCTGCGGCAGGAGCGCCTGCAGCAGCATACGCTGTTGCGCCTGCAGCTGCCTCTGCATCGCGAGCTCCAGCTCCAGCTCGGCCTGCCGCTGCAGTAACGCCTGCATAGTGGGATTGCTGCCGTCCTGTTGCTGCTGCTGTTGCGGCAGCGGCTGCTGTTGCGCCGGCGGCTGGGGCGCCTGATGCGGCTTCGGCTGCTGCTGCTGCAGCTGTTTGGGCGGCTGCTGTTGCTGCACCTGCGGCGGCCTGGGTGCCGGCTCCTGTTGCTGCTGCTGCAGCTGCCTCGGCGGCGGCTGGTGCTGCTGCTGCAGCTGCAGCAGGCCCTCTATGGACAGGTGCAGGTCATCGTGCTGCAGGGCGAGCTTGTCGGAGCCGTCGGAGGAGACGTTGCTGTCCGCACTGTCAGCGGTGCGGCGGCGCTTGCTGGCCATGCGTGTGCGGGCCAGGATGTCCTCTTCATCCTCGTCCTCGTCCTCCTCTTCCTCGCCATCATCTCCTGCCCAGTCCTGTGGTGCGCAGGGTGCAGGAGATGGCAAGCGGCGTGGGAAGGTGTCAGTGTGGTGCAGTGACAAAACATGCAACAGCTCAGCCGTGTTGTCGAACGCTGGGGTGATCCACGTGCTGTAAGGGCTGCGGGAAGCGGTGGTGGAATGTATGATTCGAGAGGGCAGCGCACAGCGCATGAATGCTAGCGTGCCAGTCGCATTGCAATACGGGTTGAAGTTACTGTCCGTAGTACTTGGCGATTTCCAAGCTTACCTGTTCCCATGGCTCTCGCTTGGCCCCCTTCTTCCTGGCACGGTATTCCCTGAAGTACTTGCGGCGCTCCTCCTTGTCCCGGATCCCCTTGCCATGTATCCGAACCTCCTGGAACGTCGGCCGGTCTGCGTCGTTCCATACCCTTGAAGCATGTTGGTTGTACCACCTGCGACATGTGGAATTCAGGTTTGTGTTCAGCAGGGTTGAGATGTGGAGTTCAGGTTCGAGTCAGTGCCTCAAGCGGAAGGTCGCCGGATAGGGGCGCGGAGGTAGCACAAGCCCACACGTGTGTGCATACCCACTTACTCCATGACATGATGTGCCCTGGGCCGTTGACCATGCTCTTTCATGTGGGCACGGAACCATACGTTGAACTCTTGCCAAAAGCCACAGAATCTCCGCTCCTCCTCGGCCATGGTCAGCTGGTCAGCTGGCCCCGGTCAGCAGGGACTGGCTAGTCAGCTGGGACCCTTGAAAGTTCGAAGGTAGAGGGCACCCTTTCAACAATCTCTCTATACAGCACGACCAATTGGCAACTGCAAGCATCGAGTAGCAAAGAGGAGGGACGGGGGGTGAGATTCCCGGAAGTCAGCATGGCGTGGTCAAGGACGACGAGTGTGCCAGATACACATGCAAGACGTAAATGAGCAAGATAAATAGTCGTTCACAAGACGGCTACAGGTAATGGTTGAGGTCGTTTGTCTCCAAGCAAACGCCGGATGTTGCTCAGCGCCAATGAGTGCAACGCGGTCATACAGGTCAAGCTCCATACAAAATTAACTGGTCAAACGTTATTGCGAAGGATAAGAGGCGCTACTGGCACCCCGGTAGCAGCGAGTGCGGCAGGAAAGTCCAAAACCTTGGAAGACCGCTCCGCAAGGCCTCGCACCGTTTTAGCTGTATGTTGCACAATAGTGGTACTTCGTATTGTCTTGGCTAAGATGAAGGAGCAGGGGTCGTCGCAGCTGTCGCCAAGGATGTTGTCCAGCGGGCGGTTCTCACGACCAGCTTTGACAAGGAAGGATGCAGCGAGGTACTGTACCAAGTAATAGAAGACAATCAACAAGTGCGTATGGCAGCTGCATCGCACAACAGAAGATGAAAAGGCTCATCATGCGCGGGAGTACGGTGCAGCCAGGGGGTGCAGCAGCCTCCAGCTGCCCCTGTCGCAGCCCACATACCTTTTGTTGACCCTTATACCAGATGTTGCATATTGTCGCTTCTGGAGTCATCAGTCCCTTTCTGGAATCATCAGATAGTTCCTTCCCAATACTTCGGTACCAGGTACCCGCGCCCTCACGCGCCTCCTACCCACGTGCCCCCAGGGAGCTTCCCTGATTGCACATTCTCCGTACACAGCGCATTGTGCAACCGCTTGGATCCAGCACGCCAAGTAACCCTCTGGCCAGCAGCGCTACAGCCTGATCTTCGTGCATGTGCAGGGAAGGAGAGGGAGCCGACATCCTGTTGTACGCTTGTTACCTCCCTGTAGCAGGGCAGCCTCCATGCATAGGCTCCAGAGCGCCTGGGAATATCCTATGTGACCTGCATCACAAGCTCACAAGGCCTAAGCGCACAACGTGCTATGAAGGCGAGTGGGTGTAGGGAAGTTCTCAGCGCCTTGCATCCTGCCCTCCCCAGTCGGCATGTCAGCCTCCGCCCCCAGCTGGCCACAGGCACAAGTTTTGATGGAGATGCCAGCGCTAGCGGCCTAGCGTCAATGCTAGTTTGCAGTGGCTTCTCCAATTTACAGCACTGCAAGCTGAGTCCCAGCTCCAGCTCATCCCACCAGCAGAACCGGAGCCCTCAAGCCCAATCTTCACCACTGTCAAGTCCCGCTCGCGCAAATTTGGTCACTCCGTGAAGAGGGAGGAGTTATCTGCACCACTACATAACGGTAGTTACCGTACTGGTCACTCGTGTGCGGCAATTCGCAATCACGCCTCCGCCCAGTATAGGGTAAACGCACGCTCGCGCCGTTTGGTCTTTTGTGCGACATCCTGCCATGCCAGGGGAAAGGGGAGACCCCACCCCCGGGTGCCCGCCCCCCGGACTCCAACAGCAACCCGGGCGTTGTTTTATCTTCACGCCTGCGCCTCCTCAGCAGCCTCTCCACCAGAGCACGTCCCCTGCTGCCCCTCCCCTCCACACACCCCAGCCTCGCCCCCCGACCCCACCTGCACCTCCTCCACCTCCTCCCCCACAGCCTCCCCCACCTCCGCCTCCACCACTGCCTCCTCCTCACTAACCGCAGCACCTGCTTCCACAGCCCCTGCCACCCCCTCCTCGCCCCTAGCAACCTCCGCCTCCGCTGCCCCCTGCTTCGCATCATCATCACGTGCAGCCCGGGGGCTGTACGGCTCGGGCTGGCCGGCAGTGGCGGTCTCATAGGACTGTGGGTACCTGGCCACGTATCCCATGAGCTTGCCCAGAGGCAGGACCACGGTCTTGGCCGCCTGCCACAGCTGCGGGGGCAGCTCCGACAGCTCCACCCCGTGCTCAGCGAACAGGACCACCAGCTGGATGGGGTTCACCTGGGGCGGGACGAGTGGGACAAAGGAGGGAGAGGAGTGGCCGGTCTGCAGTGTTTAAGGGAGGGGCGGGCGGGCACTGTGCGAGCAAGCAAGTGAGCGACGTACAAGGTACAACCGCTTGGCGCAGCTTCAGGGCGAGTGTGACACAGAGCGCATGTGAGTGTCGTGGTGTGCGGCCAGACACCTGGAGCTCCGTGCTCTCTCCCTCGCCAGGCGAACCTTTTGCCTGGTCGCTCTTCTTGATTGCAGACGCGAACATGCGTCCATCCTCGCAGGCCCCCACCTTGCTGAGACCCCCGCTCTCCAACGACAGCCCCGCCAGGTTCTCGAAAAAGGACTCGGAGGGCTCCCCTGGACTGAACCGCGAGCTGGTCAGCAGCGGGCCGCTGCCGCTGTTGTACCAGTAGTGCGGCACACCTGGGGATTAGGACAGGAGAGAAGCACTTCCATTGCCTCGGTCCCAGCCGTAAGGTATAAATGCATGCCTGCATGTTGCCACACATGGTGCATCATCACGGACGCGTGCCACGTGCAATGCACCCCCTGCTAAGCAGGGAAGATTCAGACGGTCCATTTGGCTGCAACAATTGAACTTGTTGGTACACGGGTTATGCAACCCGAATCCCGCAGCTGCAGTTCTTGCGCCATCCTCTTTAAGGCTACTGTACTCTAATGCGACAGCCAAAAGCCATTACGGCAGGCCATAAATGGAGTCGCGGATGCCGTACCTGCTGGGATGGTGACCTTCTCCCCCGCCTGAAGGGCGCGCTCCGTGCCGTTGAAGGAGACAGTGATGGAGCCCTCTGCGTAGCGTATGAGGTAGCAGCGTTGGTGAGTTGACAAATAAACAGAGCGCAGGAGCGTTATAGATATGAACGTCTTTAGAAGGAAGGCCAACTGCATATGTGACGTGCGACAACGTGCGAACGAGCTCACATACGGTCTCCGGCGCACCGCCAACACCTAGTGTTACAGGCAGCATACAAGCAAAGGATAGCTGCCGGCATGCAAAGCGTGTCGTAGCATGAACAGCTCTGTACTGTACGCAGCCAAAGGTTGACACGGGTGCACGCAGCTGCTGCTGGGCTACCGCCACTGCCCCACCCACCCAACAAGGTGACGGTCTCCTCCTGCCCGCTGTGTGCGTGGAGCGGCAGCGCACAAGGCTTCTGGGGATAGAAGCCCGGGGCTGCATGGGCGGGGTTGCGGGAGCAGGTAAACAAAGGCACGGGGAAGGCAGTAACCCACCGATTGCCCCCAGCTGTGTATGGGCGACGCGGCACGAGGTGCGGTCGGTCCGAATCCTTCCCAGGAGGTGCCAGGACCCAGCCATTTTGTGCAAGACAGGTTCCCCTGCAGATTGCGGGATTGGGCAGCTGGTGCTGCTGCATCGACAGCCAGCCAATGCAGCAGCACCAGCTTCGCAATCTCCCAATCAGCAGGCCGGACATACCTACGGGCGAACAGCGCATCACATCAAATCAAATGTCCCCAATTCGGCGGCAGCTCTCACCGCTTGGTAAGCACACTCCATGCACCTCAAAGTACGCGCCGTTGGTGTCTTTGGAGCGGGTGGTGATGGTGTACCTGGGGGCATGGGGCAATGGGGCATGGGGCCATGGGGAGCATGGGGGCATTTTGAACTGTACGGCAGCCCACGTGAGTTGGAGACAAGTTCAAATTGCGCGCGACGAGCAATTGCAATGTGGCATAGGGAGGAGATGAACGGAAAGTGCTTTGGTTGGGGAAGAAGGGGGTTAGGGTTGGGGTGATGCGCTAACCGAGCGGTTGCGGAGCCCAAAACCTGCACCAAAAAGTGTCCTGGGCGGGGCTTGCAGGACCCTCGGGCCGGGACCTGCAGGTGGTCCCCTTTGTACCCATGGTGTGCATGAATGCGAGCTGCTTACCGTTGGCCGTCCTTCTTGTCGGAGTCCCAGAAGGAGGTCTGTCCCGCGAAGCTCTTCCTCTTCATTTGTGAGTTCATGTACCGTGTGCCGCCAATGACGAGCGCGACGATCACAACAAAATACTTTGAAGCCTGGAAAGACGACGACTTCTTTTGAGGTGCCATGTTCGTCTGGTTTTGCGTTGGGGCCACGGTCAGGGTTCCAGGGCTACACAAGGCTCGCCGGGTGTACAGGGCAGGGAGTGCAGACGGCACACAGAATTGTGGTGTGTTAATTTAAGGGTGTTGCTCCTGGCGTCCTGGGTAATATTACGTGTGAGTATCACGACGGTTCCAACGACCTGAGTTCCGGAGCGGGAGGCCGACGCCGACGTGCAGCACATCGCCAACAAGGCATCTGGCGGTAGTCTATCAAGCAAAATAAATATATTCACCTCCTACAAACTTACACCATATCGCACTCAGGTGCGGATTGGGCGGAGGGATACCCGGAACTCGGTGCCAGCATTTGCCCAGTGGCTTGCGGCACGCCTCGACACTAGTTGCTTAGCAATTGCTGTGCGCAAGACCAAACACCGGCTCAATTGCGTAGAGCGCGTAGCTTCACCACACTTGCGAAAGCGCTTGCGGGCACGGGCCGTCAGCCGGTCGCTGCACAAGGACGCATTTAGCAGCGGACAAGGAGAATACAACACAGCAGCATTACATTCTTTGGCGCAGACGGCTGACGGGCCTTTTTCTTATCCTCGTCAGCATGACATTCCTTCCACGCGTGAGATCGGCTAGGGGGACCTGAATCCTTCTGCCTGTTCTTGGCCTTTGTGCAGGAGCCATGCGTCTCTCTCTGGCCCGCACTTCTTGCGCCCCTTCCCGGGCAGGTACGTGCTGCTTCTCGTTTCGGCCTGCCGACGTGACAGCTGCCAGCACACCAGCGAGCACCTCCGACACAGCTGCCTCACTGACTTACATGCTCCCCAACCTTGCACCCCAAACCTCTTGGCTTTCCACATACATTCCCACAGGCGCTGTGTCCCGCGCTAGCCGGCGGACTCGTGTGCTGGTCAACAACAAGCTGGTGCTGCACCCAACCGGTAAGCTCAACCCACCAAGCACCTCTGACCTCTTGCCACTTGCTCATGCTCATGCGTACTGCCTCGGCCCCTGAGGACTGCAGCTGCACCTGCAACGCATTTCGTCTTCCGCTCACATCACGGCACCAAGGCCTCAATCAGGACGAACTGCAGCACCTGCGTGTGTCGTTCCCAGGAGCGCATGGTCGCCTTGACACGTCACAGCCCTGGACGCTTCACGCCACACTTGCTCGCTTTGCGCGCTTCCCCAACAGCCTGCAAAAGCCCGCCTCCCCTCTGCAACCGGAACCCACACTCGCACCACGCCCCGCGCCTTGCTGCTCTGCCCCCGCCCGTTAGATTAAACACAGTAACAAAAGACAGTACTTCGGCACCTTGATTGCATCCCATGTGGTGTGGCGACACGAGTGATGACCCCGTCCAACACCCAATCGTGTTTATGTCATCTTGCCGCAGGGAGCGGCGCCGTCGACCACCTTGACGGCGAGAAGGTGACTGCCCCCGGCCCCGTGGTGCTGCGTGAGGGCACGCTGGACGTTGGCCGCGTGGAGCCATGCGACATCGTGCTCGGGGTGCCCACCGTGTCCAGCCGCCACGCCATCCTAACCATCGGTGCGTGGGGCTGGGAAAGTCTGGATGCCGGTTTACCCCACTGTTTGTTTGTCCAGCATCTCGGGGAGCCCACCGTGTCCAGCCGCCATGCCAGCCGGTGCGTGGGGTCCGCAGAGTTTTTACGTACGGGCACTGTTGACAGTGTAGTGCTGGTCCAGCCCTGCCGAGCCAAGGCGCATCTAGCCGCCACGCCGTTGTCACCGTTGGTGCGTGGGTCAGAAAGTGGACCAGTGTGTTACACAGACTGCACATGACATCAGTGTGCGGCTTTTGTGCTAGCTCTTGGGGCGCTCATCGTGTCCGGCCACGACGAACATGGCGTGCGGGGGAATGGACACCCGTTTGCAATGTCCCACCTCGTCGGGTTGGTAGGGCTAGGGCAACACGGCGGCAGTTGGGGAAGGCACCGGACGGGTGGGCTTTTGCATCGGCGTGGATGAACCTGAGTATGGGCCCAAATGAAGCGTTGGGTCCGGCGCCGCCCGACGTGTGTGCAGCCTGTGGACCTTTTGCAAGACTAAGCAGGGCGTTGATGGACAAGTCAGGACTCAGGAGGGAAGGTTCTATGGTAGCAACTGACGATCGATGGCAGTGGTGGTGGTGTCCTTGATTTTCGCGGAACGCTCACAGGGCCCTCGCTCTTGCTGGGGTTAACCTCCCCATTGACGTCTTCATCTTGCCCTGGAGCCTTCACTGCTCCTCCTCCGCTTACCGCAACGACAGAGAAGCCCCGAAGGGGTACCAACAGGATCCTTGACCTTCGTTGTCGAACAAACCCTCATGGAACCAAAGAGCGCGGCGAGGGGCTGATGTTAGTCGTGCTGTGGGTAGTCGTAGCATCCCGGTACATGTTGATGTTACGTTTTTACCACCCTGGTCCCCAGAGGGCGACAAGGTGCTGGTGATTGACGTCAACAGCACCAACGGGACCATCATCAACGGCAACGAGATCAAGGCCATGGACTACGTTGAGCTGCCCATCGGAGGAGAGGTCATCTTCGGTAAGCAGCACAAATAATGACCTGATATCGGTATCTGATGTAAGCTTAACGGCCGACGTAGTGTTCAGTATGGCCACATGTCGTATCACCTCCAGCTCACAAAGCAGCAGCCTTCAGCCGCATTTATACTGGCTGGGTATTTACGCCATGCTCTGGCTGTGCCTCGTGTCTGACAACAAGATCTTCACTCGTTGACTGCCATGGGTACATGCGTGCCTTGTATCCTTCTGTACGGCACCCTCAGGCGATGAGTTCCTCGCCAAGTTTGAGCTGCGCAAGGTGGCGGATGAGCCCGCGTCCGCCTAGTCTCCGCGACATGCCAAGGGAGACCCCTGCAGGTGCCCGTGCCCCGTAGGCCCTTCTCGCCCGCTGCCGGGCTACACGGAACTTGGAGCGGCAGAACCGCTGCAGTTCGGCATGAAGGCGCATTGGTGCGTTGACAAGTTGCTGCAAGCCATTCGCAGATCAGCTGTGTTAACGGCGCATGCATGCGAGCGAGGGGAACGGGCACTGGGCAGTGGTTGCGCCCGCGCTTGCAGCTCGGTAGAGTTGATTGTTCTTGGACATCGGGATGTTTGAGGTGTGATCGGTGATATACTCCTGTTAGCACGCACGGATGGCGGTTGGGCCAGTGCCGCACGATGAGGCGCCTGGTGTGCTGCTACCAACGGTGGTGTGCTCGCACCTGGCTGCATATTAGTTGTGCGCCGGGCCGTTTCTAGGAATACGCGAGCTCTGTTGTGCTTGCGCATAGTACCGGGTATTGGCTGCGGCAATAGCATGCAGCTGCATCTGCAACACAATGCCTGCATGAGGGGAATTTAAGGGTGTGGCCTGCAACGTTTAATGTGATGCGGTTGGGAGCGCGTTTCGGGCCCCTACAGTTGGGCACACATGTAAGCCCCACGGATGAAGTCAAACCCCATCGGTCCACTCCCATCCGCTCGACCATTGCTTTGTATGGGGACAGAGTGGCCTGGCACTTGCGGCAGCCGTTACTACGGTTCTCGTGCTGACTTTCTGACCCAAACACATCCACTGCCGCCCTACCGTATGCCTTGTCGTGCATGCCGAACGGCACTTCGGTATGCACCGCACAATGCAGTAGAATGGCGTTAAGTAGCTTTTGTTGGAAGAGGGGCCCGGGTGAAGCACGGGAGTCCATGCACACGTACAGACCTGATACTTGCTTCCAATCTGTAACTAGTAATGCCTTGCAATATGCTACTGTGACCCCGCAACTGCATTCGTACACGTACAGACCTGTGGGACAGCCCCAGCCGCCCCGGCGAAACCGGCGGGGGTTCACGATGGAATGTGTCCGTCATCATTGAGGACGTTGCGACGTTCGTGTGCGGTGGCTACGCCTCCTTCGTTTTTGGGAAGTCGGTGAGTCCCTCATCTCCCCTGATGAGTTTCCTCGAGCCAGTGTGCGAACACGGCACCTTGCAGCATGATAGCATGTATGCTTTCGCCGCCTTCGGGGCTACGCGTTTATCTCTCGGGGACAAAGAGAAGGCAGGGGTAGCTGCACGGCAGTAAAATAGAACTGCCTCCGCCTGCCTCCGCTTATCGATTAGGCGCGCTGCTGCTCCTCGTGTTTGGTTTTGCGTGCCCGCATGACATGCCGTTGCCGCTGCCGGTACCCTGGCCCCTCTGTGTTTTTCGCTGTCAATGATATAACTCTAAATTCGGGGGCTGCATCTTTGGGCGGTGTGTCAATGACCATCAGTGTGGAGCCGGCAGAGTCTCGCAACTGAACGCAACATACACCTCTCTCCATCTGCACGTGACTACCACCACACCACTCCCACAAACCAAGCCGCCGTGCCTGCCCACCCGCTCTCCTTGCAGGCGATCCAATATCTGTACAACAACGCAGAAAAGATACTTGCATTGGAGACACTCAACGAGACCCAAGTGGTGCTATTTTGGTTCTGCGCCATCTGGGTCTTTACGCCCCAATTCCTTCAGCGCATCCGGGAGTTTATTGGCCTCCCAGCCAAGGTGGGCAGTCTTGTAGGTTGCACTGGGGCCATACTTTGTTTCTAATGTCCATTTATTACTTGTATGTTTGCAGGTGTCAACCGGGTTCCAGGGCCTGCCGCCCTGGTCTCCAGCGTCCAGCCCGTCCACCATGCTTTCCATCCTGGACGCCAAGCTCTCCAGAGGCAGAGGTCACCAGTCTGGAGGCCAAGTTTGACACGGAGTTTGGGTACCTCAAGACAGAGACTAGAAACATAAAGACCCAGGTAGGCGATGTTCCAGACTTCGAGCCCCTGTAACCTTCTCACGAGTAAAAACAATAAAAAAAGGCTTCTCAGGCATGGTGCCATGCTGAGTGCCTGGCATGCATTGACACATACTCTTCAACGTTTTGCACAGGTTTCGTACCTGACATCTGGAGTCAACAGCCTTGAGTCAAGAGCTTTGGACATGGGGTTAGGATTGCAGCAGCAGGTGTGGGAGCAGGGGGGCCAGTGGCACGGGGCCAGTGGCACGTACGGGGCCAGGTGGCAAAGAGGGTGTTGGCAGAGGAACCACAGGCAGAAGGGGCCGGGGGTTGTGGAGGATGAGGAGTGGATGAAGTAGTGCCTTTGCTGGGTTGGTGCTGGGTGTGGAGGCAGGAGTTATGTAAAGTGTGGCAGAGCTGTGTGGTAACAGTGAGGTAGCCTGCCACTGTATGCAGCCCGCACCTGAAAGTGCCGCGGGGGGTGCTGAAATTTACTAACACGGCGTGGGGGTGCAAACCCATGGCGAACCCTATGGTACGGCACTGCAATCCCTAAGGCAGCACGTGTCGGGGCCGGGAGGGATCACAGGCACGCCGTTTCACTTGCGACAGCGCGCAGCTCTGGCGACCATGACCAGTTGTAACATTCACTCCGTCTTTTGTATGTACAGTTTTACAGTTTTGGTCCCCTTCCAGAGCCCGGCCCCATCCTGCCCCATCCCACTTAACACACAGAGCTGGTCCCGGCCATTAGGGACACGGGGTTTCCCACCCCTCTCGCTGTACGGAAAGGACGGAGCGACGCGCTCTATAAGTACAGGCCACGACGTGTGTCTTGTTGGAACTGTTTCAGACTGCCCAACTGCATCCAACTCGTGTGTGCAACTGCTTAATGATGTGTTGATTTTGCCGTATTGCTGCATCATATTTGACATGTTGGCGTATAGTATGTACCTCGGCCTCTGATACATATGGTATCTGGCAACCTGTTTGAGGTGCGGTGTCAGGCCCCAATGCTGAACCGGTACGGCAACGGCACTGGGGTCGGATCTCATCTCGGCGCTAGGGCAGGTCGGGCTGGCAGTGGCCGCAGCGCCCTACGCCTCCCGCTACCTCACCGCTTCGCCATGCTGTTACTAGCACGACCCAGCAGCGTGCGGGCTTGCCCGGCTGACCAGGCCAGGCAAGGGTTCGTGAGCGTAGGAGATGCTTGCTGGTAGACACCGGAAAGGAGAGCCTGTCGTTGCGTCGCTTACGTGTTACATGGGGGTCCCGGACGCGGCCCTACTCCCCACCCTACACAACGTAGCTAACCGGAAACTACATTGCAATAGAGCAGAAGAGTATTGATCGTGGTACGTTCCGGGGCGCTGGGCCAAGGGCCCAGCGACCCTGATAACAGCGCCGAGAGCAACGCCAGTACGACCAATGGCAAGCAGGCCACGACAACTGACAGAAACACGCGATGCAACACCTAATGCTGGCCAGCAGAACTAAGACAATACGCGAACGCAAACAACACAAGACGACCTGCTTGCATACAGTCACAAGGCATGCCCATGAAATACACGTGCCGGTACTGGGGTCCGACAGCGGTGTGCCTGGCCTGCATTACAGCCCTTGGAGTCCACCGCAGCTTGGACCGCCGCCAGCGGTTGGACCGCCGTCTGGCAGTAGTGAGGGTACCGGTAGCCCATGGTAGCCATGCGGATAGGCCTGTATTCATTGCGTTGCGGACAGTGCCGGATCCCGCATGGCCTTGCAGCTTCTCCTCACCGCACCAGCTCACTTAGTTGCCGCACGTACCACACGCACATACTCATTCCTGGGCATGGTTTGGCGGCAGCCTGTACCCGGTTGCTTTCATGCGTGGTATTTGGCATTCTGTGTTACATTCCAGGTGGTGTGCCCACACGATCCTTACCGGTCCCGACCACACCTATCAGGAATGAAGTGTGTCAGGCCCCAATGCTGAACCGGTACGGCAACGGCACTGGGGTCGGATCTGGCCCCGGAACGTCATCTCGGCGCTAGGGCAGGTCGGGCTGGCAGTGGCCGCAGCGCCCTACGCCTCCCGCTACCTCACCGCTTCGCCATGCTGTTACTAGCACGACCCAGCAGCGTGCGGGCTTGCCCGGCTGACCAGGCCAGGCAAGGGTTCGTGAGCGTAGGAGATGCTTGCTGGTAGACACCGGAAAGGAGAGCCTGTCGTTGCGTCGCTTACGTGTTACATGGGGGTCCCGGACGCGGCCCTACTCCCCACCCTACACAACGTAGCTAACCGGAAACTACATTGCAATAGAGCAGAAGAGTATTGATCGTGGTACGTTCCGGGGCGCTGGGCCAAGGGCCCAGCGACCCTGATAACAGCGCCGAGAGCAACGCCAGTACGACCAATGGCAAGCAGGCCACGACAACTGACAGAAACACGCGACGCAACACCTAATGCTGGCCAGCAGAACTAAGACAATACGCGAACGCAAACAACACAAGACGACCTGCTTGCATACAGTCACAAGGCATGCCCATGAAATACACGTGCCGGTACTGGGGTCCGACAGCTGTCAGGCCCCAATGCTGAACCGGTACGGCAACGGCACTGGGGTCGGATCTCCCCCCCACAACCATGTCCGGGGATACACAACGGGCATGGTTGTAAAACAAGACACAGTGCCGGTGCCACCCACGTGCACCCGACACAACACGCCAACAGTGCTGTGCAAGACACCAGGGCAGGGCAATGTCAGGATGCGCACTGCAGGTTCAGGCAACGCAGCAGAGTCAGTTCCCACTCCCAGGGAATCGGCAAATGCAACTGTCAGGCTTGCAGCATGTCTGCCGCATGCATGCATGCCCCCCCAGCATGGGACCAGGGGCACCTAACCGTTCTAGCCAGCGAAGTCTCCTACCTCACTCATGCGAGACACCAGGGTGCACTACAACCACTCGAGTCATGCTGTGCCCAAGCACCGTCACTACCAGGCAGTCAATTGCCACCCCCGCGTCACCGAAACTCACGAGCGAAACCGAGGAGCGTCCAGGGGCGGCAGCGGGCCAGCTGGAGCAAGAAACCACAGTCCAGGCGCAGGACGTGTGGGTGTGAGCTGGTCGCCGACGGCATACGAGCCGCAATGTTCAGCAGAGTGCAATGAAGCTAGTATGCTAGGCCCTATCGACAGCAACGAAGCTCGATGGTAGATGTGCGCCAACTGCGAAGGTCCGGAACTCGGAAGACGCCTTGAAGCTTGGAGGAATAGAAGCATGGATGGCACCATCATGAAGATAAACGGTCGCAACTCGCGAGGCCACCACTCGCGAGCGAGCGGAAGGTGTTGCGCATGTCTGCCGATGCGCGACTCAATAAAGGCGACTTCGCGAAGCTCCGTTGGCCCCGGAACGTCATCTCGGCGCTAGGGCAGGCCGGGCTGGCAGTGGCCGCAGCGCCCTACGCCTCCCGCTACCTCACCGCTTCGCCATGCTGTTACTAGCACGACCCAGCAGCGTGCGGGCTTGCCCGGCTGACCAGGCCAGGCAAGGGTTCGTGAGCGTAGGAGATGCTTGCTGGTAGACACCGGAAAGGAGAGCCTGTCGTTGCGTCGCTTACGTGTTACATGGGGGTCCCGGACGCGGCCCTACTCCCCACCCTACACAACGTAGCTAACCGGAAACTACATTGCAATAGAGCAGAAGAGTATTGATCGTGGTACGTTCCGGGGCGCTGGGCCAAGGGCCCAGCGACCCTGATAACAGCGCCGAGAGCAACGCCAGTACGACCAATGGCAAGCAGGCCACGACAACTGACAGAAACACGCGACGCAACACCTAATGCTGGCCAGCAGAACTAAGACAATACGCGAACGCAAACAACACAAGACGACCTGCTTGCATACAGTCACAAGGCATGCCCATGAAATACACGTGCCGGTACTGGGGTCCGACAAGTGGTCAGGCTGCAATTCTCCTTAGGAAGACCGAAGAAGGCTAGCTACGCGCCTATGCGGCTATGCCTCAGGGCTGGCATCCGCATCCGCATCCCCTAAGCCGCGCAGCCAAGGCGGTACACCGGGTATAATTTAATGCCGGGACCATTGGGCCGTGTCTTTAGTGAACCCGCGGTTGATTACAGGATACAGGCTGATATGCCTGCAAGCAAGGAGAAACGTCCTGCCAGCGCCATGCCACCTGCGCCGTACGGGGACCCTGCCCCCTAAACACACATCCTCCACACCTACCGGTATCCACGTCCTTCAGGCAGGTCCAGGCAGGACAGCTAGGGCTCCGTATCCGCCATCCCTTGAACACACTCTCCACACCTATCCACGCGCTACAGGTAGGTCCAGGCAGGACAGCCAGGGCTCCATGTGTGCCCATCCCTACAGGTCCGGGCTGCACATCAGGTCCACCAGCGCCCCCAGGTAGTGCACGTCGAACCCAATTCTCTGCAGCATGTCGCGCAGCCGCGGGTGGCACGTGGACGCATGCACGCCGCCGGCACGCAGCGCCACGTGCCCCTGCCCCTGCTCCTCTGCCTGGCCCTGCCCCTCCCGCCCGTCTCTCAAGCCACTCGAGGCCTCTTGCCCCGACCCCCGGGCCCGGTCAGCGGAGTTGGTGGTTGAGGGGGTCGGTGTGGTGACTGCGGCTGGGTCGGTGTAGAGCGCTGAGCGCAGGGCGGGCACGTGGTGTACGGCCAGCGCGTGCAGCAGGGCCAGGGCCAGTAGCTGCCATTGGTGGGGCTTGAGGCCGGGGATGGGGCCGGACAGCCTGATGGGAGGTGGCAGGACGGGATTTTGGGGTGGGCGGTGGGGTCAGTAAACGCATGGCGCCTTTGCGTGTGTTATGCAGGGCCCATGATAAGCGACTTGATGATACGAGTCAAGTGCGTTAGGCAATTACCAGAAAAGATGCAGCCGAAGCATTGAAGGGCACACACAGGGAGGGGTACCAGTAGGGGTACAAGGGGATGGTGCCGAGCGCCGCAACCGCACACGCTCACCACACAAGGGTGTCGCCTCACCGGCCATGCCACTTTCCCGCTGCACTCAAGCTCTGGACTGTAGCAAAGCCCACCATGTGCAGCTGTCTCCCAGCCCCGTACCCACAGCTTAACCCACACCACCCCACACCTGAAGGTGGACACCAGCGCCGTCGCCTTGCGGTCAACGTCGCTCTGCGGCGCCCGCACCCGCAGGTCCACGCACGCCGTGCGCAGGGGTGCGGCCAGCAGGCGGCACAGCACGCCGCGGGACTGCACCACGGGCGGAGCAGGGGAGCCCTCCGGGCCCTCGTCCGCGTAGGCGGCGTCGGGCAGCGCTGGGCCTGGGTGGGGTAGCGGGCGTTGTAGGAGTTACGGCACGTTCAATGTGGGTTGAGGACGCGGGGCAGGGACACGTGGCAAGCGGTCCAGTGCGAGACATTATAACGCGGTAAGCGGCCGGCTTCTATTCTGTCGCCAGGGAGGTTCTGCTGTTCATATGCGTTGTGCAGCCAAGGAGGCTCCAGGCCGGATGTTTTAGGACTGCAAGCCAGGTTACAGGCGCGTGGAAGCATGGGCCAGGTGTCGCAAGTGGGTTGATACTGGGTAGCTAATAGCTAGGTACCGCTACGCATCGAAAAAGGACGCACATCCGAGCAGCCGGGCTGTAGAGGTGCAAGGCAGAACACACACCCATCGGACTTGCCGGTAAGCCGTCACAAGCGTGCACGCTGCACCATGTGTGCGTAGGACAGCTAGGCACCGGTACTCGTGACGCACCTGTGCTGTGCAGCAGTGCAAGGATAACACAGCACGCGGTGCGCTGTGTGGGTTCACTACGGCAGGTCCTCGTGGCGCACCTGGGCTGTGCAGCGGGCCCAGCCCCACGCCGCACACGAAGGCCACCGTGCGGCTGTTGACCCAGCCCACCAGCGCCAGGTGCACCTGGTTAAAGGGGGTGAGTACAGTGTGGTAGTGCGCGGTGGCGCGCTGGAAGAAGGGCAGCATGGACCTGGGGGCGGGGCACAGGGTGGGGTATGACGTGAAGTGCGAGGAGATATACCGGTATCTTCTGAGGTTTTGCTCCTGGTCAGTGCAGTGAACCTCGCGCATCGCTGGAAGAGGGGCAGCATGGACCTGGGGGCAGCGGGGCGGGGGCAGGGGGTACTGCGGCCGAAGCGGGGGCAGGGTTCCGGGCAGGAACCTTTGCAAAGCAACAGATAATGGGTGTTTCTGTCTGGCTGCTTGCACAACCAGGGTGGAGTTAAGGCTGGGGCGTGGGCGGGATGCAGAGCCGAGTGGCGGTGATGATCTTTGCGCAGTAAAGCCATCCTGCTTTCCAGCGAAAACTCTTGTGCAGCCAGGGGAGGCATACGGGCAGAGCACAGTGCAGAACACAGCATAACTGCACGGCTTCGAATCGGTGTACACTAAATCACACACCAAAGGTCTGGTGCGGCCAAAGCTGTCGCCATCAGCGCAGGAAACCACCCTTTCCCACCTAACCCACCCCCAGGACACCCCTCAGCACAGCGCACCACCCCTTTCGCCCTCCCAGGCTCACTTGTAGTTGACATCGTCATCGGAGGAGGCGCCGTCGTCACCTCCGCTGGCGCTGCCGCTCTCGTCCAGGTCGTCCCGCAGCCAGCTGAGGTCATCATCGTCCTCCTCCTCCTCCTGCTGCCCCTCCCCTGGCCCTGCTGCCGCCCCGCCTCCACGCACATGCCCGCCGCCGCCAGCCCCATTCCCTGCACCGACAGTCGCAGCCGCCGACGCCCCTTCCTCTCCCCCGCCATGGCACACACCCTGGTCCTGGCCTCCTGTGTCACACGGCCCTGACAGCGCCTCCGCTCCGCACGAAGCCCCGTTGCTCTGCCGCCCATCCTGCGCCACACCTGCACCCCCAGCTCCTGCCCCGCTGCTGCACACAGTGCTGCCCCCAGCTCCTGCCCCGCTTGCTGCCTCTCCCTCGCTCACACTAGGCCCGAGAGCCTTGACCACGCCGCTCCGCTCCCGCTCTCCCGCTCGAGACCTCTGCTGCTGCTCCCGCTCCTGCTGTTCCCTTAGCCGCATCTCACGCCACGCGCTCATGCGCCCTGACCCGCCCCCTGCTGCCCCCGCAGCTCCCTTGGCCCCACCCCCGCTTTCCTTGCCTTCCCCGCTGCCAGCACTCGGTTCCGACCTGCTGCGGCCGCCCGCACCTGCACCCTCAGCCTTCACCCCACCCGCCCCCTCCCTTCCACCGCCCTTGCCCTTCTTTCCAGCCCCCACCACAATCACGCCACCCGCCCCCTGCGGCCGCTCCCTCTCCGCCACGCTCTTCCCCTCCTCCACCCTCATCCTGCCACGTGGAGCCCCAACCGCTCCACCACCATACTCCACCGCATGACCCTCCTCCTCCTCCTCCTCTTCCTCCTCATCCACGCCCCTCAAGGTCCCGGCATACAGGTCATCCGCAACCTCATCCGCATCCCGGTCATCGTGCCACTCATCCTCGCCGCCCCTGCGCCCGCCCCTACCGTACTCCTCGTCCTCGTCGTCATCCTCCTCGTCAGAGAAGTACGGCTGAGCCTCCGGCGGTATGGGCACGCCGCCGCCCGGCGGGCGCTTGCCGCTGGGCACGTGTACGACGTGTACGGGATGCGGCGGCGTGGGCCCCTCCTCAACGCCCGCGATGCGCTGCGGCGGGAGGGTGCTCACGGTCGCCGACAGCGGCTTCGCGGTCGCCGACCCGTGGGTCTGCGACGCACTGGCTGCTGACCCGTGGGTTTCTTGCTGAGGCGATGTGGGAGTGGCAGTGTGGGGAGCTCTGCTGGCGACGTCGGAAGGCGAGGGCAGGAGTCCGTTGGGGCTGCTGTGGTTGGAAGTGGCGGCGAGGGGCGTCGGGTGTTGGTGGGCCGACGTGGCAAGGACAGGAGGCGCCTGCTGCTGCGCGCCGGGGCTGGCCCCAGGGAGGAGCTTGTCCAGGAAGACGGTGTGGCGGCGGGGCGGCGCAGCGGGAAGGAACTTGCGCAGTTTGGAGGCTGCTGTGTTGGACGCTGCTGGTGCTGACGAGGATATAGATGGGGAGGAGGCGGCAACCTGGTCGGCCGCAGCCGCTCCACGCAGCGTGCTGCCTGCAGACAGTGTAGATGGTGGTGAAGGTGTTGTCGACGGGGCAGCGGCACTCGGTGCAGCGGAGCTCGTGGCAGCGACGCGAGGTGTGTGCCGGTTGCCGTTGCTGGTAACGGCGTTGCCAATGCTGCTGCCGGTGGCAGTGGTGGAGCTGCTGAGCGGCTGGCGGCGGCGCACGCCGATGCCTCCGGCCTCGGGAGGGAACCACAGCCGCAGCGCACGGGGGATGGCGGGCTGGGACGGCGCTGCGACCTCTGCGTACATGCAGTGACAAATAAACAATAGGCAGTTGCGTTAAAGCTCCTTAAACCTAAATGGGTGCCGTACAGTCCGCAACACCCAACACATCCCTGTTGCGGGCCTCGGCATACGAACTCAGACGAACGCACAGACACACCGCACAACAACACGAGCTGCATCCCTCTACACCGTCACGGCTTTGGTGTTAGACTGGTGACCATGAGCTTCATCCCCTGCTCTGCCTTACCATGCATGGATGCCGCCAGCTCTGCATCCGTAAGCCCATCGCCCTCCTCCTCCTCCTCCTCCTGCCCACTGTGCTCCTCCACCCGCGCGGCAGCTGCCCCTGCACCCCCGCCCCCAGCCCCTGCTGCTGCCTTCACCACACCACCGTCAGCCGCCAGCCGCAGCGTGCCCACCCCAAGCACGGGCCCCCCTCCACCCTCCACCCCTCCCAGCTCGCCGCCGCCCTGCTCGCCTGCTGGCGCTGCAGCTGCCGCCGGCTCCACCGAGAACACAAACAGGGGCTGCTCAGCTTTTGCACCAGCAGACTGCTGCTGCTGCACTGTCGGCACCACCCCGTTGCTGCTGGTGGCCCCTGCTGCGCCTTCAGCTTGCCCGGTGGCTGCAGGTGCTGCAGCCCCTGGCCCATCGACGCCATGACTGGCCGGAGGCGCAGAGACAGAGGACTGTGTCGCCGCAGCAGGCGTGGCCGCAGACGAAGGCGTGAGCAGAGGGGCAGCGCGGGGCGCCGCGGCCCGGGCCGCTGCTGGCGGGTGGTGTACGGCGTCCGCTGGCATCCGGTACTCCACCTGCAAACAGGGCAGCGCGTTCCAAAGTTGCCGCCTGCTTGTGTGTGCTTGTGCTGCGCGTGTCGGTGCGTGCGTAACCAGCAGCCTTCATGGCAAGCTCCGCAAAAGGAGCAACGCGGTGACAATCGCACAGGAGCCAAGGCCCCGAGGCCAAGCCATAAACAGAGGCCGTGTGCACAGCTGCATGAAGGTCTCGAGCACAACGAAACCGTCTGCCGTAGAAAACCCTTCCCGGCCGCACCTTGGGACCGAAAGACACACGCTTCTTTGTGCCGCCTGCCTCCAGCCGCGCCCCCGTCCACTTCCCCACCTCCGCCCCACCGCCAGGCCGCTCCCCACCCGCTGCTGCACCCCCTTGCCGCTCCTTCGCCCCCGCCGCCCCCTTCCCCGCTCCAGCTCCTTTCTTCAGCGACGGCTTCAGCCCTGCCCCACCCCCGCCCCCGCCCCCAGCTCCCGGCCCCGCCTGGCCCCTGTCCTGCTTGCCCACCGGCACGTATCCGTCCACCGCCCGCCACTCCCCGCCCCCGCCCCTGCTGCCCCGCCCCCGCCCCCTGCTGCCCCGCTGCCCGCGCGTCCAGCGCCCTGCCCCCCGCCTCCGCCTCTTGCGCTGCTGCCCCGGCGTCACGCTCCCTGACCTCAGACATCATGGTCGCAATGCCGCCGCCCTGGGCAGCCACATCCTCCATGCCGGGCCTGGTACAGCAACAAGGGACGGTGGAAAATGGAAGCATCTTACTGGTTGCAAGCATGCCCGGTTACCATTACGACTGATTACAGCATTGACAATATGGTCGCCACGCCGCCGCCCTGAGCAGCCACATCCTCGATGCCTGGCCTGATTGGAATTATGAAAAGCGTGATGTAGACATGACTTAACACGCAGGGCCGGTGCCAGTGAGGAGGTAGCGCGGCTAATGGAGAAGTAGTTGACCGGGGCGTAAGCAAACTTAGGTCATAGATTGGCCATGACGCCGCCGCGGGCCTTCCATGTCCTTCATGCCGGGCCTCGCGGGCTTTGGAAACACAGTTGTGTCTGAGAGCAGCAGAGCCTCGCCCCCCACGCCTACACACACACCGCCACCCACGCCCCCACACACACCCGCACCCGCACCCGCACGTGCACCCGCACGCGCACCGACCCAACACCAACCCCATAGGCCCCCATACCCTCCCCTTCCAACCCCACCTGCGTGCGGTGTGGCTGACCGCCATGACCTGCCGTACACTGGGCTTGAGGCGCTCCATGGGGTCTCCAAGCTGCGCGGCGTAGGCCTGTGTGGCCGCCTCGCAGTCCACGCTGCAGAAGTGGGAGGGCGGGGGCAGCTCCACCGGGCCCACCGCGGGGTCCCACCGCCGCCGAGGGGTGCTCTGGACGGCGTGCGGCTTCGGGCACAGCGGGTTGCCGCACTTGCCTGCAGGGGCCCCGGGAAAGAGCAAGGTCGGTTGGCCGGGGTGAAAATGAGTTGGAGAGCCCCACTCACGCATGCGAATGCAGGAACTTGTCTGCGTCGTGCCGTACGCTATAGCAAGCCGCGACCTTCCGGTGTAGTACGCCCAGAAACCAAAACCGACGGCCATATCAGCTAGGTGTTTCCCGGTGTGGCCGACACGCAGCCCTGAGCTCCGCATGCCAGAGCCAGTTTCAGGGAGGTACTGTGCCATTTGTGGCAGGCCCCGCGCCCAACCTGCCAGCGCCCTCTCCTCCGCCACGCCCATCAGCTCCTCGCCGCTCATAGCCGCGGCCAGGCGGCTCAGGTCCGCGCCGTCCCGCGCCCCCCGCTCCAGCAGCAGCAACATGGCCGTGAACACGGCGCGCCGCCGGCGCTGCTCGAAGTCCCCCGGGGGCAGAGAGGCGGGGTCGAAGGCGGCCAGATCGTCTTCTTCATTGTCGGAGTTGTCATGCTCGGGAGTGGAGGAGTTGGCAGCAACTGTGTTGCTGGTTTTCTGATCTGGGTTGGCGCCGCAGGGAGTGGTGATATCGCTGCGGCCGGTGCTAGTGATGGCGCTGGTGGCGTGCTTGGTGGTGTGCCTGCTGCTGCTAGCGCTTTGCGACGCGCTGCTCTGTGTGGCGAGGCACGCCTCTGGGACGGTAGTAACACAGGCGCTGTTGCCGCTTTTGGGGTCTGGGAACGGCTGCTGCGGGGTGGTCACGCCTGGCCGCTGGGAGGAAGTCAGCGCAGCAGCCAGGCCCCCGCCGGCTGTGTCGCTTGGGGCAGGAGGCTCGGGAAGCACATCATCCGCACGCCCACCTGCGCACGGTGGCGGCGCATGACCAATTCTGTTGCTGTTGCTACAGGCTTCGGATGCTATTGCTGTTGGCTTCACCCCCGCAACAGCTTCAGCAAGCCCGGGGCGCAGGGCAGCTGCGCTGGTTGCACGTGGTGCTTCCAGAACTGGAGCGGATGAAGCCTCGCTGTGCCCCAGGCCACCCCCTCCGCGCGTGAGTCCGTTACCTGCCGCTGATGGAAGTGTGTCAGCTTCTGAGCTGCTCGTCACGCCTGCGCGCTCAACGCCGCCAGCATCGCTCTCGTTGTCATCGTCATAAGACAGTACCGGGAGGCAATCGAGGTATGACATATACTAGCAATAGAATCGGTATGGTTTGTCAAAGGGTGCGTGCCCGGGCTGATGCGTCCGCTTTCGGCTCAGGCCCTATGTATGTTGCACCTCTGCCACACAGGGGAGCGAAGCTATGGCGTGCAACAGACGATTTTTGTTGGCCTTCAATTATGATGTCTGAATGGCCAGGGGCGCTCACTGTGTCTTGAAGGCTTTCGTACTGAATGGGCGCGAAAGGCAACACAGGGCAATAGCATTCAGCACCGGCACTGTGCACCAACTCAAAACGTCGCAATGCTTCGTATTGTATCCATGCTAGTAGCCTAGTCCTCCAAAGGAGTCGCTCTGAGCCATGACCGTTCGCGGAGCACAGCTAGCTGATGCGCTCGCTGAGCTTGCCGTGACTTTTGAGCGAGATGGGAATCCAATTCAAGCAATACACTGCCTTCAAGCCCTGGTGGACCAAAAGCAGACCGCTGACCGCGAGGCAATCGCACGGCTGCACCTTGGACGCTTGTTGCTGCAGCATACCGTTTCCCTGGAGGACGCCCAAAAGATCCTGCTCAAGGCGGTAAGCCACTGTTGTTTGGGTGCGCTCTGGGTCAGGCGCATTCCCAAATGGGCGCAGCACGCAGCATAGCGCAGCACGCAACACGGGAACTCTTGAAGGTGCCCGCAACCCACCCATTCCCACCAGTCATCGCTTCTCCCAACCCCATAGCAATGGCTCTGCAACTCGCTCATCGGGAACTACTGTCTGAAATACGAGGTGCGCAGACACGGGGGCCCCACGGCACAGGGTGTGGTACTGCTGCTTGCTGGCCACCCCTTGCGCACTGTCCAAGCCTCTGAACTCGCCACTGTCCTCTTCAGTTGACCCGGTATTGTTGACAGGCTTAGGTATTTCAACGTGCCGCAACGTGGAACAGGTGCACGACCAGCTTGCCACGTGCTATCACCACATGGGCAAGGAGGCCATGGAGCAGCAGGTGTACGGCGCAGTGGCCGACCTGTGGAAGTCGGCCCGGGGCTCGGACGAGTGGTAAGCTCAGCATCCCAATACCTGCTGCTGCTGTAGTGCAGCTGCGGCTAGCGCTGTTGCTACTACTTGACACCAGGGCCCCCCTGCCTTGTACAGCGCTACTCGCTTTCTGCGGTGCGTTCCCATGTCCGCACGCCGCCAGCACCTCCTTGCTCACCAGCCCATCGTAGGGTATCGATATGCTCACGACAAGGACTCTTGCCCCCCTGTGTCGCACGTCTGCCATGTACCCCCAGGCTTCCCTGCCTCCGCTGGGCGTGCCGGCTGCTGCAGCGGTCTGCGGCGTTGGCGGCGCGCGGGCGGCGGCACGGGGAGGCGCGGCGGGCGGTGGAGGAGGGGCTGGCGCTGGCGGAGGCGCACGGCCTGCGGGACCAGAAGGTGGGGGTTGAGGATGGAGGGGGTGGGTGGATGGCTGTGCGTGGGGGGCAAACAGAGTATGGAGGTGTGTAGTGAGAAGGGTTAGGAGGGCGGCCGGGTTTGTCCGCAACCGCCGAGGGGTTTTTGTCAGAGCGGCGAAGCTACCAGGGGAAGGGAGCGCATCCCTACTAGTCGCGGGGAACCCGGACCGTGAGCGACGAAGGGGTTTACGCGTTGCTTAGGCGTATGGGCTGTGGGAAACACCAAATAAGTTGCTGCTCCCGCTGGCGAAGTATTGTCGTGCCGTCGGCGGTCCCACACGCAAGGTGTTGCGCACGGTGCGACCGGGCGACTTTAGTGCGCCAGCCCTGCCGTTCCCGCGCCTTCCCCACACCGTTCACTTCGCCGGTAACCCCTCCCCCCTCCCGGGGTGGGGTGGGGTGGAAGTTTTACGGCTCTCCGTCGACCGCGTCGACTTGCAGACTACGTCTGTTTTCCTACCGCCTAACCCTTTCCCCTCCCTCCCCCCAAGGTCATCTTCCTTCTGCTGTGCGCGCAGCTGGCGCTGTGCCGCTGGGAACACCCCGCTGTGGATGCAGCCTTCGCAGCCCTCTCAGCGCTGCTGGCGCCGCCGCAGGGGCAGGGGCCGCAGCAGGGGGCCAGGTGGAGACTTCACCGCTGGGCATGGACGCTGGGGCCTACCCGCACGTGCTGCTGCACTACAACCTGCTGCAGGTGAGGCGGGGTGGGGAACGCGTAAAACGCGGGGTTGGTAATTGCAAAGCGGCAAAGGGGATTCGGAAACAGTCGGCCTGGCGGGGTGGGGTGGGGTGCAGGGTGGGGGGTAGCGAGGAGGCCTGGTGTTGGGCCGGGTTCCTGCATTTTGGTCAGCCTAAATCCAAGCCTTGCGGCGGCCGAACGGAACTTGGTCTTGACGTTGTTGGCATGGCCGTTTACCTGCATGATGCGAGCAGTGCGTAGCGATGTAGCTGCGGGGATGTAGAAGCACATCGTCAAGCAGGTTTTAGTGGACGGCGAAGCGAGCAGTATGTGCTACACAATTATGTCGACGTGCACACTGTGCTGCTGCTGCCTGCGCAACGAAGAAACCTGCAAACCGGGAACCGATAACCTTTTTGCTTCCACCACGGCCTGTGTTGGGCTATAAGAAAGCAGAGCGACTGGCCGCGGTAACCGGACACACAACCCCAACCTACAGGCGCTGTACATGTTGCGCGTGGGTAAGCTGACGGACCTGACCAAGCAGCAGCAGCAGCAGCCGGCGGGAGGCGCAGGCGGCGGCGCGCCCCATGGCGAGGTGCTGCCCCCCGTGCTGCAGCACCTCTGCAACACGCTGGCACACATCGATCAGGAGCGGGAGCGGAAGAGGCAGGAGCAGCAGCAGCAGCTACAGCAAGGTGCGCCGTTCCAGTGTGCTTTCAGAGCCTTAAAACACGCCGTACCCTTCCGATGCGGCGTCCGTGAGGATCCTCCAGTACGTCCTCAACCCGTGCACACTACACCGCAAATTCAGGAAGGGTTATCCTGACATGCTTTTTCACCTCCCGCTTCGCTGTGTACCCGCGCAGCCACGCCCGTCCGCGGCGGCGGCGGCGGCGGCGCGCTACCTCCTGCCTACCCCGCCGCACTGCCGTACTGCCTGCCGGGGCTGCCCACTCTGGAGCCCCTGGTGCGCCTGGTGTGCGCCCTGGCGCTGAGGGCGGGCAGCAGCTGGCCCTCGCTACCGGAGCAGCAGCTGGAGAGAGGTGCGGAGACCGGGCCGGGGCGAGGATTGGCAGTGGAAAGGCGGAGCAGCCGGCCGCGCTCAGGTTTGCAAGCAGGGCCGTGCTTCCTAGGGCGTGATGCCTCAACGCACCAATACGCGGGACACGGTGGTGGCATGTATCGTTTACTCTCAACCTTCTATATAAACGCTATATTCTTAATCTTAATCTATGCTTGGCGGTTTCGCAATGCCCAACAGGCCTACAACGCACCACGTTGCTGCTGGCGGCGGCAGACCTACCGTATACCTTCCCATCTCATATCTGATATCTCTCACACTCGCAGCCTTTGACATTCCTTTTTCTTTTGTCTGACCTTATTTTGCGATCCCCATCAGGACTACAAAGCACCACGGAGCTGCTAAATGCCGTGGGCCTCGGCCCCAACGGTGTGGACCTGTACGCATGCGGCGCACCAGCACCCGCACCCGCCGCAACGCCCTCGCAGCAGCAGCAGCAGCAGCAGCACGTCGCACAGGCCCAGGAGCAGGAGCAGGGCCAGCACCACGTGGTGCAGCTGGAGGGCTGCCGCCTCGAGGCCGCCCGGCCCGTGCTGCAGCTGCACATGCTGCTCATGGCGTGCAGGGCGCAGCTGCTGCTTAGCAAGGTACGACAGGACGCCGCACGAGTGCACGGCTAGGCTGCCGTCGGCCCCAGAACCAATCTCTGCTGCGTACGGTAGCGAGCGCCATTGTATGGCACCCTGTCGCAGCATTGCCTTTCAACTGCCACCTTCATGCCAAGGGCCCGCGCGAGCCGCAACGTTGCGACCCCTGTCCACCCTTCCTCGTTCCTCTATACTGTGGGTGCATCATCGAAGCCTTGCTCAGTTGCTGATCCTTGGCATCCGCATGCCCTCCCGCCCTTCCATGCACGCCTGGCCGATGCACGCGAGGTGCTCCTTAGCTGCCATCAGCTTCTGGAGCGCCATTAGCCCGGGCGCAGCCCCCTTATTACGCACCGTTACCGTGTACGCGCGTTCGTAACATGGTTACAAACTGATCCAAACCTAATACGTCCCTTTGCAGGCCCGCCTGGCCGACGCACGCGAGGTGCTGCTGGGCTGCCAGCAGCTGCTGGAGCGCCACCAGCCCACGCTGGCGACAGGGCCCGGGGCCGGCGGGGCAACGGGGCCTGCCGGGGCGGCGGCCGGCGGCGGGGGCTCCGGGCCCCCCAGCTTCGGCCTGCTGCCTGGGCTGCACCTGCTGACGGGGCAGTACTGCGTGGCCACGGGCGAGTACGGCGCGGCGGCGGCGCACTTCGAGGTAAGCGGGAGCACGATTGGTTGGGTTGCTGACGGGCGGCATGTACGGGCGGCATGGCCGGACCGGAACCTGTGAACCCGCCTGATCATCCGGTGCATTTGCTGCCAACATCGCGTGGCATGGTACTGCATATTCACCCCAGACCCACATCCTGCACGTGTCTGCCTGCCGTACTCAGATCGCCCGCCAGCACGCGCCCAGCAACGCCGCGGCTGCGCTTGCGGCTGTGCTGCGGGCCGAGGCGCTGCTGTCGGAGCACCGCGGGGAGCCGGGCGGCGGCGTGGCGGCGGCGCTGGCGGCGCTGGGGCCCTACTACACGCCGCCGGGCGGGTGGGTCCGAGCTCCTCTGTCTGTCTTGCATGCTGGACACGCAACGTGAGTACTACGGTACGGCGTTTACGTACCGTAGTACGCGCAACACGCCGCCGGGTACGCGCGCTGGTTAGGACACCACGCTGGGCGCTGTGAAAATACCAACTATGCATGGATACCGCTTGTTAACGTCACCGAAAGACGGTATCTCCCTCGCTGCATGTTATGTCTCCGTAGTTCCGCACTACCACGTCACGGCTTTGTGTTTAGCAGGGTTAATATTATGTCTCCAGGGACGCCGTGCTGGGTGCTGCTGCTGCTGGCGGCGGCGGCGAGGGCCCTGCGTGCGGGCCCTTAGGCCACCTGGAGGTGGCGGCCTGCCAGCTGGCCAGCGCGGCGTGCCTGGTGGAGCAGGGCCAGCACGACGCGGCCAACCAGATGGTGGGGCAGGGTGGGGGCCAGGGTGGTATTCGGAAAGAAGCTAATGTGGTGGCTGTTGGGGCAGGACCAGCAATAAACGTTGGTTCTTGCATGAAGCCGCAGGGGTGGTCTCAGGTGGTGCGGCCAGCACCTTGTGCGGCGGGAGTGCGGGGGCATGCGGGCGCCGCTCGCTGCTCGTGCAGTACTGGATGCCACGAGTATGACGCAAGATTCTGCTCCTTTTCAGGAATCTTGGGGCTGTTCCCTGGTCAGCATCGGAGATCGCGGTGGTGGCCACGCACTTGCTCTTGCCAGCGGGACAAGCCATCGGCGGCCATGTAACTGTGCAGTTAACGCGCAACCCCCATGTATTTTGCCAAGCTAATGACAAAAGCCTAATGGGTCACCCCCTGTGTGTTCCCCCGCCGCCCTTCAGCTGTCCAAGGCTCTCAAGCTGGCCCACCGCCGCCTGGGCCACTCGCAGCTGGTGAGCCGGTGGGGGCAGGAGAGGGGTGGGACACTCAGCGCGCCTTCAGCAGGTGCGCTGCTGGGCTGTAGTAGAACGATCTCCCTCGTCCTGAGTCCCCGTCGCCGGGCTCCACTCGCAGCTGGTCAGCCGGTGGGGCAGGAGGCGCAACGGCAGAGCGGCAAAGGAACTGAACCGGAAACGGTCGGCCTGCCTGGGGGCAGGAGGAGTGGGACAACCAGCGCACCCTGCGCAGGCGACGTGTTGGGCTGTTATATTTTGCCGAGCTAATGACAAAAGCCGAATGGGCTGTTATAGTACGATATCCCTCACCCTGAGTCCCCGCCTCCGGGCTCCCAGGTGATGACTATCCTGAAACGAGCTGATGCCCAGGTCCCTTTCTCCGTCCTCAATGCCCATACCAACAGCACTCTGCAGTACCCTGGAACCTCTCGTACCGTTGCCATCCACTGTCTGTGCTATGACTGAACAAACACACTCATTGTCAGTCCCCAAAGTTGTGAACAATTGGCCATCATGTACGTGGGCAACCGGACCTGCCCTACTCGACTGCAGTACATGCGTTGATACATTAGGCTCCTGGCGCGCTGCTGACCCCACACCTGGCGCCACCCCACCCGACCGGCCCCCCAGGTGGTAACCATCCTCAACGAGCTGGTGCCCACCTTCCTGCTGCACAGCGACCTGCACTCAGCAAGCGAGGCAGCCAACTCGTGCCTCACCTTCGCAGCGGCAACAGGTGAGGATTGCTGGCGCCAGGCCCGCCTGCCCCCTAGCTAGCACCACGCGTACGGCACGCCGCTTCGGGCGCCGCTGTCCTCCCTTTGGCACTGTCTGGAGCGCATGAGCCCCTTCCCCCAAAACCAGCCGTACTTCTG
This sequence comes from Chlamydomonas sp. KOR1, assembly GCA_036984285.1. Classification (NCBI taxonomy): domain Eukaryota; kingdom Viridiplantae; phylum Chlorophyta; class Chlorophyceae; order Chlamydomonadales; family Chlamydomonadaceae; genus Chlamydomonas; species Chlamydomonas sp. KOR1. The sequence goes on along the minus strand of BQMZ01000320.1, from coordinate 35,684 downwards.
CGCCTGCCTTCATTAGGTCCTACTGCAACTGCCCTACGCCTTGAGCACTTCACGAGATTGGTACCGGTATGCTGTCCCGCACGACGCCGAAATACCGTTGGCCTCCCGACATTTCCGTTGGCCGCTGTCCTCACCTGCCTCTACACCCTTCTTTATTCTCTCCCTGCCTCGCTCCCTCGCTCCCTACCTGCCCCAGGCGACCCATGGGGGGAGGCCGCCGCCAAGCACCGCATGGCAGCCATCTTGAACCAGCAGGGAGAGGCGGGCAAGGCGGCGCAGGTGGGTGACGTTGACGTGCTTGACATCCCAGTTCCGTTTACATGCCTGTCCCGACTGTGTTGCGCGTTGGCCCCTGCTGCGAGCCGACGCCCGCCGGCCCCTTTCACAACGCATGCAACGTACAAGCTTCTGACCCACGAAGCCTGAGCCCTTGCTCCTGGGGAAGCATGCACACGTCGCACACCGTAAAGTGCGAGGCCGTGCATTTGCCTTGATTCAGCTTCTGACCCACAATGCGCGAGCCCACGTACGAAGTGAGACACCGGAGGGGCATGCACACAGTGTTTGTAGTACAGTGTTTGGCGAGATCGTGTCGCTGCCGTGTGCATTGCATGCTTGTCGACACAGGCGACTGCGTCGGCGCGTCGGCGGGAGGAGCGGGTGCGCGTGGCGGCGGCTGAGGCCATGTACGACACGGGACGGCACGAGTACGCCGTGGGGTGGGGGCTCATGGTACGGCAGGGGGCGGCCGTGTAAGGAGCTGATAGGTTGTTTCCTTCTTGTTCAGTTCTGTTCGTTCGTTTGGTTGTTTGGTTTTCTACGTGGCAAGGTCCTCAGCCCAGCATGTATTGAGTGTGGGTGACTGGAGTCCCGCTTTGGCGGGTCAGGGACAGGGGCTACAGGGCCGATAAGGCCAGGCCGGAACAGCAAGCAGGAAGCTGTGAAGCAGCATACTTGCTGGTATTGCGAGGAGAGGGGCACGTGGCGTATGGGCTGTTGGAGTGTGTGTGGGGGGGGGGGGCAGGATGTCAGGGAACGACACACAAGGAAGGGGAGGTTGTCGGCTTGCCCAGGCCCTGGGCTCTGGGTGCCTGGATGCGCAATCGCCGGGGTTCGACGAGTCTAATGTGGTATAATTGACATGTAGGACCATGCATACAGGGGCGTACATGCACACGCAGTAGCATCAGGATTTCATGACAGCTGCGTGCGTGGGACAGATGTCAAGCGACCGTAGCAACGCGACTGCACGCTTGGGGCGCCACTACCGGTATCGTCCGTTGACGCGTTATGCCTGTAAGATCACGCAGGAGGAGCATACCCGTATTGTTCGTACCTGCGACTTGTGCCAGTTTGAGGTTTGGCAAGTTTCTCCCCGTTACCCTTCCACAAAACGGCCATGACACGTGGCACGTGGCACGTGCCTTGACCCACACCCTGTCCTTCAGGCTGGTCGCAAGTGGTCAAAACAAGGCCATCGCTGTCCATGAGTGTACCAGAGCTAGACAGGTTGGCAACAGTAATCAAGACAGATAGGTCCACGTGGCAGGCTCTTTCGTTCTTGCAGGATAAGGAAAGCTGCCCCTTCCATCGGCACAAGGCCTCTGTCCTCCCCTGGTCTAGGGCTCTTTAGCCCATTTCTTCTCGTAACACGACAGCATGCAAAGGGACCTGATTTCATAAAGCATCGTTTGACGTAATGTCGACCGCCTGGGAACCGCGTCGTCGGGCTTTTGCGCCGCAAGCCCCAAGACCAGTAGCTCGAAATGTGCCGTGTTTGGGCCACTTAGCCGATTCGCGCCTACAGCAGGCGCCAGCCGCGCCCACGCGCCCCAATATTACCATACATAGGCACTATGAGCTTAGGGGTGCTCGGGGGCGCAACAGCGCGGGCATGGGCGCCAAGCCGGCGACTCGAAAAACGCACGATGTGCCCCAAATTGGGCCACCCACACCCTTTCTTGATAGCACGGAGTCTACATGCGCCGGCATGCCCAAATATTGTCACATGGTCAAAAAGGACCTGTCAGCCTACTCAGAGCCATCGCGCTTCAGCCCTGCGCGGGGATGCCCAAGCGCGAGGACGTGTCTAGCGCCAACGAGCATAACACCGCCTCCGCGTGTCTTAGCATCCTGATAATGTTTATAATTATGCAGCCAATTTTGTGAAATTATGCTTGGGGCAATGCCGCCTGGTTTGCGGCGAAACACTGCGCTTACTGGCCGACTGAACATTGGCGCTGGGCTTGGCAGCCGAAAAGCCCCTTCCGGTGCCCCACTGCAAGTGCAAATCCCTCAATGTATTTATTACAGCTGTCAGCGAGTGATAGCGCCAAAGCAGCGCTGGCCTAACGTGTTCCGAGGGCTGGTGGCCCAAATTGAAATGGCACGAGACACGCGAGACTTCTGCCTGGGCACGGTCTACCCGTGCTGACCCTATGGAGATTCTTGAATATTCATACAAACCTTAAGTTAGAAGCGACGAAGGCTCTGCCGCACTGTATTGGCTAATCGGGCGGGTGGCCCAAATTGGGGCACACCGTGGATTGGGCACCTTTCGAGCTAACGCTCACGGGGATGCCTAAGCGCACCTGCTGTTTGAAACTACCAGCCAATGCTTAAAATTATGTAAGTAATTTGCAGACAATTTAACCTGCCAGGCAAAAGGGCACATTTCAGGCAGTACGGCTTCGGCGCAAAAGATCGGGTGCAACTGCGTCCCAGCAGCACGGTTCCCGCCACCCCAACTTCTCAATTTCGTAAGGAACTGCCGCCTTTCACAAGAGCTCATTAAGACACCTTCCCAAGCGTCGCGAGCCCGCGCGACCGTTTAGCGCTTGAGCAGCGACCGGCAAAATGGTGTCCCTGGGCCTTGAGAATGTCCTGGCTGGCACGCCTTCCAATATCTGCAAGACCAAGGCAAGCAGCTATGGAAGCTACGCTCGGCGGGGCGGCGCACGTGTGGAATTCTGGCTGAGCGATGAGCGTTTGGCCCTGTTCAGGTGGTCTGCACGCTCGGACCCAAGTCTCGCAGCGTGGAGGTCCTGGAGGAGCTGCTGCGCGCTGGCATGAGCGTGGCGCGCTTCAACTTCTCTCACGGCTCCCACGATTATCACCAGGCGCGCGGGCGGCGGGGCAAGGGGCGCATGGAGGCGTTGCGCACCGGGGAAGCGCCAAGGTTGTAAATGCATGAAACCGTAATGGGTAATTGTACTTGGATCTGCAGGAGACCCTGGACAACCTGCGCCAGGCGATGGCCAACACCAAGGTCATGTGCGCGGCTATGCTGGACACCAAGGTATGCCAATATATTGTTCTGTGTTAGAACTACGTCTCAGGCGTTGCGTGGGGGCTGACGCGCCACCCTCGTGCGTGTCTCAGGGTCCCGAAATCCGCACCGGCACGCTGAAGGACGGCAAGCCTGTGCAGCTGGTGGCCGGTCAGGAGGTTACCATCACCACCGATTACACTCGTGATGGTGACGAGAAGACCATTGCGATGAGGTGAGCGTTCGACGACTAGCCTGCGCCGTTGCCGCAGGTGTGGAAAAGAGTGGCAGCGTTTTAGGCAGTGCTGAGTCCCTTGCATGAGATTAAGCACTCAGGCATCCAGCTCATCTGTTGCAAAATGTGCGTTACAACTGTGCAAAGCCGTTGTGCTCATGTTTCGCAGCACCGTGCTGTGCCGAAGCGTTACACCTGGACACGTGTGCCCATCCCCACACGTGCCGCCGCTACTAGGAGGCTTTCGATACATACGCTTGTGTCCCAACTTGAACTCCACAAGTGATCTCTTATAATGCGTGTATCACATGTGTGCAGCTACAAGAAGCTGGCGCACGACGTGAAGCCCGGCTCGCAGATCCTGTGCGCTGACGGCAGCATCGTCCTGGTGAGCACAGCAGCAATTTGGGACATCCCGATTACACATAAGTATCGAAGCGATCTGGTTCAGCAGAACAGAAACGGGAAGGACTGGGTCAGCAGCGCAGGAACGGGAAGGACTGGTTGGCAACGTCGGGCGGGCCAAGCTAGATCAGCCCCACGAGGCCCGAGCGTGGTGTTCGGCGGGCGGCTGTGGGCCATGAGTTGCACTTGCGCGGCGGTGACGCCTTGGGGGCGACTGGGAGAATTCGCCACCCCTTCGTCGCCCACAGCGCGTGGGCAGCACGCACGGCGGAGACCTTCCAGCTGCTGATGTGCAGCTAGTACAGGAGTCCAGCAATCGCCTGGGGCAAGCCGCGGCGCGGCAGACAGAGCCTGGAGCGGGGGATGGGGAGCGGTGATGGAGTCATGGTCGCAAGGCCCTGCCCGGCCGGGGCTGCAGCGCTACAGCAGCAGCGCGCCTGGATGTTCAACCGTCCGGATGGCGCCTGGCATAAACAGTAGACACCTATGTTGCAAGGACAGAGCTGGAGTTCGGCGGCAGCAGACCATGGTCTAGGCCCTTGGCACCTAGCCGGGTTCCCGCATCCTCCATACTCGATGTGGCCCGCTGGCGGTCGTGACCTTGCTGCTGCTGCTGCTGCTCTTGGTGCCCCGTAGGAGGTGATTTCGACCGACCCCGCCGCGGGTACCGTCCGCGCTCGCTGCATGAACACCGCCATGCTCGGGTGAGTGGGCGTGCGTGCTAAGCCACGCAGGGTCAGGCAAAAGCGAGAGCGGGTTAGGGAGGTCCCTGGTTGGGGTGTGGCGAGAGGTCCTACGAGCGTGCAGTCTGGAGACGGGGCTGTGGTGCCTGTTGCGCTGCTGTGAGGCATGAGCCCGACCATGCTGGGTGGCGTGGCTGGGTGGGTTGGCATGGGTACGATTGTACGGTGTCAGGGCCGAGCGCGTGTGGGGCATAGGTCGGCATAGGCGTATACCGGTTAGGGGTGGCCCGGGCAACTGTAGGGGTTGGTCGTGGGATCCTTGGGACTTGATGCTGCTTGAGCGCCTCCGGCTTGGGTGCTGCAGAGGACTGGTAATAAGCAGTTTGGGACTGGGGTGTGGGTACGGCTGTGCTGGGTCAGGGAGAGGGTCGGGACAGCGTTGGGCGCGTTTGGGAGCGGTCCGAAGGGGATTGGGGTTTGCAGTGATGGGTATGGGGCACTGTGCGGGTCTGGGGAGTTTGACATCGAGGACCGCGCCGTCCTGTGGTGGGCGGGTGGAAGAGCTGTGGGGCAACCTCAGGGCGGTAGGGTAAGGATGTGGGGTGCGGTTGTGCGTGGGACCCGCATGTGTGTTAGCAAGGTCAGCAACGGTCATGAGCGTGACTGCTGGTGGTCCAGCGTTGTTGGCCGGGTTGTTGGGATAGCGGTTGTAGCAAGCAGTGCGTAGGGAGCTGGCTAGGCAACGACATCGGGCTGAGGGTAGCGGGGCGAGGCGGGATGGAATGGGGTTGCAAAGTGGGGCGTCAATATGTGTGGGAACATAGGGGACCTGGCACGTAGGCATGCCCGAAGGCTTGTGGATGTGCAATGACTGAAAGAAACACTTGCGTGTGCAAGAGCCTTCGCGTATGCCAGCATGCCCAGTCCCCTATGCACCCGCACATATCGATGCACATGGTGTAGTTGCAACTGGAGTCATGGCGAATGCAGTATTTAAGTCGTGATCTGACGGAATTGAGGAGGGGTGGTGGTGTGGGTCGCAGGAAGGGGGGTATGGTGTAAGCGTCTTGACCTCAGGCAACTGGACACGGGAGGGCGGGGCAAACGGGCGGCGTGGTAGCCCACCGTGCGGCACGAGCCCATGATTACGCACCACCGTTCCTGACCATTATTTATTTACGTTCACGCCATTCTTTACGTTCTTATTCCTTATCGCAGCGAGCGCAAGAACGTCAACCTGCCCGGCGTGGTGGTGGACCTGCCCACCCTGACGGAGAAGGACGTGGACGACCTCATCCACTGGGCCATCCCCAACGACATCGACTTCATCGCCGCCTCGTTCGTGCGCAAGGGCTCGGACCTGGACCACATCCGCAACGTGAGGCGGGGGGTAAAGGGTATACGAGCAAGTTGTTGCGCATGCGGAAAGAAACAGTGCTTCAGGGGCCACCTACGCATGGGGGAGCAGGGGATGCTGCTGTGGTGTGCGGCGGTGTTGGCAGCAGCTGGTCCCGTTGGCAAGGGCTCGAGTCTGGCGGAGCACATGTGCAACGTGGGGAGGGCATGAGGGGGCCGGGGGGGGCGGGGGACAGGCGGTAGGCCGACAGACGAAGTCCACAAATCGACGAGGTCGATGATGAGGCATATACAAAAAAACAACCCAGCCCAACCCATTACCAGACCGCCGCGGAAGAAGTGGGGGGGGTGGGAGGGGAAGCTGCATGGACGCGTGCCGGCTGCTGGGGTGTGGTGGCGGTACCCAGGTGAGAGACGCCCCACTCTGGTGCTGCAGAAATGCAGCATACGCACGAGCATGCCTCCCTGACCAGTGCTCACGTAGGTCGAGATGTCTTCCGTTCTTCTGTGCTAGGGACCGAGCAGCTGAGTACCGTACAGGCTGTGCGGAGCTGTGCGCAACACAGGCTGTTGGAGGAGAGGAATGAAATGCAAGGCGGCGTCTTACTGTGGGCGTGTCCTGGGGGTGTTGCAACAGGTGCTGGGCGAGCGCGGGCGCTCCATCAAGATTATCTCCAAGGTGGAGAACCAGGAGGGCATCCAGAACTTCGACGACATCCTGGCCAAGACCGACGCGGTCATGGTGGCGCGTGGTGACCTGGGCATGGAGATCCCCACCGAGAAGATCTTCCTGGCGCAGAAGATGATGATCCAGAAGTGCAACTACGCCGGTGAGCAGTGAGCCCACACCCGCCGAGTCGCCAATACATACCTGTCGTCCTCCCCGGAGTTAAAGCTCCTACGTCGTATTGCTCGGCGCTGACGTCTTTGACTCATAACTACCTTCTACGACATTCCTGTTGTCCCGGAACTCAGACCGCCGGCCCTCCTCCCGTCAACCTTAGTTGGGCACGTGTCTATCATGGCCCGTACAAGCCACAAAGAGAACTATCTCCCCAATACTTCTCTTGAAATGCGAAACCCTCATTCCCGCCCTATGTGCAGGCAAGCCTGTGATCACGGCCACGCAGATGCTGGAGTCCATGATCAAGAACCCGCGCCCCACGCGTGCCGAGGCCACCGACGTGGCCAACGCCGTGCTGGACGGCACGGACTGCGTCATGCTTTCGGGCGAGACGGCGGCGGGCAACTTCCCAGTGGAGGCGGTCAAGGTGGGCCAAATGTCAAAAACCAACGATTAAAATGCTTTTCACGCGTGTACGTTGACCTAGAGATGATGAAGTGATAATTGTCATCCCCGTGGAGGCCGTCAAGGTCACATCGCACACGGTTTGTCAGCATGGCTAGCTGGTACAAGTATTGGCCCCCGTTGGAAGCAACAAGAAGCGGGTCAGATTCCAATTATCCGTGCGGCCACCATCGTACCTGCAAGCTTCCGTGCCACGGCAGCCATGCAAGGCTTGGGACGGACAGCGCCTTGCCATTCACAGCCGCTTACACGTATCCGCCGGCCTGCGTGATGGACACCGCGCGTACAGCCCGTCTGAGCTCCCCTCCCCTTCTCCTCTTACCACAAACTCCCATGCTTCCCTTACCCCTGTACGGCACCAGGTGATGACTAAGATCTGCCGCGAGGCCGAGGCCTCCCTTGACTACTACGCCATGTTCAAGAACATCCTGAAGCAGGCGCCCATGCCCATGAGCCCGCTGGAGTCGTTGGCGTCCTCGGCGGTGCGCACGGCGCACAAGGTGCACGCCAGCCTGATTGTGGTGCTGACGCGCGAGGGCTCCACCGCCCGCCTGGTGGCCAAGTACCGCCCGCTGGTGCCCGTGCTGACCGTGGCCGTGCCCGTGCTCACCACCGGTAGGGAAGACGTAATTGCTGTACATTTGCATTTACAAATGGTAATGGTATTTATAACTGGGAAGTGCCGGAAGAATGTGTGCCGCTCGCTGGTGCCCGTGCTGACCGTGGCCGTGCCCGTGCCCACCACCGGTAAGGCAGGAGGGAGACAGTAGGTAGCTTCTCGGCACTTTACAGCCATGGAGTAGTGCTAGCAACGTGGGTAATATGTTGTGCCCGTGCTCGCCACCGACAAGAGCGCAAAGTAAAAGAATCGATCCTCTCGCTGGCGAGAAAAAGAGCGGCAGCAGCAGCGGTCTGGTGCGCGTTCCCACATTACAGTACACGGCACGTGCTGTTCGCTGCTGCCCATGCCAATGACCACTATCAAGGCCCGCATCCACAGGCCCCCAGAAAGAAACACCCGTCTGATCAACGCCGTGACGTTGATGAGTTGAGCCGACCGTGGTCTTGGACGGAGGCATTTTAGGCCGCAACACGTGGATCAGTATGTCGCAGTAGTACTTGGTCATATCACTGCTAATGGTACGACACTTGGATTTTCCGCGCCCGCAGACAGCCTCACGTGGACCTGCTCCGGCGAGGCGCCCGCCCGCCAGTGCCTGGTCACGCGCGGCCTCATCCCCGTGCTGGCCGAGGGCTCGGCACGTGCCACCGACTCGGATACCACGGACGAGATCCTGGCCGCCGCCATCGAGCACGCCAAGCGCGCGCGCTACTGCGCCAAGGGGGATTCGATCGTGGCTCTGCACCGCATCGGGAACGCCTCCGTCATCAAGATCGTGGACATCAAGTAAACGCATCTGTACGCGAACCAGTTCGTACGGTGCTACCGGCGCACGGGTGCGGTACGGAGGGTTGGAGAGGGAGAGGGCGGGGGCTGGGTACGAGGGCGGGTGGTGGTGGACGTGAACAGGAGGGGTTTAACCATCTGAGAGCTGTGTCACGCGTGTGGAAGCCGTGCAATTGCAGGCGGGGTGTATGTGTGTAAAGGCGCAGGGAAATTCGCCACTGGAGAGATGGACACGTGGCAGGGGGCGGCTTGTTTTGGGCGTGACGGGATTCCTGTAGCTCGGCGTGTCGCATGGGTAGGTAGCTCGGATGTCGTGTGCTGCGGCTGCTGCGCCCCGTGTGCAGTCTAGCGGCATCGTCTCCTTCTCGGCGGGGTGGTACGAGTGCAATCGGCACAGTGTTTGGGATGGTGGTGTGTATTGGGTGCGGGACCGAGGCCATTGCCGCCTTCGTTGATCCCTGCTGGAACATATTGTTGATTGAGGCGGGGACCGGCGCCCTGGCTGTGCCCTTTGGCGGTGACACACCAGTGCTGGGGCTCCATTCAAGGTTGTCCACCTTGATCTGGATTGTTGTGCCGGAGCGTTGCCGTGACTCCCCTTGCCCTCTTGAAGAATACCAAAGGATTCGTGCATGTCCAGTAATAACCAGGAAGAAGGAAGAAGACTCACGGTTAGACGGGGCTGCTCATGCGCGTGGTAGTTTTGACGGGGTGCGGATGTCGCGCAAGGGAGGCCACCACCTGCGTGCCACTTGGCACGTGGTGGTTCCGTTGCTGCCAAAAGAGTTCGTTGCGCTCGTTGGCGGCTGCGGTTGCAGGTGGTTGAGGAGGCTGGTGATGCAGGGGCTCCTCTGCGCGGTGGCGATGCCGAGGGTCGGGTGCCGAGAGGAGAGGGAGAGAAAATAAGCAGGGAACTCCTGTAACACACAGCTCTGGTGCTGCTGACCGTGCAACCTGGTCATTACAACGCACAGGAGACCACGTGGTTGTCACCCTGATACACCCACGCCGGCTGCATGAAACTGCACTCGCTGTATATCGGAGAGCAGGAGTGTAAGGCCTGGCGCGCGTTCCGTGGGCGGGGCACGTGTGGGCGTTGCAGCAGCAGCCGCTGAGCGAGGAGATGCTGCTCATGAGGAAGATGGAATATGAGATGAGGGGAAGGACCATCTGCACCGATGTTGGCTGAAGGGGCGAGACTACAGACAGCGACCTCGGCATGCGTGTACCGGTATGTGATGATGCTTTTGCAAGTAACGTACCATTGCGTTGCCTAGGGAGGTATCAACGGATGGAGAATACAATCAGGTCGTAACGGTATGCCTACGATTAGGGAGGGGCCTGGAGGGTCATCGTGTGGAATGCTCAGAAGGTTGGTTTGCTTGTTTGCCGTCCGGATGCACTGAGCTGGGGAGGGTGCCGAGCGTCTGGTCTCTGTTCAAACGGCGCTGTTGCCGTGCTCCACGGCACCCGGTTGCAAGTTGCATGGACGCGGATGGGTGATCCATGGTTATAGCTGCACGGAGTGCACATACTTCAGCCTTTGGTAAAGCGTGCCGCTGCGGCCATGCATGCCTACGAAGCGCCGCAGTTGGAGGCAGGAGTGTTATCCAGACATGCTGTATGCCCCTCGGCAGCAAGGATCATGGCTTGCACGTGTTTGTGTGCGATCTACCGCAACATGATTCGTCGTAGAGTTGTAGCAAAGCGTGGCCAGCTTTTGTGAGGGGGGAGGCGGGTTCGATGTACGGCCGCGCTGAGGGGCATGCAGTGGATGGGTCCCATGTGCAGCTACCGTACCGTACCGTACCGTACCGTACCGTACGTGGATCAGCCACACCAGCGACAAGACGCGGTGGACAGCGTTCAGCGACTCAGGTGCATGCTTGCGAGCGAGATCACTGCAGCCCGCTTCTGCCTTGCCAGCTCCAGCACAGTCCTGTTGGTAAAACACCAACTCACATTCCGTGTAGACGTTAGCTTGTCGTTTGGGACGGACTTGGCGCCGCTAGCCTGTGCTGCAAGTGTGTAATGCCCAACACGGCTGCAGTCGCAGCAGCCTTCACACCAACACCATGCCACCGAGTTGCTCGTTACCGTACACGCTCACAGTCCACAGGGTGCTGGCCACGTCTGTCATGACTTCTTGCAAAAGGAAAGCAGATGACTACCGGTACGCCGTTTCGTCCCGCTTCCCTCGGATCTTGACCGGGCCACCATCCTCGGGACCGAGGCTAGACGCAGAGGCGAGCGCTTGCATATTTACGACACGATGTTTGTCAACATCGCAGGTAGCTTGGCTGATTGCTAGACGCACACGGCACATGCCCGGCTTCCGCACACAAGCAGCACCACCACAGCCGCCAAGACCGCACTCGCACAACTCAAGCCCTCAGAGGGCGTCATCATGTCCACCACACGCCCCCCGACAGGTCGGGCCACGGCCATTGCCGGTATGCTCCAAGATCCACGCCCACCCCCACCTGGCGCCTGTGCCCCCGGCCCAGACATGATGCTCATCCGATGCCCGCAGCCCTCATGAGCGCGTGCCTGCTCAGAGCCCCCACCGCAGCCCCACCGGTAGCCAACCACCCCTTGGCCCCTGCACCTGGCGCACCGTCCGGCCTTGCTCCCTCTTGCAATTGCACACCATTCCTCCTCAATCCACCCGGCTGCGGCGCGCTACTGCTTACGCCCACTGCCGCCCACTGCCAACCGGCCGGGCAGTGGCGCTTGCACTGAACGCCCCCGGGCCCGATCCCGTGACGGTGTTCCAACTGCCCCTGGACGGGGGCGGCCATGGCCACCACGATGAACGCCCCGCCCACCCCCGCGATTTGGCTACTTGCTCGAGTGTTCACAGCCCCACACTGACGAGTGCCTTCACGCCCGCACCCGCGGGCCCCCGGACTGCCAACCGGCGGCACGTGCACTGGACGCATCCACACCCGCCCTGGTCGCCGTGCAGCGCAGCTTGCAACAGCCACAGCGAGCACCCGCCCGCTTACGCCCGCCGCCAGACGAGCGAGTGGTGACCGTGACGCGGGACGCACCCTCCGCGCCCGCGTACGCACCCCCCGCGCCCGCGTACGCCAGCCACCGCGGGCCACTGACAGCCGAACGGTGGCTTCTGCGCTGGCTGCAACCCACGCGCCCGCTTACGCCCGCCGCCGCGGGCCCCCGGACGGCCGGGCGGTGGCCTTTGCGCTTGACGCAACCCCCGCCCCCGCTGCGGCTGCCTTGCTGCGCTTCTCGCGCTCCTTGACTGCATCCATTGCGTCCTTGACCCACTCGTTGAAGGTGTAGAAGCACAGTCCGGGGCCCAGCATCATGAAAACATCCAGAAGGGCCTCGAACCACGTGAACGCCGTCAGCCACTTGGCTGCGTGGGGGTACAGCGCACAGGGCAAGCAGCTTGCTCAGAATGTTGTTTCAGGTAGCAGCACGCTCGGAAGGCAATTGTGGAGTGGAGACTGTTAGCCACGTGGCTGCACGGAAGGATATGCCGTTGTAGGTCAAGGTCTGCTAGGGGCCCAGCATCATGAACACGTCCAGAAGGGCCTCGAACCAGGTGAAGGCCGTCGGCCACTTGGCTGCAGGGAAGGTACACGGCAGGCAAGCACGCCGTACTTTGTTGCGAACATCAGTGAACACAGAGCGAACTTTAGGCTCCTCGACAGTGAAGGCCGTCAGCCACTTGGCTGCACGGAAGGGCACAGGCCAGGCAAGCACGCCGTACTTTGTTGTGAGTAACAACGAATAAGCAGCAAACTTTAGGCTCCTCGACAGTGAAGACCGTCAGCCACACAGCAGCCTGGGCCACAGCACGCAGGGGCAGGCTTGCATGTCTTGAGTGGAGTGCCTACGCACACTCATTAGGCACTTCGGACTGGAGGCCGTGAGTTTACTGTAGGTGTCTGAGAGCAGTATAAAGGTGCGTGCGGGCACGCGCACCTCCTTTAGCAGGGCCTCCAGCCACACGTCAACACCGTCAGCCATTCGGCTGTTGGGAGGGTCATTGGCCAAGAGGCATGCCGTCCGTGGTGTAACGTAGAACTGCGCCGTGTTGCGTTAGGGAAAACATCGCTTTAAATGTTCGATGTGTTCATCATCAAAAAAACTTACGTGAGCTGATCTTGCCCTCGTCCTTGAGCAGCTTGTACAGGCGGCGGGGCGTGTGGGTGGTGGCGGGGTCCAGCATGTGGTACTTCCAGATGGAGATGGCGTGCTGCAGGGAGGACAGGACAGGACAGGGCACACCTCCGTAAGCCACACAGCATCTTGTGTGGACGTTTGGAAGATGTACTGCACATGGCCATTGGCGCTCATGCCAGACAGCAACCTGGCGGTCCCACCTCAGGGCAGGTGCCGTGCCGGCCGTGCCTACCTAGGGCATACCGGTACCCCTACGGCCCACCCGTACCGGCCACGGACTTAGCGCGCCCATGACTTACCCCATGAGGCGCACGGCGGCGCCCCAGCAGCCCCTCCCCGACCCCTCCCACCCTTTCTCCCACTTCCCTCTTCCCCCCTTTCCTGTTCCTTCCCTCCCTGGCCCCTCTCCGGCCCCCCACTCCCCCGCTCCCCCCGCTTCCTCCCTCCCTCTCTGTACCGCAGTTCCCGCTGTTAGTTCCTTTGCCACCGGCCCACGGTGGTCACCGCCAGCAGCGCGTATCCTCGTCCACCAAGCCTCCTCCCACGCGAAATTCCGGTGTGTTCTTTGCATTGGCCCCCTTCACCATCCCCACGGTGCCCAGCACCAGCAGCGCACTCATTGATCCACGAGCCCTTCCATCCTCCCGCCCATCCCCTCCCCTCCCGGCCCCATCCCACCCTCGCCCCTCCCTGCCCCTCACCATCCCCACGGTGCCCAGCACCAGCAGCGCCGCCACCTTCATGAAGGGCAGCACGCAGCGACCACGGGGCCGGCCTGGGGGTGCACAGGGAGGCGGCAGGGATCAGCGGCCAGCCTACAGTGGGATGCGATCACAGCACGCAGGAAAGCGATAGCGTATGCCTGGAGGTGCACAGGGCGGCGGCTGTGAGACCAGGGAGCAGGTGGCGTTGCACAGCGGGCTGGCAGCACGAGGGCGCGTACCGTCCGCACAACTGACATGCCCTCTACGGCGGCCAAGTTGCTGCACAGCAGCTGCCACACCTGGTGCCGCATACTGGCCACTCTTGACGATAAGCCGCGCCGTGGCGCCGCGTACGTGTGCACACAGTGGGGATGCATGCGGACCTCCCGACAAGACACTTTGCACGAAGCTCCTTCACTCCCACCGAGCTATTCCCCATACAGAGGCTACGGCGAGCTGTTCCGTAGTGCACCATTCAAACGTACGGGATGCAGTATCAGGACTTGCCCAACAGAGAGTCCCTCCCCCGCAGCCACCCCGAAAAAGAAGTAACGGTTATGTAAGCCTTTGGGCGCGTGCAGGTGCTCAAATGGGCGCCACGGAGGCCCCAGCCACTCACCCAGGTAGAAGAATATGTTGCTCAGCACGTTCATCCCCAGCAGCAGGGGACCGTACAGCTCTATCCGCAGGCCTGCGATCAGCGGAGGGCAGGGGACCAATCGGACGCACGCCACGCGGGTAAGAAGCGCCGTGTGTATTAGTGTGCAGACGGATGTGCATGAGGGTGTGCTAGTGTGATGGCACTTGTTGCTGTCAGGGCCATAAAGGGTCGAGTGCCGAGGCCGCTATCAAGAGGGCACGGTGTTCGTTGGGCTAGGGTCGTAGGGTGTCGTAGTCTCCCGGGAACTGGCGCCCAGCCCTTGGGTGTGTTCACTACTGGGTGCTGCGCCACGTGCTCTCACCTTCCGTGAGCACGGGAACGAGGTACCAGCCAAACTTGAGCAGGACTGCCAGCGTCTGCACAACAAGGGGTCCCACCGCGGAGCTTGCGTTGGTGCGTACAGCGATACATGAGTGTGCTGTGCAAACATGGGAGAGGCTGTTGCAGCCAAGGCAGGTGTAGTAGAGCCCCTGGCCCTCTCGGCTGGTCCGGCAGTGCGGGGTTTGCCGCCGGACAAGCCAGTATATTGCATTCGTGCCCAGGCCACAAGGCGCATCCCCCCCAAAGTTCCTATGCACCAACCTGGACTTGGTGCATAAGCAGGGTGGCTGACATGTTGACGGCCATGCGCTTGTATCCTGCGTGCGCGCACTCGCGTCAGTTAGGGTCCGTTGCCTCTAACCGACCTCCTAAGGGATGCTGCAACCAGCTATGGAGCGTGACCCGAGAAGACTCACGATCCTCTACAACCTCTCTATACGAGAAGTCCGAGCCATCTGTGCCCTCCTGCAAGCGCCCGGGACGACCTTATGACTGTCATGCAATGCGATCGAATATGCGCCGGTGGTAGTAGCCGCCTTTGCAGCGAGGGCTGCCGGCTGGGCGTATCGCACCGGTCGTGGCGGCATCCGTAGCCTCCGGATCGAGCGAGAACAGCAGCTGAAGGGAGCTCGGGGTGGGACAGGGTGTTCCACTAATGCCAGCAGGAGACTGTACTGCTTAAGGCGGAAAATGAAACGAGATGAAATGATTGTGACGAGCTACCCCTGCGCCAGAATGCATGAGCTGTTAGGCACTATCGAATGCCCATGACCAACCGAAAAGTAACGAACTACCCATGCTGGCACTTTAAAACAGCATGCCGGCCTCAGCAGATTACTGCTGTTTTCCAGCTTGCAGAAGCCTTTATCGTAGCACGCCACCATGGAAGGCGCAGGCAGCCTGCCCCTGGCGTCTCTGTCGCTGCACGCTTTTGCGCCACAGGGCCCTGCCACTGCCCGTGTACCCAAGGCAAACAAGGGTGAGCAACTTAAATCTAAGATTGGGCAGTTAAAGGGAGGGGAAGCTCACAGTTTGTCAGGCTCCAGCACGATTCGCTACCCGGAACGAGGGCTCTCACAACGCGCGGCACGACCGCCCCCGCTGTCGCCTCGCAGTCGCGACTCCCGGAGTAAATGCTCTGCGCGAGGGCCCTCGCAGCCACCCCATCGCGGTCCAGGTGGTTGACAGCGCACAGGCCCGCAGCCTCGGCCCCACGGAAGCCACCAGCAGCAGGCGCCATGCGGTTGGCCGCCTGGTGCAGGCCGTTCCCGCTGCCCTGGCCCGCCTGGTCTCGGGTCCCACTCCCCAGGTGGGAACTCATAGTGCTGGGTGTGGGCGACGTCCAGTCGCTAAGTTTGCAAGTGCTCATCGTACGAGGTCGGTGACGGGGGAAGTCCTTTCCCCTGGCGCCAAGTGCGGTGCATTCACAGCCGAATGGTATTAAAGCTCACGTACGGCACACATGCGCCTGGCAACCTCGAGGTATCCGGCCGGATTTTGGCTGGCAGTGATTTCCCGATACACAATCAGTTGCTACGCATCCGCAACACACAGCTGTCTCGGGAAAGTTCAAAGCTGCGCCGCCTCCGGATGCGACCGCCGCAAGCTTACACAGCAACTTAGACCTACAGCCCCCAAGAGCCCACCACACCTCACGCCGCCTTGCAGCAATGTTGCTACCGGTCGCAGCTTACAAACCGTTGCCTTGGGCCACTGCCTGTCAAACCCCCGTCCCGCTCCCCCCTCCCTGTCCCGCAGTCCCTCTTCACCTCCCCCGGCAGCCTGACCGACATCCGGGTGTTCCCATCCGCGGTAAGCAAGGCGCCCCGCACACCCACACTCGATATATGTAATTCGATCCCCACGACCGCATCTCTAAGCCCACGCTGTCATTGCTGGTTACGGCACATTCCCTAGGGTTCCAGCCACACGCCCCCTACATGCCAACCACGCACGCCTGTTGACAGCCCTACGCATGGCACGGCACCACACCCACCCCTGCACCACCCCATGCGCCACCCCGCATCCTCCCCAGGTTCCCCGCCGCGCCCCCGGCGGCCGCGGCGGCCGGCCTGGCGCCGGCGGCGGCCGCTCTGCTTCGCTGGTGTGGTTCCGCTCCGACCTGCGCCTGCACGACAACCCGGTGCTGGCCGCAGCAGCAAAGGACAGCACCAGCGTGCTGCCCGTCTTCGTGTTCGACCCGCGGGACTACAAGCAGGTGCGCGGTTGCGCGTTCGTACAGCCGGTGCCGTACGCTCGCAATGCGTGGTGAGGTGGTTGTAGTACAGCGTGTGGTCAACCCGCGGGGCTATCGGCCGGTGGGTTGCATGTTGGCCGTGGGTTGCCATGTCGGGTGGTGTGCCCGTACGAGTAAGCCGCTGTGTTGCGTGCAGTAAGTCTGCTGCAGCTGCGGATTGCGCTGGCGTCTCCCTTCTGAACCCCACCCAGCGCTTCCTGTATCACACGGCAACGCCAGAGCGTCTGTCACTTCTTACCAGCACTCTGCTTCCGTGTGGCGTGTAGGGCAAGGGTGGCTTCGCCCGCACCGGCCCCAGCCGCGCCCAGTTCCTGCTCGACTCCGTGGCCGACCTGCGCTCCCGCCTGCGTGCGGCCGGCAGTGACCTGGTGGTGCGCGTGGGGCGGCCCGAGGCGGTGCTGCCGGAGCTGGCCGCGAGCGTGGGGGCGGGGGCCGTGTACTGCCAGGGGGAGGTGACGGCGGAGGAGGAGGCGGTGGAGGGCAGGGTGCGGACGGCGCTGGAGCGGAGGGGCGGGGGCGCGGAGCTGAAGCGGATGTGGGGGGGCACGCTGTTCCACCTGGAGGACCTGCCGTTCAGGTGGGTGGCTGGCGGGGTGGTTGGGGTTTCGGGGTGGAGGAGGGCAAGATGGAGATGCTTCGGGGCCTGAGGCCTTGCCGGCATGTTGTTGGAGGGAAGCGTGGCCCTTGTGTGCATGTTATGGTGGCAGGGGGGGGGGGCGTTCTGTTCCCTTGAGAGGAGCAGCACTTCAAGTGGAAACCCGCAAGAAGGATTCAGCTAAGGGATGGGTAACATATGGAGTAATGATTGTCGTTGCACCCCCACCCAGGCTGGACGCCATGCCCACCACCTACGCCGACTTCCGCGCTCGGGTGTCCAAGCTGAGCGTGCGGCCGCTGGCGGAGTCGGAGCAGGGGATCAAGGGGCTGCCCGTCGGCAGGTGGGGCCATGTGCACAATACAATGTCAAGTAGCTGGCCGTTTAAAAACACAATATGTTACTAAAGATCAAATAAAGGTCAAATAGGTAAGGATGACATGTGCAGAAGGGATCAAGGCACCGCTCGTGGGTGGGTAGCGTGATAGGCCCACCGGGTTCAAGGGGCTGCCCGTGGGTAGGTGGGGTCCCTGCTGCACTGGAACATGCAGGTGGTGCTCCGATGCAGCCAGTTTGTACGGAGATGGGTCCAGACGTCCAGAGGTGCGCTGAACTCGTTCGGACATTGCGGGCATTCTTTACCCTGTCTCAAGGCCACCTGCCCGACGGCCTACCGTCGTGCACTTTGCCGCCTCTTTGCACGTCCTGGCGTCCTGGAATACAAACACTTGCACCATCACACACAGAGCCGTGCCGTTGCCTTCTTGGAGGAGTGAGCAACATGTCCGCCATGTTGACAAGTTACACTGCAGTGTTCCCACGTTTGTGGCACCGTCACGTGATACCCGCTGGTGCTCAAGATCGTCAGCTGGCCTTGAGGAGAGCTTGGCAGTGCAGACTGAAGTGGATAGCGTGGCAGATTAAAGTGGATGCATGGCATATACTCCGCATGGCGCGTTGTGCTGGTGGAGCGGAAGCGGCACACTTTATCCCACGTACCATACTCCTCGTACGCTGGGGCAATGCGTGGCTTCCGCTCCACCAGCACCACGCGACATGCGGAGTATGCCATCATGCCATCAACTCCACCCTGCACATTAAGCCACCAGGCCAGTCACGAACTTGAAGGTTGAAGCACCAGCGGCTTGCACCTGACGGCGCCACATAAACAGCTGACCACTGCAGTGTAGCTGCCAAGGTCAGCTGCCCGCGGGCAGACCCTTTCTGCCCTTGCGCCCTCAGGGCCTGGCACCCTACTTCCCTGGCACTCTGCGCTCCTAAGCCCAGGCTGACCTGGGCATGGGCAAGCTGCCCATGCTTGTCTCACCGTACACATGCCATGCCTGCAACGCTCACGGCTTCTCCGTCCCCCACACGGACAAGATGGAGCCGGGTGCCGCCCTCAGCTTTCACGCACCATTGCCCTCCCTCCCTTTCCCCGCGTGTGCACAGGGTTGAGCCAGCCCTCATCCTACACGGCTTGATGACCACTTTTGGTATTTCCTCTTTTCCCCGTAACACACAGGGTTGAGGCTGGCGAGCTGCCCACGCTGCCCTCATTCATTGGACCCCCGCGGGGCTTTCCCTCGCCCCCCTCCCCACACTCTCTCCTCCTCATGTTACTAGTAATTTGTTTCCCCCCGCACAAGTACTTTGTTTGCCACCACACTAGCCCTTTGCTTCCCCTTTCCCCCACAGGGTTGAGCCTGGCGAGCTGCCCACGCTGCAGCAGCTGGGCCTCAGCGCCCCGCCGCGCCCCGCACCGCGTGCCCCAGGCGCCGGCCCCGCCCCTGTCGAGCTGCGCGGTGGGGAGACGGAGGCGCTGCGCCACCTGCACGCCTTCATCGCGGAGGTGGGTGACATTTTGATGTACTTCGACAAATTAACATTAGTAATTTTATACTCTCAGGCACGGGACACAGTAAGGATGCGCTGTGTCACCTGCACGCCTTCATCGCAGAGGTTGGGCATGGTTTAGGGTTGTTAGCCTGCCTTGAATCACACGGGTCTGGTGTACCGGTACAGGCCCCATTGCCGAGTGTGGCCCTGGTCCTGTCCGGGGTGGTGGGGTGTTGTACGTACACTACTCTGCGGCCATGTTGGCCGAGGGTTCCCCTGGTCGTGGTCAAGATCAAGCGGCAGAGCTCTGCACTGTGCAGCCTTCACTCAGCAAGAGCTGCATGCCTGCACCTGCTCCTTGGCTCCTCACTGCAACAACAGCTTTTGAAACCCCTCCCCAAACGTGCTTCCCCAGCTCAAGGCCAGCATGGCTAAGCAGGGCGCCGCCCGCCCTGGAGCCTCCGCCGGCAGCAGCAGTGGCAGCAGCAGCAGCAGCAGCAGCAGCAGCAGCAGCTTCTCCTGCCGCATCTCGCCCTGGCTGGCCATGGGCTGCCTGTCGCCCCGCCGCATGTACGTGGAGCTGCAGCAGCAGCTGGGGCGGCGGGGGCGCAGCTGCTGCGCGGCGGGGCGCAGGGAGGGGCGGCGGCGGGGGCAGCTGTCAACGGCAACGGCAACGGTAACAGCAACGGCCCCAATGCCAACTGGCTGGTGTTCGAGCTGCTGTGGCGCGACTTTTTCAGGTGGGTTGTTGGGGTTAAGGTGTGGGCGGCTGTCATGTTGGGTTTGTGGCTCAGGGAATGAGAGTTGGGGGTGGTGGGCTCGCGGTGATCGTCAGTAGGTGCGGAGTGTATGGTTGACGCGTTCGGTGCAACACAGCGCGTGCAACTGCTGTTGCCGGATCGATGCCATTAGAGCTTGGGGAGCTCGTGTAGCAGTGTTACCACGTTCCCATGCCCCAAGCGTGCTCCTCACATGTACGCACGCGCAAAAGCGACAAGGCCGGTGCCCTGCACGCACGCTGCTCCCACAGGTTCGTGACCAAGAAGTACACCATGGCTGCAGCCAACGGCAAGGCAGCTGCGGGGCGCAAGGCGGCAGCTGCGGCGCCCGCAATGGCACCTGCCCTGGCCCTGGCTTAGGCACCCCCACACAGCCCTTGTGGAAGGGATGGGTCTTGGGTTGCGGGGCGCCGCTGGGTCACTATGCGGCTTGGTATCGACACGTGCTGCTGCGCATGTGTAGTGGATGTGATTCGGCCAGTTGGTGGTACGCTTTTGAGGCTTACATTGTCGGAATGGGTAGATTGTACGATTATGCTGGTGGCTTGCTGCTCTTGGTGAGGGCCATGCCCATTTCCGAGTATATGCAGTTGCAGGCACCTGCATTGTTGTGTACGCTCCAGCGCTGGGCGTTGCTCATCCATGCCAACAGGCAGTGTGATTAAGCGCACAGATGGAGTGCCAGTGTACAGTATTATCTGTGGGTAGTGGTACTTGCCATTTCACCGGGCACACTTGACCGCTAGAAGGAAGGTGACTTCGCAGTACAAGCAATCTGTTGGTCGTGTGTTGGGCCAGGTATGGTTGCAGGCCCCCAGGCTACAGCAACGCATGGAGTTGGGCAATTGTGGGGCAGGAGAATGTGCGTGCACCCATGTGGGATGTGGCTCAGGACAACGGTGAGGTGCGGTTGAAGAGCGTGTGCACGAGGTGGCAGGGTCAGGGCATTTTTTGGCATTTTGTGTTACATTCCAGGTGGTGTGGCCACACGATCCTTACTGGTCCCGACCACACCTATCAAGAATCAATCATGTAGCGTTGCGTTGCTGTCATGGGCAGTAAGGTCCTGTCCCCTATTCCCATGGTGGAGCATCTGGACTTATTTAACTAGGCTGAGCTTCCTGCGCAGCCCCCTGGGCACCGGAAAAGGCGCACCGTGGCGTGAAAACTTCTATGTACGTTTTGCTTGGATGGATGCGAGGGAAGAGAAACCTTTCCCTGTCTGCCTCGTACACCATCTAAGCCAGAGACGGAACAGCGCGTAACGTTTGTGAACAGGCCGCGCCTGGCCACCTTTACGTTGTTGTAGGCAGAATGGCATCGTAGCATTGATTTCTTCGACACACGGTCGCATGACAGGCAGCCAGAGGCGCTTCCGTACACTTTCCTGCCTAATTGCTAGAAAACCGGGGACATCACCGTAGTTCTACCGTCGCTACCCTCCGCAGTTGGCATCGTAGCCAAATTAACATCTAGGAGGAGCGCGGTCTCAGTGAAAGGCTTGAGGAGTCATAGTTGGACATCTTGGGCACGCATGAGCAGCGACGCCCACCGGTAGTATACGCGCCGGGATGGCTCAATCCATTCATCTAAGAGTAAAATGAGTTCATACTGGTATTACTTATCTACTCATTACCTCGAGGGAGTCTCGAAGCAAAAATGGGCTGTACTAATTACTTTGGCTTCTTCATCGCCACAGCCATACTTTTCATAAGCGCGTCAGCATTTGCTCGAGAAGAAGATTATCTACCAGACGGACGTTATACGAATGGAGATGACCGAGGCGACGCTGTCGGCCAAGATGCCGACTCCCGGCGGCAACGATACCTGCAGCAAGATTTGTCCCCGCCCGACCCTGCTTCCCTACCCCAACCCCTACCCCTACCCCAAGTCCCGCCCAGCCCTTCCCCCCAGCCTCCATCCCCACTAATCCCCGCTCCCGAAGCACTAACATCGCCAATCTTTAGCCCCGTCTCTCAATCCCAATTGAAGCCTTCTCCCCAGCCCTCCTCCTCACAGCGACCTCCCCCACGTCCCACCTCTCCCCCACGGTCTCCTCCCCGTCCCCCTTCCCCTCCGCGTTCTCCACCCCGACCCCCGTCCCCTCACAGATCCCCTCCCCGACCCCGATCCCCGCCCAAAGCCCCGCCGCGACCCCCGTCCCCTCACAGATCCCCTCCTCGGCCCCCATCACCATACACCCGTTCTCCACGCCCTCCAGTCCCATCAAGCAGAACCGCCCCAACGCCCCCTTTCGCCCTCCCCTCCCAGTTCCCCTTCCCCACCCGCACCCAGCCCTCGCCCTCAACCACCAGCCGAAACCCCACCGAGCCCTCAACCCCATCCGCCATCCCCGTCCCCGTCCCCACCGAGCCCTGATACGCACCCCGCCCCGGACCAGACGACCCCACCCACCCCAAGCCCCCCCTCCCCCGCCCAACCCCCATCCCCCCGCCCCCAACGCTCTCCACCCCAACCGGAACAACCCCGGCGCCCGCGACGCCGCCCCGACCAACGAACGAACCGCAACAAACCCCGCAGCCCTCCGCCGCCCCCCCCCTTCCCTCCGCCCCGGCCCCCACCGGTTCCCTCACCCCCGCCCCGGCCACCTCGCGCCCCGCCCTCCCTCCTGCCCAACTTTGTCATCATCCTGTCAGATGATCAAGACGATCTTCTCAACTCCACGCACCCGTACTACATGCCCGCGTTGGACGAGCACCTGGGCCAGGGGGGTGCGCGGCTCACGGACTTTACAGTCAGTACACCCCTGTGCTGCCCCGCCCGTACAACGCTGCTCACCGGGCAGTACGCACACTGGTGGGTGTCTTGAGTATTGAGCAGGGAGAAAGAGCATGTTCTAAAGCGGGTGTGTGGCACGGGTTGCATCTCACAGCATCTCGCAGCGGCAAGGGTGGCTTTGGGTGAGCCCTTGCTCGAGCTGGCAGCCCTGTGTAGTGTGCTGGTGGGGCGTCCTCTTGCAGCATTGCAAAAAAATGCGAGCTGGTGACGCTACCGTAATACAGGTGGCTTGCTGTGATTACGGACTGGTAACCAGGTAGCGCGGGATGTATGTCTCCTGTTGTCAATGGGAGACCTTACGTGCGGCGCAGGAGTGGGTGCATCACCATGAACACGCCTCCTCGTCGGCACGGCACGGCACGGCACGTGGCAGCGTCTTCCTTGTGTGTCCTGCTCACAGGCGGGCTCAGTTCCTCCTGCTGTTCCTTCTCCTTGTAGCCTGCTTTCCCCTGCTGATTGCCTGGGTCCTGCTTGCTCCCTCGCCCCTGCCCCACAGCACAAACGTCACAGGCAACAAGTACCCAGCAGGTGAGGCAACGACGGGTGACAGAGGCAGAAGTGACCACAAGTCGTAGTGAAACCTCACCGAGGGAAGCAGGGCATCTTTCATGTGCCTTGTTGCTGCTGTGCCTTTCCACACGTCAGCAGCAAAGCCTCCCGTCTGACGGACCCTCCCCGGGTCCTTCCTTGCAGCACCCACCGCTTATGTGCTGCTGTGTCTGTGGTCTGTGTGCGTGGTCACAACCTCTTTGCTGCTGGCAAGCTGGCAACCTTCATTAGCACACCCCATGGCACCAATACCATAACTCAGGTGCTTTCCGCAAGTTCATGGAGCAGAACATCGACGTCGCCTACCTGCCCACGTGGCTCCAGAACGCCGGTTACAAAACGGGCCTCATAGGTGGGTTTTCTCTTGGCGTTTTGTGTTCCATTCCAGGGTGCAACTAGGACAATGTGCGTGCGCGGGACGACACGGGGCTGCTGCCTGATAGCCCATGTGTAACGAATGGAACGGAGCCTGTGGATGCTTTTTCATACTGTAGGGGTTGGGGCTTGGGGGCTGGGGGCTGGGGGCAGGGCTGTGGATGTACGGCACGGCATTGGTTGGATGAGTTTGCCACAATGGGCGACATCGGGCACGCACCGAGCGCCGCATATCACACGCACCGGGTAGCAAAAGCCCTGCCTGGTGGTAAAAGCCTGGTGGTAAAAGCCCTGGCGGTAAAAGCCTGGCGCTGCGCGTGCCGTACTGCCCCGCACAGCATACGCCGACATGGTGGGCGCAAGCCGCTAGCTGCTGTGCGCTGTCAGCAGCCATTGCTCGTACCCAAAGCACTCTCTTTTTGCATAACGCAGCGCGTAGTTCAATCCGTCTGGAGTAAAGCCGTGATGCTGTCAAGCTGAATCTGGTCTTGGTGCTACAAAATGTATGTTCCGCAGGCAAGTTCCTCAACGGCTATCTCGACGGCGACGCTCCGCGGTTCCCCCGCTGGCCCAAGGGCTGGTCCCACTTTGATGCATTGGACGATGCCAGCGTGTTCCGGCTGTTCGACCCCTGCTTTGTGCTCAACGGGGGGAAGAAGGAGTGCTTCACGGCGGACCAGGACTACCACCAGGTGCGTGTATTAGGGTGTGGTGCAGGGACGCACCGCCAGGGGTGTGTGTAGGTGGCCAGGGGAAGCTTCCCTGGTGCGCAGCTGCCGGCGGGTGTCGCACGTGGGTGAAGGGCTTGGTGTTCACGTGCGACACTGCTGTCGTCACCACGTACCAGGACAACTATCAGGTGCGCGTATCGGTATGCATCAGGGCCGCTCCCATCGATGGTATGCACCTGCCGGCAAACCACCTTCTGTTTCCTCGCGCTTTACGCGTGGCCCCCACCCCCCACCCCACGCCAAACTTACACCACTACCATACCCACACCATCACCAACCCCACACCAACCCACGCCCCACCCGCAGTCCGACATCATCCGCGACAAGGCCATCGCGCTTCTCAGGTGGGTTATGACCAGTAGCCCCTGCTTCCTTCACGCCATGCAACATGGCTGCACATCCCATAGGTACCCGGTGCACTGCTAACCGAACAGCATCACGGCTTGTGATTTTACCGAGCCGATATACCTGGTGCCCCGACCCCCCGAGCACGGTTTGGCAGATTGGGCCTGTGGACAACCCACCCACACTAACAGCGCCAGACGCCCTACCAAGGTGGCCCTCCCTTGTCATGCTCGCACTCCATCTCGCAGGTCATGGGCCGACGACCCCTCTCCGGAAACCAGGGGAGCCCCCTTCTTCCTGTACCTAGCGCCCACCGCGCCCCACGCGGAGATGAAGTGGCCTGGCACTGGGGCCGTCTTTCACGCGCCACGGCCCGCGTCAAGGCACGCCAACCTGTACAAGAACGAGAACGTGAGGCGACGCATATACACTTGCATGTTGCTAAGGAGACATGATGGTACAACTGCTTTGGATGTAGATCGTACCCGTAACGAGTTGGTAAGGCCTGCTCACACGCAGATTGCCGTACGCACACACGTGCCCACTGCCCAGTGCCAATCGCACATTACCGTGCCAGGCTACGGTAGTAACGGTACCCCAACTGGGGCGTACCCTTTCCAACCGTGACGCTACGTGCCGTACCACGCAATGAAACTGCCTCGGCGGCCAATGTCCACACGCAGATTACCGTGCCGGTGTTCCCGAACTGGAACGTGCGGCGGCCCAACCTCAAGGCATCGAGAGACGAGTCGGAGCTGGATCCAGCGGAGAGCAGCAAAGAGAGCGACACGAAGGTTTACCTGCAGAGGCTGCGCTCCGTGCGCTCAATCGACGAGATGCTGGACGCAGTAGGTGAGTACTGCGATATGGTTGAAACTCATATAGTTGGCGCGCGTCCTTGCTGGCAACATGACCAAGGCTGCGCCGCCACCCCTGCGCTGGTGGCGGCGGTGGGCGGGCACGTGGCTCAGTAGTGGCGCAGTAGGTGAGTGCTGTGATATGATAGTGGGCGCGTGTCCTCGCTGGCGTCATGACTAAAGCTGCGCCGCCAGGCGGCGGCGCCTGTGCGCTGATGGCGGCGGCGGGCGGGCGCGTGGCTGCTGCGCGCTGACACGTGGAAAGCGCGTGGGGTAGGGCAATGGGTAGGGCACGAAGAGGCACGTGGCACTGTGCGTCGCCATGTCCGCTATGCACGTGTGGCCCGACAACCAGCTAGCCTGCCGGGTCACGAATGAACTACAACACGACAAGCAGGCCCGTGCAGGGGCCGGTGCCTGACAGCTGGCGGTTCGGTGCAACGGGTACCTTACCTGCTAGCCTCGTTGCACCCTCATGCCGACCCCGTGCAACTCACATGGACGAACTCCAACACCTCATACCACTACTGACTTG
Organism: Chlamydomonas sp. KOR1; assembly: GCA_036984285.1. Lineage (NCBI taxonomy): Eukaryota > Viridiplantae > Chlorophyta > Chlorophyceae > Chlamydomonadales > Chlamydomonadaceae > Chlamydomonas > Chlamydomonas sp. KOR1. Next base: position 9,518 of record BQMZ01000320.1, on the reverse strand, counting down.
TGGAACTCCATGCGCTTGTGGAACTCCATGCACTTCATTTCGGGCCGCAGTGAAGGAGCTGGCCGATCAGGGGCTGCTTGACAACACCTACGTCATATACGCCTCAGACAACGGGTATCACCTGGGCAGCTTCGGCCTGCCGCCGGTGGGTCGACCACACGTGGCTTATGGCATTTGTTGGCCAGTCTGAGCAGAACCCGAACCAACCTAGTTCTCCACCCACGCGCTGATTGTGTCCGCAACTTATGTGTCCGTACGTATGACACCTGCCAGCGTGTCCGTACCACGTGTGGCATCTACGGCTTCACGTAGCACGCGTCACGGTTACGAGCCTGCTGCCTTGTCGGGTCCTTAATACGCAGGGCAAGGCCAAGCCCATAGAGGAGGACATGCACGTGCCCTTTTACATCCGGGGCCCGGGCATACCCGCTGGCGAGGTGCTGCCGTACCCCGGCGGCTTCATTGACGTGGTCCCCACGCTGCTGGCCATGGCAGGTGGGTGGGTGCGTGTGTGTTAGCCTAGTGCTAATACACACCGTTTGAGAGCGTCACTATGCGGTGGCACTGTGGTGGGCACGCTGGCCGCACTCGTCGCCATGGCAGCGAGGGATGGGCGCGAACTCCAACTATCCTCAACCTCACCACACACCTCACACCTCACACCACACACCTCTCGTGGGTTAGGGGCTCGTGGGTTAGGGGCTCGTGGGTTAGGGGCGCTGGGTGGGGGCTCTTTGCCTGGGGGGGCCGTCGGGCTTGCTGTTCGCGTGGCGCCGCTAATGTGCTTTTGACCCCGGCAGGGGGTCGGGCGGCTTGCCTGGGCCTAGGGCGTTTCCCGCGTGGCTGTCCGTTTTCTTGTTTTTGCTCCGTCCAGGCTTGTGCCCTGGGTGCGGTGCGCTAGCGTGTGCGTGTGGCCTCGCCTGTGCCGTCTTTCGGGTGGCTCTTCGCCCTTGCGAGGAGGGTGTGCCTAGGGGGCGTGCCCTTATTTTGGGGGCCGCTCGCTTGCCTTGAGGTCCCTTTCAGGGCCTCCGTGCTGTGAGCCGGCTCTGCGGAGCGGCGTAGCAGTGTAACAACCGTACGACACCTCACACCACACACCACATACCACATACCACATACCACATACCACATACCACATACCACATACCACACACCACACACCTCACACCTCACCACACACACGCTCACAAGTCATCCGCAACCCTGCTACCCCTGAGGTTTCCCAGCATCCGGCCAGCAAAGTGTAATTCACCGGTAACACACGCAACCCTGCGCCCTCCACCCCTCCCTAGGCCTACCCATCCCCTCCTCCGTCAACGGCCTGCCGCTGCCCATCGCCCCCCAGCTGCTGCCGGTCCTCACTCAGCAGCTGCTGGCGACTCTGCCGCAGGGCAGCGCGGCGCAGGTGGCGGCGCTGGCGGCAGGGCCAGTGGCTCTCCAGTGGTGGCGCCGGGACGCGTGAGTGAGGAAACTAAGTACGAATAACGCTAGAGTGAAACGATAGCGGTGATAGCAATAGTAGGGTGAGTGGGGGCCGGAAGCCAGAACCAAGATACCGTACAGTTTGTCACTGTATCAAATGTGATAGGGGCCAAGAGTTTGGGCGCGGTCTGCGGGGTGCAGTGGTGGCGCCGGGACGCGTGAGTGGGGGGTTGGCGCGCGGGCACGTGTCGGTGGGGCGCGCAGCGTGCCTTGACGGGAGGGCGGCAGGCGGTGCACACTCATGGTTCAAGGGCGGCGGGCCATGCGTGAAACGTTCTGGGATCGGGCACTCGCGTGCGTCCATGTTGCTCTCTGTGGTCAAGCGCATGATCGGTATGTACGGATCCTGGAAACGTAAGCAGCTGGGGTCCCTGTGCTGCAGCGCGAACGCCGCGTCATTTCCCCCTGAGTGGTGTGCCCCTGGACGGTCTCCGCGTCCCGATTTAATGGTCCACGTCGACAAGGTGACGTACGGGCCAGTCCTATCCTTCAGCGTTGGAACCCTGTCCCCAACGGGAGGTCCGACCGCACCTTGCATCTCCGTCTAGCACACCTCAGCCATCTAGCCCTACGTGCCACCGGCCGCGCCAGCACCTGGCACCTACCGCACCCCTGCAGCAACGGCATCCTGCCGCCCCTCCCGGAGCTCCTGTCCTGCCACCATTTTTGCAACCCTCACTGTATTCTGTACGGCCACACATGTCTGCTGCAACGCAGCTTACTGGCCGAGTACTGGAGCGCGGGCAGCCCCACCATGGCCACGCGGAGGGCGCGGAGGGGCGCCCACCCGGAGCACAAGGTGCTGCGGCTGTGTACAGACCTCAAGGTGTGATACCGCGGTGTGTACAGGTTCACAGGCGTTGGTATTGGGAACGGACTCGGAAGGTGTGGGACCTTGGGTGCCCACGCATCGTCACGGTGTGGGATGGTCAACAACGTGCAAGGCGAGGGTAGACATGTGCCTGCGTGGAGCTGCTGGGCGTGCCGCAGCAGCGTACGGCACCAGTGCAAAGTTGCCGGGTGTACTACACGCACCGTACGTGCACGTGCACTGCTCGTCGTGTCGTACAACGGCCTGTCATGCCAAGCTCCGCTTGCCCTGGCGCTGGAGCCGAAGCCACCACTTCCCCAACCACTTCCCCAACACCAACTTCCGCTCGACAGCAACACGCACGACGGGTTGACGCTACCAGCGTCCGTGCATGACTGCTTCTCATGTCGTACACTGCCCTGTACGTCACGCCGTGGTGTGCTGGTCCGTCCCTAGTGCAGGTGTTCCCGGATAGCGGCGTGGCGCCAGGCCAGCCCACACGCATTGCAGGGCAGCCACCCGGGGTGAGTACAGGCCCGCCAAGGGTAGGCCCTCCGGGGCTTGTGGGTTCAGGGGAGGTGCTCGGGGCTTGTGGGTGCACCAGGGGTTTCTGGCCACAGTTTGTACGTACACTCGTGCAAAAACGGCCATTCGGGAAGCCAAACCAATGGCCACGGCTTTTCCTCGCTACCAAGGGGCAACAGATTTTCGCCGTATCTCACACTTGCAAGCTTTCGTTCCTGTCTCACGCAGTGGGCCTGCTACAAGTACATCGCTTGGTGCTCGGAGCAGGCGCGGGAGTTCTACGACCTGTCAACGGACCCTTACGAGATCAAGAACCGGTAAGGGGGCTGCCATGTGCAACACCTGCTGGTCCTTTGTCGTACCGCGCTGCACGGCGGCTGCTACGGGCAAGGCGGGCACATTGCCTGGACCCTACCAGTAGAAAGGCATGGAGCGACTGTACGACACCTTACGGTGCACGGCAACCGCGCGGTACAAGATTGCATAGCATGCATGTTGCAGCCGGGATACCCGCATTGACATGTATCTTATCGTATACTTACACCTGTGTCCTGCTGCTGTCTGTCGCCGTGCAGTCCTGACGCACCCGCCTCCTAACCCACACTGCGTTAACCCACAGGTTTGGCGACGTGCCCCGGCGGCTGATGGACCGCTTTGACGGCATCCTGTCGGCCCTCGCCCACTGCCAGGGGGTGGCCTGCCGCAACCCCTACGCGGTGCTGCACCCGGGCCAGCCCGTGTTTAACCTGACCGGGGTGAGCTGTCTTTCCTGCCTGGGGCACGTGTCTTACGCACCTGGGATGCATGTGTGGGCGGTGTGCTGCACCCAGGCTAGCCTGGGCCAGGCCACGTTCAAGCTGACAGGGTGGAGTAAGCGCGTGTGTCGAAGCGCCTGGGTGGCTTGTGTCTGAAGCAACTGAGACCGCGTGGGTGCCGGGTTGGCAAGGACAGGCCATGCTCAACCTGACGGGGTTGTGGAGGGGCGTGTGTCGTAGACACTTCATCACGTGTCCTGTGTGTGCCGTAGTCACGCCCAACATTCAACGTTCCTCTGCCTGGGCCCGTTGTTCCGCAGTACGACCCGCAGTACGGCACACTATACCGCGTGAAAGTGCTACTTGTGTGTGCTATGCTGGTCGTAGCGCCCATAACAGTTACTCCCCTGGGCCCGTTGCCTCCCGCAGGCTTCCGATCCGCAGTACGACAACCTGTACCACCGCCTACCCAGGTTTGAGTACGACGAGTGCTCGGGCACATACGAACCTGAGACCGAGCTGACCTGGACAGGCGCCAAGGACGAGTTCTAGTGCTTCCAGCGTAGCAAAGTTGAATTCGGACGGCATACAGGTGGCACGCAGTCGTGCATTTTTGTTACCGCAGGTTGGCGGGAGGTGGGGCCCGGCCGCCATACCGCTCCTGCCCAACACCTCCCTGTCGTTATTGAACGCTCCTGGGTGCAAAGCCTGGACGGAGCGTTGCTATTTTTGTCGGTGCAACAGCCGGGTTGGGCTTTAGTGCCGTATAAGGAGTGCCTTGGCTGGAGCGGCCGTGAGCAGGGCAAACTCTTTCATCAGCAATAAAGCTAGCATGCCTAGGTAGTTAGCCTTTGCCGTTGGACGCAGTGGATTGACCGCTGGGTGGGCCATGGGAAGAGGGAAGGATGCTCCATGCGCACCACTGCTGTGGTTAGGTTCCCGCAATGTGTGAATACTTTACGCTGCACTCTGCACAATGTGGAAGACTGGAAGCCTTGTATATCGGGCTCGGGTGTAACAGGGCCCACCAAGTACCGCAGCCGTGCCGTTGCCCAGTTCCCATGCAAGCTAGGTTAGGGGGCCCCGACGCTCCGTTTGGGATGGGGCCAGCCTCCCCCTGCGTTTAGTGGCCCATGGGTCTTCCGGCGCACCAGCACACCAGTGCGGCTCCATCACAAGAACATGCACAGCATCCGCTAATAAAAGCAAAAAGCACCATTACAAAGCAACTGGCCCAGCTCAGTGGCTCCATCACCTTGCCCAACATGGGTCCACAAGGGTCTTGTCCGGTGCTAGACGCAAACGCGTACCTGGGCCTAAATCCTGCAGGTACAGGCCTGCGTAACAGGCTGCGTACGCCTTCCGTTCGGCCTTGGAACCTTGACCAGGACCATGGTTGCTAAAGTCTTCCTCACTTTGCTGTTTGTCACGCATAAGGTCTTAAGCCTGCGCATTTTGCCTTATGACAAGGCGCGATAAGCGCGACACTATTAGTACCGATACCATCAGCGGCGGAGAGGCTTATTACCAGCAGGAAGGCTAAGTGGCTTTCGCATATACACCCAATATATAGGAACTCATCGCTGCGTACTCGCAGCTTGCAATTGTGAAGCTACTGGTGAGGGCACCGCACGATGCTGCAGTCCCCGACATCCCCGGCTCCGGAAGGCTGGTGGCCTCCGCCCGGTCTTCCCTCAAGAGACTCCCCGCATCCATCCAAAACGCAACCTACACCACCATACTGCCATAACGGACTTGTCAGCGATGACGGGCCAGCCAGGATACGCGCTGACGCACCGCGACAGGGACCCTCGGCCACACCCGACACGTGGCCCGCTGCCCACGCTGTTGCCGCCCATTCCAGCGCCCTGGCGGCGGGATTGCCGCACGCCGAAACCAGCAGCACGCCACGTCAGCTGTCGAACGACCTCCACCTGCGCATCCTGCAGCTGCTGCCCCCGCAGCAGCTCGCGTACAACGGCCGGCGCGTGTGCTGCGCTGCTGCCTCCCACTTCAGCGCCCCCGCCGACCGCACCGTGCGCCTCAGCCTCCCCATGGACCCCCACGTAGCCCACCGCTGGCGGGAGGGCGCTCGTCCGGGCCTTAAGCAGCTGACCATGTGGCGTAGGCTGTCCCTCCTCTCCACCGCCGCCGCCAGCGGCTGCGAGGCCCACCTAGACGCTGCCTGGGCACTGGGGAATAGCGCTGGACTTGCAGGCCAAGCACAGCGAGTACTTGGTCATGTGCGACAGAGGGCCCGACCCAGGGTCGGCTGCGGCTTCCTGTGGCCACCTGCACCTGCTGCCCTGGCTGGTACAGCACGGCGTAACCCTAGACCCGGCGGCAACCCTGGTGGCAGCTGCACCCCACGGCGACCTAGCAGCCCTGCAGCGCACGCTGCTGCTGCTGCACAGCCGCCTCGACTCGTCCGACTTTGCCGATACCCACATGCAGCTGCTCTGCGCCGTGGCCCGTGGCGGCGGCCCGCACGCAATTGCCAAGCTGGCATGGCTGCTACCAAAAGGGAGAGACGAGCTGAGCCAAGCCGACGCACTGTGGGGCGTGTCAGCGGAGGTGTGCAAGGCATCCGACCCTATTCCGCTGCTGCAGTGGGTTAGGGAGCGGGGCTTTGACCTGAGCCAGGTGCCTCTGGTGGCCTACGCCTTGGCGTGGTCTTCGCTGGTGGTGGTGGAGTGGCTGGTGACGGAGGCGGGCTGCCCCCTGCTCGCCAGGATTCTTCCAGAGGAGGAGGGGTTATTTGGGGCAGGGGGACAAGGAAGCGCGGCGTCTGCGCTGAAGCTGGCAGTCAACGCCGCGGGAAGCGGCAGTGTGGAGAAGTTGCGATGGGTGCAGCAGCAGGGAGTGGTGCTGCAGCATCTGGGCGATCTGCAGCTGGTCCTGTCGGCGGCAGCGGCAGCGGAGCGAGAGCCTCTGAGCGTTGTGCGTTACTTGCACGAGGAGTGTGGGATTGAGCTGCTTGCGTCTATGGCAGAGTCAGCGGTGCGGTCAGGGCACGTGGAGCTGGCGGCGTGGCTGCTGTCCAAAGGCTGCTCGCCGTCTTGGCCCGTGCCCTACGAAGTGGCGTGCTGCAATGGCGACGTACCCATGCTGCTGTGGTTACTTCATGGGGCAAACTGCCCTGTGGATCAGCTGTCAGTCCAAGAAATGGTGTGGTGGTGGCCCCGCCAAGGTGAAGACCGCCCGTTTGGTACGCCGTGGTTAGTTATAAACGCACCAAGGTTTTACCACCTGCGATCGCCAAGTAGGGGCCTTCGCCTTCGGCTTTCCTGGGGAGCTGGTAAACGCGGTGCGGGCTGTGCTGCAGGCGGGCTGTCCCATAAGTCGTCACGGCCCGGGGGTGCTCCGCCGCACGCTGAGCAGGGGAGACCTTGCATTGGCGCGCTGCCTGCATGAAAAGCATGGCATGGGGCTGGGCCCATGGGCGCTCTATGAAGCGACCAGCAGCGGCTGCGAGGCGCTGATGGAGTGGGTGGTGGCGGTTGCTGACAGTGGCCGGGGTGAGGGCCGACTCGACCTGCATCGGTACGACATGGAATGGGACCCGTACCCCGTCGCCGCGGCCTTCGGGGATCTGGCCAGTTTGCACTGCCTGCGGCCATTGGGTGTGCCCGTTGGCGCCGAGACGCTGTACACGGCGGTGAGGCGCCTGGCTCCGCTGTCGGCGCTTGGGATGCTGGTGGAGTGGGGGCCTGCGTCCAGCAGGCAGGAGGTGGGCAGGGCACTGGAGGTGGCTCACCGTGCGGGCAGGCCCAGGGAGGTGGTGGTGTAGCTGCGGGGGCTGATGCGCGGACTGCAGGTGGCTGCTGGTGACGAGAGACGGGGAGAGGGTTTGGGTGGGAGCAGGGCAGGCGGGTGTGCGGGGACCAGATGGGAGCAGGGTGAGGGGGCGGGCCCTGGAGGATGTTGGGGGCGGTGGAGGCGGCTTGGGGAGGATCTGTGCTGCGGGGGAGGCATGTAGTTGGTAGGGAGCGACTGGTATTGGATGCTGGGTAACAGGGAGTAGTGTGAGGGAATGCGGGTGGGGAGGAATGGCCATAGGGGCCACGTGACACTGCGGGTACGGCCGCGCTTGGCACTCGGATACGTTGGCAGGCCGCCGATATGCCATGTGCTACTGTCGAATTGGTTCCATCGGCATATGGTAGCGTGGCCGCGTGGCTGACACACTTGTTGCATCGGGGCGCACTGCGCGCACATGCACGCACTAGCACTGTTGCTGTCTACCGCCTGGATTGTAACACAAAAATGCCAGCGATGGGATGGCTGCTACGTGCTGCGGTGCAAGGAAGCGGTTAGTCGCGCTGCCGTGAGCGGCTTGAGCCATTCTGAGTAACTCATCACTCATGTACGAGCACTTCTACTCTTTGCAGAGTGGCGAGGAGGTCGTGTTGCTTTTGTTCGCGGCTGGTTGCAAAGTGCCTAGCGCTAACATTGCGACGACGTGTTGGCGTAATTCTTGCATTGTGCCGCCCCTATGTACGGCAGGCCTGTTGCTGGCTCCTGGCTTCGGCACGTGCCTTGTGCAACCTGCCGTTCGGCTGCGTCCTCCACGATTGAGCCAGGGTACGCCTGATGTCAAGTAGTGGCTTAGTATACAATTACTACGGCATACGGTATCAAAAGTGCACATGCAGGTGGAGGAGGATGACATGTGGAAGCTGCTCGTCTGCTAATGCTATCCATGCGCCAGCCGGCCACCGGTCTACCGGCCCGCCGCCCCACCGGTCCACCCGTAATCACATGCTGAAGCACAGTGGCTCCGTGGCCTCCGTCCCTCGATGATGGCCCACACGGTGCAAACACCAGCTCACACCCAGGGGCACCCTCCCCTGCTCACACCTGTGCACCTGCGAACACCCTCAAATACTCGTTGCCCCTCTGCTGCATCAGCGTGGCAACCCTCAACCAAAGCAAAATTGCATGCTCAAACACGTGTGGGGCCGCCTCAAGCCGTGCATGCAGGAATGAACACAATAAGAACCCAAGCAACTCTTTGTGCTCACTCGCCTGGACGAAAAGGGGCGGATTGCTGATCCGTATGGGCCAAATCAACGCCACAGACATGCAACTTGCTACGCCAAGCAGCCCCGGTTCGTTCCGGACACGGCCGTGCACGCTTGTATTTGTCTTCTCTAGCCCCATGCAGCACCATCCTGTCAATCGGCACAGCGCAAAACACAATCCATTAAGCCTCCTCCGCGCGACCGCGCCTCAACCAAGAGACGGGCCGCAGCCGCCTTGCACCTCAATACCCCCCGAGCCTGCTCCCGCGCGCCCCTTCCCCTGGGGTATGCCACCTCAGGAGCCCACGAGGCCGTCCATACCCCGCACGGGCACGTCATACAGCGTGCCTCAGCACCGATGCGCCGTACAGGATTGCCGGCTTTACTTGCGCTGCACGCGCACAAGCTCGATGTCAAACAGCAGCGTCTTGTCGATCATGCCGCGGTTGTTCAGCACGAAGTCGAGCGCGCGATCGCCCTGCAAAAGCAGAATGGTGGCAAGGTCAGCCAGCACGCGCAGACAGCTCGTTGTGATACGAACAGGGGACGTGCAAAGCGCTCAATAAGATGCTCGGTACACTGCATTGCACGACAGAAGACTACAGCAGTAGCTGGCGGTATAGGAGCGCTTCCCGCCCTGTGGCGCCGTGTCAGGGGAGCGCATGACCTCCAGGCACCACGGCTAGTAGCATCGCAGCACTGCGATCCCAGCCATTGCCTGTAAATGAGGTAAATGATGGGGGAATCCCTTCCCCAGGCGCCAACGGAGTGGGGGAATACGATTCTTACTGGTCCACCGCCCAAACCATGGTTGTGACTCTGAAAGGAAGTGCGGATGCGCAAGCGCAAGACCGCTTCATAACACACCTGTGGCGTTTTCAGCCCCCACGTCCGCCAAAGCCAATGGGGAGCCTTCACTCA